>CM033026.1:26951520-27551520 GCA_019207045.1 Branchiostoma floridae x Branchiostoma belcheri | reverse complement strand
AACGGAGAATACAGATGTGATAACAAAAGAGTACAAGTGGGCTTTAAAGGTGCATCAATTTTACCAAGAAATTGCTGGCAATATTAAAGATTTCATACGTAGCCTTGTGAACGAGTGCATAGAGGCTTTGGGACAACCACCTTGTGAATATGCAATCATTGGTCTAGGCTCTCTAGCTCGGGAAGAAACAACACCTTTCTCTGATTTCGAATTCGCCATTCTTGTTGAAGAAGGTAAGGATACGGCACGGGTGAAAGGTTACTTCCGTAACTTGACCAACTTGCTGCATATAAAGGTCATTAACCTTGGCGAGACCATCCTTCCGGCCATGTCCATCAGGAGTTTGAATGATCACGTGTCCGGAGATGTGGAACGTGATTGGTACGTGTTTTTTTTTCATCAATTGCCATAACGGTTACGGTAATAACTTAAGATTTTACAAAAGTGTCAAATCCCAATACTCGATGAAAATTATCTATACCATAATGATAAGGATAATGAGCATGAATAATGATATGTCATAGGCAAGATAAGTGCACTTCCGTTAGAGATAGAAAGGGGGCGCTATAAAAAGCACTGGTGACCTGTCCGCGAGAAGATTGCTCATTGAATATTCGAATGCAGTGGAAAAATTACAGTTTACTCGTCAGTGTTCTCACTAAGAGACTGTATGAAACATATCATTTCAAACAGTCACCGCAATTTCAACGAGCTTTCATCATTTAGTAGATCACCAAAAAACATTTTAAACTAATAAAATCGCAAAACCTACTCAGAACGTGGGACAGTTCACCACTGCCTTCACAGAAGAAGTCAAACCCAACAATAGCAAACACTGTACATGAAACATTACTTTTTTCACTACGTCACTTTACTCATGGTATCACTCAGGCTGCGCATGCAATTATTAACCTCCATGCATTATTTTGTAAATAAACATACATCCATATCCATATCTATATTGTACAGGTACTACGACTCAGTGACTCCCAGAGGTTTTGCCTTTGATGGTGCCATGCCGTGGGCCAGCAAGACTCCCTTGGGGCGGGCGGCCACGAAGGACAAGCCGGCGCTAGAGCTGATCCTCACGCCGACACAGATGGCAGCAATACAGGAGGAAGACCGCGCCGTCAAAGAGGGTTACCATCTTGCGGACGTACTTGCAAAGGTGACACACGTTGCTGGAAGTCTTGCCTTGGTTGAGGTGTATAAAAAGATGGTAAGGGATACAATACTCTCTTCAATCTACGGTAAGAACTTGCACCTGACAACTGTAGAAGAAGGTGCATCAACATCCAGTAAAGACGTGGAAATAGAACAGAATAGGCATTGGAAAGCACTGATGTCAGGTCTAAATATGACAACACAGGAAGGGATCTACTTGGGACTACTAAAAGTCGGCCACTCTTACGAAGTAAAGAAAGAGATCTATCGTTTTCCCACCGCCATTATTAGCACTTTGGGGATTTGTTGCGGCGCATTTGAAAACTCCTCGTGGGACATCGTGGAAGGGCTGAGACGTAATAACGTCATTACCGAATCTGCGGCTCACAACTTGAAGATAGCCGTGTGCCTCGCTTTGGCCCTGCGCTTGCGCAGATACATGGCTTCGGGGGCGCAGCGGGACGCCATGACAGTGACTCCCAGCTTTGTGCTGCGTGCTGATGTCGATTTGGACACCAGTGATGTGCTATCAACTTTCAACCTCGAAAACACAAACACCCTCGCACGATTCTATCACACGGCTCTCCCTTTACAAATTGTTCTCAGCAAAGTCCGGAAATCAGGCGATCCAAATGTCATGAAATCTAACCTTATAGAACTTTTGGAAGACCAGAGCCTTTACGACGACACAAATCTTACAAGAGGGTTGATACATCTTCGCTTCGGGCAATACGAAGAGGCCGAGGCGGCACTTCGTCAGGCGGTCGAAGACGAGGACCACGCCGATGACGTGGCCGTACACAGTTACGTGCTGTCCCTGCGATACCAGGACAAACACCAGGAGGCGCTCGCTATACTTCTGAACCACGAGGAGTCTAACACGCAGTCGCCTTTATCCCGTGCACTTCTTTCCTTGACGTTAAGTCACTCATTTCTATCTACAGGGCAAGAGACAGAAGCGCAGCAATGCCTGGAACAACATCTAGGCGGCCTAAGTGATTCTTCCGAGTCTGTTGCAGCACTTCTGAACATGGCAGTACTTGTAAATAGACAAGGGGACTATACAGAATCTATAGAATACTGTCTACAGGCTAGACGGACTCTTGTAGGTCTTCGGGGAGGTCCTATGTCTGAACTGTCTCTTACTGTTGAGAACAACCTCGGGGCGTCGCTTACTAACGCCGGTATGTTCACAGAGGCTCTGGACTGTTTTCAGAAAGCGTGGACAATCCTGCGCAGAATGTACGAACCCAACGTGGCTCATCCCAAGTACTTACCTATCTTGGAGAACATGAGTTCTGTGTATACTCGAATGGGACATCATCCCAAGGCAATGGCGCTTGCAGAAGAAGGCCTCAGAATGGCAAAGACATTGTATGGAGACGATGATCACCATTTGACGGTATCGCATTGGATTGGGGTCCTCGCGTTCACTTTGTGGAAAGCCAAAGAACTGAAACGAGCAGCAAGCTTCGCCAGGAAGGACTTGGAAATCTCCAAAAGTATCTTCGGCCCGAGTCCACACTCAAGAATCGTACAGGCGACAATAATTTTAGCGTCTTGCCTTGGAGAACTTGGTGACCTTGAACCCAGCGAGAAACTCTTGAAACAGGCCATTGAAATGTCAAAACATGTAAAAGATCCTAAACTCTTGTCGGATGCTTTCTTTCACATGGGTGTAATCTGCAATTCGATAAAGGGCTACAAACGAGCTATAGAGTATTTTAAGAAAGCTTTGAAAATTTCAAGGTCAAGCAGAAAGGACGTCTATGATTTAGCCGCCATTCTTAGCTCCCTTGGATATGCACACTTCTTACAAGAAGAACCGACAACGGCACTGGGGTATCTACAAGAAGCTCTTGATATTCTGAGAAACCATTCTCCAACAGCACTCACTGGAACCACAGTTGCTGCGATCGGGAACGCTTTTCACATGTTAGGCGACCTGGGCGAGGCTATTGCACATTACGAACAGGCAAGGAACCTGTTCCAGACTATCTATGGTCCGAGACCAAGCGAAGACTTTGCCGAGTTGTTGATCAGCTTGGCCGGGACGTTACTGAAGGAAGGGAACTCTGTAGATGCGATTCGCCGAGGGGCGGAGGGCATCAGAATGATGCGGGATATCTATGGAGAGGATTCGGGTCACCCAAACATAGTGTTGGGACTGTATATCGTCGCCACGGCACTGTTTAATGTAGGGTTGCCTGAAGAGGCTGTGAAATATGGAGAAGAGGCAAAGAAGTTATCGTCACAACAGCAAAAATAGTATTTTTTAAAACAGGATATTGGTGTAAATTCTCGTCTGCTGACGCATTGCCTTTATCCACAGGGTAACCTATATCTGTTGTTTAAAAAAAGAACAGCTCTGGGGTATACATACTAGTATTTAGGAATATCAAGTCGACCGACCGTGGTTCTAAACTGGGATATTTGAAGAAAAAAATTTCATACATTGAAATTTTTAGTTTGAAACAACTGTCCGTCGTGTTGATAACATAAATACCCTGCTTTTAAAACGGATATAGGTACCCAGCGGATAAGGGTTTAAGGCGGCAGTTATAAATGAGTACCTGACATAAATTATGTAAATTTTGACATCATTTGCCTAATTCATGAGGAAACGTTACACTTGCAATTATAGCTTGTTAACAAGGGGTATTTGCGAAATATGAGATTTGGAAAGAGGACATGATGAAGTAATAAAAACTATTACCTAGAGGCTTTGTTACCTATCATTTACATATTAATGAGGCAAAATTGCTAGGCAAAGGTATGAGGTCGCGGAACTCTAGTTTAGTTATGCTGTGCACAACCAACCACAGAGCCGACTATAGCAAACAGCATTGAAAGGAAGCATTAAACATAACAAGAAATCGTTGTAGGTATCATGACGTATATCAAAATACGGATCCCAAAACAAAACAGATCAATTTTACGAGTAAACACAATGAATTCCCAATAGCTTATTGTAGGTTAAATACGACTTCATCACACCCTGGTATAAGACCTTCGTCTCCACCAGATTTGTGTCGTGGGAAGGACTACCTTCTCCCGACACAACACCCCTCACGGGCTAAAACAAGCTTCGGTACCACCTTCCGAGAGGTCCCGACGGAGGACTTACGTCGTATCGGTGAAATCTTCAAACCGGATTTCGGCATGTTTGGCTACTATTTTTTTAACAAAGACCATATGCTATTTGAGGGCAGACGGAGAGACACGTTGTAGGTGTGGACTGTTTGATTTAAAACGACAAAAGGTGAAGCAATGGCGCCTCTTCTAGAAGCAAAATGCAGGCCTACTACAAAATATGTGACACTCGCTCTGTTGTGCGTATCTACGTGGGTTCCTGCTGTCTACGTATATTTTAGCAGCGGTGAAAGGCCTGGAATATCATGGAGCGCTCTGCCTACAGGAATGACGAAAACCCTCCCAGTCAACAAGTACAATGAAGGCCATCTTTTAAACGCAACAGGTACGTGCGGTTAAATGTCGTGGTAAATCATACAATACAACATTTTTTGGAATAGGGCTGTAGTCCCAAACGTTGTTTATTTGACCAAGAAACCATGGTATAGTGCATAATCATAATTCCTTATTGATATATTGATCATGGAAAAATGTTATCAGTTGCATTAATCATATTATATATAATTTTTTCCACGAAGTTGTCGAAAGTATGGCAATATTATCGGGGGTTCCTTATTTACACACTGGTTCGAACGGGGTGTTAGAGAGGCAAATACTCGTATATGAGAGAATGTACAACCCCACCCCCAACAGGAAAGGGGGCCTACGTGTCTATTTCACTTGGGATCTACCCCGTGACAATACATTTAGGTCCTGTACTAAAAAACAGGAGATATTTGACTTATTAACCCTATCAAGACTGGCCTTTTTGGGCATTCCCTGGATCTGGGGGGTGGGGTGGTCTCATTCGACACCCCTTCGTAACTTCAAAACGGCTTACCGTACGATCACCAAATTTTGAGGGGGTGATATGCTCATCAACGTTTATAATTCCTAAAAATCTTCAATCATTATGACGTATAATGACGTAATTTTGACGTCTTTAATTGATTTTTTGGCTAAAACGGGGAATTCCCATAATACCTAAATATTCAACACAAAAAGTTAAAAGAAAGGTTTCTTCTCAATATTCAAGTGTTACAACACTTTTGTTGTCAAAAGCCGACGCAACGACTTCAGCGATGACGTCATAAAATGACGTCACCTGTAGTTAAGCTATTCGCTTTCACAATAGTCGCCAGGAAATATGATGCCAACTGAGATAAAACCAATGAAATAGTAAGGAAACAGTACTGAGGATTGATTTAATTACACACAAAGACACGAACACACAGGCAGGCACACACACACACACAGGCATACACACACAGACATTAACACACAGTCAGACACACGCACACACAGGCACACAAACACACACACACACACAAGGCAGGCACACACACACACAGGCACACACACACACTCAGGCACACACACACACACACAAGGCAGGCGCACACAGATGCATGCACACAGAGGAAGGCACACACACACAGAGGCATACACACACTCAGACAGGCACAAACACACACAGGTAGGCACACACACACAAATATTAAAGACACACACATGCACTCAGACAGACAGACACACACAGACACACACACACAAAGACAGACACACGCACACACTCATATTCACTCATACACACTCAGTCACACACAGACAAACCAGACAGACAAAAACACACAAGCACACACACACACACACACACACACACACACACACTGAAAACTTTATTTTTGCACATATTGCGACTCTGTCCGACTTACAAACTATTCTTTGCTTTACCCAATTCCCCCTTTTACAGGAACCAGAAATGACGCCACAAGTTCGCAGGCGAAGAGAATCGCCATGTTGAAGGAATACTGCGGGAAGAATTCCACCCATTCTACGTTATGGGTTAGTTTTTGTGTGTTTGCGTTTTGGCGTGTTTGTGTGTATTTATGAAAGCTGGCATTACTCCAGGAGTCGCATTGATATTCGTAACATATTTAGTGTCAGCACGGATATTCAACCCAAAAACATGACGACGTGGTGGGAAAGTTAGGTGGGAGCTTTGTGACATTTTTATCGTATGCCCTATTTTCTGTCCCTTAGGAAACGGGGCATATGATAATAAGCCTAACAATAAAATGTTATTGCCATGGCGACGACATTCTATAACTAGCGGTGTCCATAACAAAACTTAAACTGGGAATTGACTGGAAGTTCCTGTTATAAAGATTTTTTACCGCTGGTTCCGAGGGTTAGTCATAAAGATTGGACTTACATGCACGACAAACGGATTCTAATGCACTTTGGGAATGTATTATAGTCTGAAAATGCCACTGTTTGTAGATCTAGCTACTACTTTGCCACTAGAATATGATAGTATTATGTACTCCTTGCCATTTATCTGTACTTTGTGCATAGCCACATCTCACAGCCTCCTTGCCAGCTGGAATTACCACAGCCCTACTCAAGACTGTTTCTCTGCCTCGAATTCAAGTACCTTACCCTAGTCACCCTAGACTTATCTGACTGGAAATCCTAACCGAAGCCAGGTACCTATTTTCACCTGAGTGGAGTGAGGAAAGTCATGTAACGGCACAGCGTCGGTACAAATAATCGGTTTCAAACCCGTTACCTTTGGGGTCTGGGTCAAACACCTTACCGCCTGCCTCGCACACAAAGAAAATAAAAATCTAAAATAGAATTATAAAACAGCAGTGGACGTCGGATACTGGACGAAATAGAATCCTTTGTAGAGAAATGTATCAATGTTTTTGGTATCACCCGTTCACAAGTTTTCACAGATGATCAGGTTCAGGTTCAGGTCCGGACCTGGACCTGGACCTGATCCTCTGAACCTGAACCGTATCTGGACCTGAATTCTATGTACCGATACGTATATACCCACCCCTACTTATTTTCTGATCTTGTATTTAGAAATGTAGTTGGGGAAAAAGGTGAATGGGAGCTGAATCTATAAATAACTTTTATTAGCTTTCCTCATGGCCTCGTTGTCGTTTTGCCATGTCCGCTGAGTGAAAAACAAAAGTGTATTTCGGTAGGACCTGGTCATGAGTTTTAGGTGCGAAAAGTTGTGGGCTGTGAAAGATGTGACATAGGTCTGGACCTCTATCTTTTCTTTTTTTTTCAATAACAAACACATTTACGGTCCAGAAGACTTTAAATAAATAAATAAATAAATAAATAAATAAATAAATAAATAAATAAATAAATAAATAAATAAATAAATAAATAAATAAATAAATAAATAAATAAATAAATAAATAAATAAATAAATAAATAAATAAATAAAGGAATAAATAAATAAAGGAATAAATAAAAAAATGACTCAAAAAGGGAAAGAAGGAATCTCCATGGTGTTAAAGGATATTGGTCTTTCTGGTGACATCATATGGTACTGCAGCGTTTTGAAACCTCGTACAAAGGGCATATTGTCGTAATTTGTTTTGTTTTATTTTCAGGGGTACTCTTCGCAAAGTTACCTCGAAAGAGAGCGAATCATGGTTGTCGACAGGATCAAAACCATGTACTGTTTTATCCCCAAAACCGGATGTACAACATTAAAATACCTGATGTACAATCTGCAACACGGTACGAATGAGAGCAGGGCCAATCACGGGCTGATGTGGATCCACGAACGACGTTACAGGTGGCTGAAAGACTACAGCAAGGAAGAGGTGGACATGCGACTTGCGACCTACAACAAACTCATTGTAGTCCGCGACCCCTTGGAAAGGTATGCCTCTTCCATTCTCTGTCTCTCTGTCTCTCTCTCTCTCTCTGTCTCTGGCTATCTCTCTCTCTCTCCCTCTCTTTTTCTTTATGTGTGCGTGCGTGTGTGTGTGTGTGTGCGTGTGTGTGTGTGCGTGTGTGTGTGTGTGTTTGTTTGTGTGTGCGAGAGAAACAGTGTGAGAGAGATTGTAAAAGTCTGTGTGTTCGTGTTCATCGGTGTTTGTGCTTCTATGAGTCTGAGTGTTTGTGTCTTGATTCGTCTGCTTTAGTGTGCATCTGTATTTTCCTCTGTGTGTGTGCGTCTGTGTGTGTGTGTGTGCTTCCGTGTGTGTGTGTGTGTGTGTGTGTGTGTGTGTTTATTTGTGTGTGCGTAGGTGTGGGTACCGGTGTTTGTCGATGTACGTGACTGTGTGAATGTATGTATTTGTGTGTCTGTGTGCATTGGTTTATATATTCTATATAACTCTACTTTTGCTTCCCTAACAAGAATTATGTAATGGAAATGATTTAGATATTATGTACTGACAATAAATCTAACAGGAGGTTTTCATCTTTTGATTTTTAGGTTAGCGTCTGCCTGGCTTGACAAATTCAACCACGACCCTCGCCACTTATCGTTCATCAAGGCGTTCCAGCGGAAATCACGAATGAAGAACTTGACAAAAACCCACACCAAGCAAGGTATAAAATGCTAATCTAGAAAATCGCACTTCTAAAATCTTGAAAGTAGCATGGACTGGCCTTTTGAAATATAATTGTTTTTGCCCCCTTTTATCTTTTTTACGACGCCTCAGGGGCGAACCAAATGGGGTATTGTTGAGAATGTTTAGATTTCCAGTCAGGCAACCAGTTCATAGGAATATTTGTTGAGAATGTTTAGATTTCCAGTCAGGCAACCAGTTCATAGGAATATTTGGAATGTTTGGAATTCCAGTCATGGAGCCAGTCCGAATGTTTGGATTTCCTGTCAGGAAGCTAGTCCTTACAAGAGGAATATTTAGATTTCCAGTCAAGGATCCAGTCAATAGGAATGTTTGATTTCCATTCAGGGAGCCAGTCAATAGGAATGATTGGATTTCCAGTCAGGGAGCCAGTCCATAGGAATGATTGGATTTCCAGTCAGGGAGCAAGTCCATAGGAATGTTTTGAAACGAAAACTGGGACAGTAAGCCACAAATTGATGGAATTCCAGGGATCGGAGGGGCAGTGTAGCACAGGACTACTGTCATTCCAAGCAGGCAGCTATCGATTTGTAAGGGACATTGGATTTCCAGGGAGAAGTTTACTAGAGTAAGGCTTTTGACTCGAGGCAGAGAAGCAGTCTTGAGTAAGGCTGTTGTAATTCAGCTGGTGAGATGGCAAAACACAAAGTACAGATAAATGGCAAGGAGTACATAATACTATGATCATATTCTAGTGGCAAAGAGTAGCTAGATCTACGAACAGTGACTTGGCCTCGGAACCAGCAGTAAAAATATCTTCATAACATGCGTCGATGTAGGTTAGACATCCAGGTAATAAGATACGCCAAAAATAGTTACTCAAGCAACTGGATATGGTTTTGAAACGGTCAGACGTTTCGGAAAGAATCCACTTTCCTTCGTCAGTGACACTGAAGTGATCTGCAAGAAACAGGTCTTTTGTACTCTAACTATGAATGAAGACAATTTCAGATGTCCAATAGGAAGGGTTGTAAGACAATTCAGACTGAAGACAATTTAGAGTCACTGACGAAGGAAACAGTGTCACTGTGGAAGGAAACAGTGTCACTGACGAAGGAAACAGTGTCACTGACGAAGGAAAGTGGATTCTTTCCGAAACGTCTGACCGTTTCAAAACCATATCCAGTTGCTTGAGTAACTATTTTTGGCGTATCTTCATAACATGAACTTCCGGTCAATTCCCAGTTTGAGTTTTGTTATGTTCAAAACCATGTAGAGACCATCGTCGCCATGGCAATAACATTTTTATTGCCAGGCTTGTTCTTCTTCCTTTGCCGCAAACGATTGAGGCCATTGACCTTGAAGAGATGCTTATCAACTGGTAGTATACGCACCTTACCCTGTGGTGATATACTATATAATGTAGCAAGTGGTAGGATAGAACTGGAGGGTCTGGTCTCCATGTAGATTAAATGGATGTGTCAGAGTAAGGTCAGATAAGGCATTAGTTTTTAAACATTATATATTGGGTTGCAAATGTCACTTTTCTCGTTGTTTATGTTTCAGGTCGGAATATAGACCGGAACAGTCAAGAATCAGTTGGCGGAAAACCATCCCTTCCCTTCCGAGATTTCATCTGGGGCATCGCTAACGAATTCGAAGCCCATAAAAATATCCACTGGGAACCTTTCTTCAGCCTATGTGCTCCCTGTCAGGTATTTTTCATATATCATATCATATTAATTGGCTTTTTGTTTGTTTGCTTATTTGTATTTTGTCGCATACATGGTATGATCTTGATTGGTCTTTGGTACAAAATATGAGCTCGTGGTGTCAGGAAGAAGTGGTGTATATTTAGGCCCTTAGCAGCTTGCTCTGGAACTGCAGGGGCATTTCTATTCAAATGTTTATATCAGGACAACTGAACAAATGACAGATTTCTATGATAGTCAATGTGCAGGTACATTAGACAGAGATTTACATAGTAAAATACAAGTTAGCCAAATAATTACTTAATTTGCATAATAAATGAGTATGTTGTTTATGCTATGATGATTTTTGTACCTTGTACTTTGTTGCAGGTTGAATACGACTTCATTGCTCATACGGACACTCTAGTAGAAGACCTTCGTCTGTTCCTCCACAAGATTGGTGTTGTAGGGAAGGACTACCTTCTCCCGACACAACGCCCCTCACGGGCGAAAACAAACTTCGGTACCACCTTCCAAGAGGTCCCGACGGAGGACTTACGTCGCATCGGTGAAATCTACAAACCGGATTTCGACGCGTTTGGATACAGTTTTGAGGAAGACCTTGCGCTCATTGAGGACTTACGGAGGGACGCGTTGAAGCAAAATAGTTCAGTTCAGTGATCATCTTGTAAAGGGGGGAAGATGCTAAATACGACTGTAATGACTTCCTGTACACAAACATACATGAAAAAGGGATTCAAAACTCACCTACCAGTATTTAAATACTGTCAATTTACCGTTTGTGGAAAACGCCCGGCTTCGACTTCAGCATTTTCTCCCGCTATCAGCTGTTTAAACCAAAACGACACTGACCTCTGAACTCCCAGCCAGAACAAGAATGCCTCACCACGTTGTAGACAGGTCACAGAACATGAAATGCAACACCACTGAGGTCAGCTAAGGTCACAATTTCTGTCCAGATTTGAATAATAAACACTCCACTTGTCCCACTTGCAGAAAACTGGCCAAATATGACTACAAATGGCTGAAAAGAAAAATAAGAAAAAATAATATAAGAAAAAACCTAACCACGGCCATTGCGCATGTCAGGATTTAAAGGTCCCTCCCCAAAACTCTGGGTCCCTCCCTGTGTTATGCTACGGACCTATTTGAATAAAAAGCACGAGCCCCCCCCCCCCCCCCCACCCCGAGTAGTTTACGGCCTGTACGTTTCGGACGTGCCCCCTTAAGCAGGACGAGTGTAATAAGATGGGATAGGTTGAGACAACAAATTGAATAAAAATGTCCAATACAAGAACATTTTTTTCAAATACCATCAATTGGTAAGATTATTATATTTCAAACATTAGTTATGTCCCCAATAATGTGTTTTGCCACGGCACACATTCTTCAAGTTTCTTTTTTTTTTTATTACTTTTCTGCGAGAAAAGAGAATATCAAATGTGTATAACGAAGACTAAAAATGTAGCATTAAAGATGTTGGATATCAAGTCACACATCGATACGTTTGTGTCTTTGTTTGTTTGTTTGTTTATTTGTTTGCTTGTATTGCATACTCCGTAAACAGCATTAAGACATACCACTCCGGGTTGGTACCGAAGAAAAGATAAATTTCAGTTATATTTGATCTACTAAAACATTTTGAAATTAGAAAAAAAATTGAAGCATTGCACAGGTGGTCATGGTCATGCGCGAGTCGCAGTCATTTGATTAATCTCAAGGCCACCGGTCGATAATTTAAGGTAGCAGAACATGTTTTTCGATCTATGGGGGTCTCTATAGTTAAGGATCACATGGTGACTGACATCGACGCTGATAAAATTATAGTAGGGTGCAGTTTTCTAACACGACAAACTAATACGTTGAAGTCGCGGGTATAACCTACCAAAATAATATTTAAAAAAAAAACAGAAAAAGTTGTTGTTTTGATTTTTTTAAAGGTCTTTTTTAAATGGGGTCATGCGGGGCAAAGACGCTGTCGTCGCAGTAGCAAAAAAATATTTGCGGTGACAATGAAACGCTCATGATATTGTATACAAACAAACGGCCTTTAGAGGGAGTCCTAAATATAGAGAAAGAGAGACGGATCCTAAAACAACTAGAAAGGCCGACATTTGCTTGGGTGCAAATACAGCATATTTCATCTATACCCATTCCCACGCAACATTGAACTGTTCCAAGTCACCCCTGCGCAAAAATGGAACATTTTAACAGTGAATTATCCCCAAAAGGAAACTAATATTGTGACTTGATTCCAGGTCAAAAAGGAGCCTGCCCAATATGCCCCGGTCCCTTGGGGAAAATATACTCTTCCACAGGAGCCCCTATGCATAACGAATTGGTTATTAGAATCGCGGCAGCTCCTATTTTTCCGAAAGTGAAAAAAACACCGCACCTTCCATTCAGACAATTTTCATCATGAAATTACATGAAGCCATTCAACAATTTCTACTACAATAACTAGGTCTAAGTACCGTTATAAGCTCCTTGCATTGTGAACTAGAAGTACCTACATTTGCTCGAGAAAAAATACATCACTTTTCTTTCCAGTACAGTGAGAGAAATGTTGCCACAATAGACATATGGCCACTATAGAAAAAATGCTGATCTATTGACAAAGAGCAATAAGTTACACATAATTTAAGTACCCGCTGATCTTTATTCGTATAAAAATTGCACATGTAAGCCAATGGTTTAGATTTACAGTTTACTGTCAAACCTATACGTATCAAAACTAAACGCAAACTGGCCAATTTTCCCGCGTTTTCCGCCAAGTAACATTTTCTCGATTGTCTCAACTAACCCAAGGACTAACCCTACCAAAGTCAACTCTGCCAAAAATTATTGATATCGCCATGCGGAATGTTGGTTAATTCAACGACAAAGACTTGTATTCTAAGGTTCAATGCATGCGTTCCGTCTGCTACCGCTCAAATGACCCAGTCTGAACTCCGAATCCTCGAAAACTACAAGTTTAAACCGGGCACAGGGTGACATATGGACACTGTAAGGCTGTAATATGCATGTGTTTCTGTCTGTATATACGGCATTGGAAGCCAGCTTATGAATATTAATTAGCATTCGCCTTCAGCGGCGCTGATTGGCTGGCTCTTTAAATTCAATTAAATCTCGCTAAAGCCTAGGCTGCCGCAGGTGTGTGGGGTCACTGGAGTCAATAGGGGCTGCACGAGCAACCTCCATGGAGGAGCTCTACAGAGCACCTCCATGGAGGTTGCTCGTACAGCCCTCCAGCTATACGAAACGGGATCTACGCACTAATGAATGCAAACACTTAGTTCTCGTCACCTTCATGATTTTTTTTTTAATCCATGGAGAAGCTTCTCTCGCGCTCGTAGAGGACAAACAAACGGGGACGGGCTGAACTAGCACCTTCAACAAATGCAAACTATGAATGTAAATATTTGGTTCACGTTAACCAAAACAAATCGGTATTGGGGCTCTATACGGAGATATTGTAAACAACAAGCACAGAGCCGATAGCTGAACAAGCAGCGCTGTGCGCACTATGAATGTAAACACTTGGTTCACGTCAACATCAACAAATCGGTGTTTAGGGCTCTATACAGGGATACTGTAAAGCAAAACACACGGAGCCGATAGCTGATCAAGCAGCTCCACGGGCTATATGAATGTAAACACTTGGTCCACGTCACCATCAACAAATCGGCGTTTAGGGCTCTATACAGGGGTACTGTAAAACAAAACACACGGAGCCGATAGCTGATCAAGCAGCTCCACGGGCTATATGAATGTAAACACTTGGTCCACGTCACCATCAACAAATCGGCGTTTAGGGCTCTATACAGGGGTACTGTAAACAACAAACACACGGAGCCGATAGCTGATCAAGCAGCTCCACGGGCTATATGAATATAAACACTTGGTTCACGTCACCATCAACAAATCGGTGTTTAGGGCTCTATACAGGGGTACTGTAAACAACAAACACACGGAGCCGATAGCTGATCAAGCAGCTCCACGGGCTATATGAATGTAAACACTTGGTCCACGTCACCATCAACAAATCGGTGATACTGTAAACAACAAACACACAGAGCCGATAGCTGAACCGAGCGCCTCTACGCACTATGCATATAAACAAGGAGGTTACAAATCATGCGGACAAATCAATACCCATTACCTGACGTACCATTGAATTACCCAAGAAAGTGAATATTTTTTTCTTCAAGCGGATTTTTGGTCACAGAATGGTGAGTTGGGAAAAGTAGTCGGAATTTATCGGTTCGCTCCCTTCACGTGGGGACCCAACCTCTGCTAGGAGAATAGATACTTGTTAGTTTGCCATTGAAAAGAATGAGGAAACTTTGCACCTTCATGCTAATAGCTGTAATTGGTTTACTCAAGGAGGTTTAACCTCCTTGGTTTACTTCAGCCCTGTGACAAGTTTGTAGAGATCTGTTGGCCCACTACGAAAAAAAAACACATATGGCTTCATAAAGATATGAATTTAAACCTGTTATGAGGAGATCTCCAAAGCCAGGAGTGCCTGTTTTTATAAGAATATAACGGCTTTCATAAGAGTTTAATCAAGGAGGTTATATGTACGAATTTATAGTTATTTTAAACGATTCATTACCAAACAACACACGGATTTGAATTCAAAAGAGGTTTGCGAAATGCACACGATATACTTACGATTAGTAGAGCTCGTATGAATTCCGTAATCCTAATCTCAAAGAAAGTTCTTGGTGTCTGAGAAGAAATCAAAACAACCCATTCATTGAATGAAGCGGTTTGTTGGCTCTCGCCAGGAAAGCTGAAAGTTCGCACCTCCGTGCTAATCCGAAATCGCCCCAGAGCGCGACCTTACCACGCCAGGACACTGACGCCGGAAGCAGCTGGCTGACTGGCGTATAACTTTCCAAGCAGATGTTGGTGGAGTAAAGTGTGACCAGCCCAAAGGTCACTTTTCCCCGCTGGTCCTACCGGCATATGAGAAGTTGACAATGTTGAAGACTCTACCAACCTGTACATGCTTGCTTGGAGAGTGGGTCATGTAGTCTGGTAGAGCAAAAATGATCAAAGCTCCGTGGGAAGAGTAATGTCAAAGTACAGTTTGCGCAAACTATCTTTGACTACTAGTATTGATTCAATATTAATCTCAAAGGTTTTAATATTGAACACGAGTTTGTAAGCTCCTCACAATTCAGGCAAAAGACACCTTTTGTGCTCACTACACTCCTTCGTCTGAGCTTGGTACTTATTAACCTTATCGGCCATTGTAGGATCTGCTTGGAGATTAAAGAAACACACGAATCTGACTTAATTCATATGGGTTTTACGGAATCAATACGATCCTTAGAGCTCGTATGAATTCCGCAAATATTTCCTGAATACACCCCTGTTAAGACAGACATGGTACATGTTTGCTTCACCTTCAAGAAATCATAAAGTTTCACAAACCACCCCCTTCCCGCCACACTCACAGACACAAACACTACTGTAACAATGATTTTTCCCTTTCATGGCAAATTAAAACAACCCGTTCATTGAATGAAGCAATCGGTGAATTGTTTGTCGCTCTCGCAAAGAAAGCTGGAAGTTTACACCCCGTGCTAATACGATATCGGCTTTACCACGTGCACGCCGAAAAAAACAGCTGGCTGACTAGAGAGGTCTACAACTTTCCAAGCAGAGGTTGGTGAAGAAAGGTGTGACCCTTTACTTCAATGTCACTTTCTCCATTGGTCCTACCGGCACATGTGAAGGTCACGATGTTCTCTACGAACCTGTACATGCTGGCTTGGTCATAAAGTCCGTTAGAGTGATTAAGTCAAAGTACAAGGTTTTAATATCAAACACTTGGTATGTACGAGGGGTGATCAATAAGTTCTCGGCCTAACTCAGAAATAATAAGCACAACTCAAATTTTGAGGCACAACTTTATAGTATGAAGTCTTTTATCAATATCCTCCAAATTACAAATCATTGGAGACATCACTTTCCAGGCATTCGTTTTATGCAAATTAGAAGGTAAGTGGCGAGAAAAAAGTGGTGTGAATTGTGATCAGACATGTGTGGGTCGAGTTCCCCATGCCGTAAATTAACAAAAGACATTGTCAAAATGTTTGATAATGATTCTCCTCCTATTTCAAGCAAAAAAATTTGGGTGTCTGACTTCCAGCAGCGCAAGATGACCCGCCACATCAGGTCAGGTCAATTGTCCACGTTTTTGTCCTTCTCCCTTACCTAACATTACTGGGTGTCGCCTGCAAAGTAATGATCACAATAATTTGAATTTTGGTACAGATTTATATAAGACGTTATACTTGACATCTATGCTTCGAAATCTGAGATGTGCTTATTATTTCTCCGCAAAACCGAGGACTTATTGATAATCCCACGTACTTGTATAAAATCTTATATAAATGTGTACCAAAATTCAAATTATTGTGATCATTACGTTGCAGGCGACACCCAGTAACGTTAGGTAAGGGATAACGAAAAAAAAGTGGACAATTGATCTGAAACCTGAGGTGTGCGGGTCAAATTGTCTGATCACACTTCACCCTTCTTTTTCTCGCCACTTACCTTCTAATTTGCATAAAACGAATGCCTGGAAAGTAATGACTCCAATGATTTGTAATTTGGAGGATATTGATAAAAGGCTTCATACTATAAAGTTGTGCCTCAAAATTTGAGTTGTGCTTATTATTTCTGGGTTAGGCCGAGAACATATTGATCACCCCTCGTACAAGCAAGGAGGTGAGAAAACTTCCTTGGTACGAGGTTTGCAACATTGTTGGGTACTTAATATATATATATAAACCATATAACAATTATCAAGTACCATTATATAATCTATATCATTATTCTATTTGAGAATTTTGCACGCTAATATATGAGATCTCTCCCATTCAAGCACGTATCTCGCCTGTTTTGGCTACTCCACTTAGAAACCCGCAGTCGCCTTCGTTGCAGTCTTCGAACGGGTCTGTTTTTTATGGGGGGGGGGGGTGTCTTGGTTCGCGATTTTCAACATTACATAAGTTCTCTTGTGCCGGGAAAGGGGGTTTGCCGAGGAAGAGAGTTTCGCCTTCCACAGCAAATTACTAGACTAGTACTTTTCCTGGCACAAGAGAACGTAGCCAATGTTGAAAATCGTAACCCCCCTTCCCCCCACCCCAATAATAACCAGACCTGTTCAAAGACTGCAACTGAGGATATACCCGCAGGGGGGTTATACATATATCATTATCTGTTATTTGTTTATGTTACGACATAACCTTTGCTTTATCAATTTTTCTACAGTAACTGATAACAAAGGCATAAAGCACTGTACATGTAAGTACAACTGATGAAAAATACATTACATACCTTACATTACCCACTGATCTCTATCCATATAAACATTGCACATGGAATGCCAATTTCAGATTTACAGTTCAAATGGTTCTAAAGAAAAAATGTTATGTTACTGCCAGCTGCTGACCAACCTATCTTTGATGTTCATGATCCTGATTGACACTTGTACATGTATGGAAAGATTATTTGCAACAAATCACTTCATACAGAGGTTTCTAGAAGCTCGTTGTTATTTCTATTCTCATCTTGGAATGTTTTCTTAAAGCACAATGGGCAAGCAGTGTTTAAAAGAAAGGAAACTCAAACACATTTCAGTTGAAAAAAATCATGAAATAAACACTTTTAAATACAGTATATGCCTTTTTAATCAAACAAACAACAAATAACTGCAAATTTTACACAGTTTGATATCTTTGCTGACAAAAACTTGTACATTAACGCTCAAGGCATGTCGGGACCTCAAAATCATCGAAAACTATCATGATTGTTCGGACTTTTGACATACAGACAATGTATGGTCACAATAGGCAGTATTTCTGTAGCAGCGGGACCAAAAACAGTGTGGCCGTGGTGGCCACTATAGACTATTCTTAATGCTCAAGAGGGGAGATCAATGAGTGATCAGCTTCACCCAAAATAATAAGCACAACTCAACTTTCAAGGCACAACTTCGTAGTATAGAGCCTTTTATCAATGCACTCTAAATTTCAAATCATTGCAGTCATTACTTTCAAGGCAACGTCTTTTTGAAAATCAGTAGTGGTGAGAAAAGTGGTGAGAAACACTCACAGGTGAACTGTGACCCGACATATAGGCTGAGTTTCTTATGCTATAATTTCTTTGTTAATGATTCCATTCGTAATACAAGTAGTAAGAAGTGGGTGACTGGCTTTCGGCTGCGTGTTTTCCTTCTCTCCTACCAAACGTTACCGTTAGTCAGTTTTGGCTGCAAAGTAATGATCACACTAATTTGAATTTTGTTCATAAAAGACTTAATACTTGATATCTACCCTTCAAATTCTGAGTTGTGCTTACTATTTCTGAGTGAGGTCAAGAACTTATTGATCGCCCCTCGTAGGACAATGGCAAAAATCCAAATGACCGACAAGAAGTGGCCACAATGGCCAGGTAGCTGCTATGCAGAGGTGGCTGCTAATCAGGTTTGAATGTATTGGCTGGCCTTGAAGGGAGCCTACTTCTTCTTGTACACTTTCGTCACTCCTTCGGGAGTTTTGATGGTGATTTCGGAGTCTGGACTATCCAGCAGCAGTATGCAATCCGCCGACCCGGGTTCTATCCTTCTGTTCTTACCCGCCCCTCGTATTTCTACACTTGGTACTTTGACTTTATTCCCATACCGGTGTGACAGCGATCTCGCCCCCCCCGGCGATCTCGCCCCCCCCCCCCCCCCGGGGCGAGATCACTAGCGTTTTCGCCCCCCTTTAGCGTTTTCGCCCCCCCCCCCCCCCCAGAGCAGCTGGCTACTACATATTACAGGTGCGCTACCTGGTACTATACTGCACCTGGGGAGTAACGTATATGGTGTGTTACCTGGTACCTATATGGCACCTTATTACCGTACCGTAAGATGTCATACCTCGAAAGTCGATATTATATTGTTCGGTGCAAACATGACATTGAAATGAAAAAAGACAATTTTTGCAGCTGAGGTGGCATAAAACAGTGCTACTGCGAACGTATAAATCAACACCGTCTATGGTACGGAATACGTCAGCTATATGTTTTCAATTTGTCACAGTGTTTTCTTTCTTGTGCTGGAAACATTTCCAAAGCACTAACAAAAACACACGTGAATAATAGTTTCTCATTATAAACACTGTCTACGCGCAAGTTGATATAGCTGTTGCTAAATGCTACACAAACACTGGTAAAGCACCTGTCTTAAGAAACACGGGTAAATGCATCAGTTCCTAAATACTAGAAAAGACAGTCATGTTGGAGGTGAAGATATCCCTTGGCCAGGTGCATATACCAAAATGTGCGTTATTCTAATTAATACCTAATATTTGCATAATTAATAAAGACATTACATAGTTCTTTTGTGGTCACTTCATTGTAGAGACTTCATATTGGAGATATATAGTTTGCTTGAGGACAGGTGAATACAATGAAATACATCTTATGTCAAGACTCAGGTATATGCAATAATGGGAATACAAGGGACCAAACCCTCCTTGTCTGAAACAAGTTCAACTATCTTATTGCCATGTACTTACGTTAATATTGATACTATGAATGGAGTTATGTATCAAACTCGTGTACTTATATCATTCTGAAACTACATTTTGTGATTTATACCAATCAACTTCTAAAATATCATGTAAACCCGTTTTTTTTGGGGGGGGGGGGGCGAAATCGCTAAAGGGGGGCGAGGTAGGGGGGCGAGATCACTAGCCGGGGAGGGCGAGATCGCTAGTGATTTCGCCCCGGGGGGGCGAGATCGCTAGTGATTTCGCCCCCGGGGGGGCGAGATCACGGGGGGCGAGAACGCTGTCACACCGGACTACATGTATATGACCTTCTCTCCAAGCAGAGGTTGGTGGGAAAATCGCGACCTTTTCCTTTCATAATTTTCGACCTTCAAAAAAATATGAATCAAAGGAAATGGTCACGATTTTTCCCACGGACCTCTGCTTGGAGACTACGTCATAGGCCAGTCAGCCAGCCGCTTCTGGCGTCAGTGTCCTGGCGTGGTAAGGGCGCGCTTTGAGACGATTTTGGATCAGCACGGAGGTGCGAACTTTCAGCTTTCCTTGCGAGAGCCGACATATGAACAATGCATCGCTTGCTTCATTCAATAAACGGGTTGTTTTGATTCTTAAAATTATTACCATCTCGATTGTTCTTTTAACCTTTGTATCCAACCATACAAAAAATTAACAATTATTACTAGTGTTTGTGTGCATTGCGCGCGCGCGTGTCTGTTGCCCACTTTGCAAAAACAACAACTTGTGGTTGCATAAAAGAAATATTTAGACCTGTTGCAAACCTCGTACCAAGGAAGTTTTACTACTCTCCAAGCAGAGGTCGAATCGCGCAGATATAGTAGTAGTCGAAAAAAATACACTCACGCTCTTCCTACGAAGAGCGCGAGTGTATTTTTTTCGACTTCTACTATATCTGCGCGATTTGACCTCTGCTTGGAGAGTAAGTTTTACCTCATTGCCCGTATCCGACAAGGATGGGAGGACCAACTACACATATATCTCTTGGCAGTCATTTAATTTCTTCTAAAAACAGGCACACCTGGTATTGGAGATCTCATAACAGGTCTAAATATTTGTTTTATAAAACCATTTTTTTTCATAGTAGGCCAACAGATTTCCCCAAATTTGTCACAGGGCTGAATCAAACCCAAAATCAGCCATTCTTAACGATTAGCACTGAGGTGCGAAGTTTTCGCATTCTTTAAATTGGCAAACCAAGGAGCTTGATAAAAGCTCATTGGGCAAACAAACAAGTACTCCTATCTATTCTCCAAGCAGAGGTTGGGTCCCCGTGAAGGGAGCGAGCCGGTAAATTCCTACTACTTTTTCCAACTCACTGTTAATTCCGCGACCCAACATCCACCTGAAGAATAAAAATACCCCACTTTCCTGGGTCATTCAATAGTACACGCGATTTAAGTTCCTACTAAATCAGCATTTTTGTTTCAAATGTTATCGTACAAAAAATATATCCACTCGTTGTTCTGTGAATGCTTGTCATTTGCGATAATCCGCTATCAGCTATCGGCTCTGTGTGTTTGTTGTTTACAATATCTTTGTATAGAGCCCTAAACACCGATTTGTTGATGGTGACGTGAACCAAGTGTTTACATTCATATAGCCCGTGGAGCTGCTTGATCAGCTATCGGCTCTGTGTGTTTGTTGTTTACAGTATCTCTGAATGGAGCCCTAACACCGATTTGTTGATGGTGACGTGAACCAAGTGTTAACATTCATATAGCCCGTGGAGCTGCTTGATCAGCTATCGGCTCCGTGTGTTTTGTTTTACAGTATCCCTATAGAGCCCTAAACACCGATTTGTTGATGGTGACGTGAACCAAGTGTTTACATTCATATAGCCCGTGGAGCTGCTTGATCAGCTATCGGCTCCGTGTGTTTTGTTTTACAGTATCCCTGTATAGAGCCCTAAACACCGATTTGTTGATGGGGACGTGAACCAAGTGTTTACATTCATATAGCCCGTGGAGCTGCTTGATCAGCTATCGGCTCCGTGTGTTTTGTTTTACAGTATCCCTGTATAGAGCCCTAAACACCGATTTGTTGATGGTGACGTGAACCAAGTGTTTACATTCATATAGCCCGTGGAGCTGCTTGATCAGCTATCGGCTCCGTGTGTTTGTTGTTTACAGTACCCCTGTATATAGCCCTAAACACCGATTTGTTGATGGTGACGTGAACCAAGTGTTTACATTCATATAGCCCGTGGAGCTGCTTGATCAGCTATCGGCTCCGTGTGTTTTGTTTTACAGTATCCCTGCATAGAGCCCTAAACACCGATTTGTTGATGGTGACGTGAACCAAGTGTTTACATTCATAAAGCCCGTGGAGCTGCTTGATCAGCTATCGACTCCGTGTGTTTGTTGTTTACAGTATCCCTGTATAGAGCCCTAAACACCGATTTGTTGATGGTGACGTGGACCAAGTGTTTACATTCATATAGCCCGTGGAGCTGCTTGATCAGCTATCGACTCCGTGTGTTTGTTGTTTACAGTATCCCTGTATAGAGCCCTAAACACCGATTTGTTGATGGTGACGTGAACCAAGTGTTTACATTCATATAGCCCGTGGAGCTGCTTGATCAGCTATCGGCTCCGTGTGTTTGTTGTTTACAGTATCTCTGTATGGAGCCCTAACACCGATTTGTTGATGGTGACGTGAACCAAGTGTTTACATTCATATAGCCCGTGGAGCTGCTTGATCAGCTATCGGCTCCGTGTGTTTTGTTTTACAGTATCCCTATAGAGCCCTAAACACCGATTTGTTGATGGTGACGTGAACCAAGTGTTTACATTCATATAGCCCGTGGAGCTGCTTGATCAGCTATTGGCTCCGTGTGTTTTGTTTTCCAGTATCCCTGTATAGAGCCCTAAACACCGATTTGTTGATGGGGACGTGAACCAAGTGTTTACATTCATATAGCCCGTGGAGCTGCTTGATCAGCTATCGGCTCCGTGTGTTTTGTTTTACAGTATCCCTGTATAGAGCCCTAAACACCGATTTGTTGATGGTGACGTGAACCAAGTGTTTACATTCATATAGCCCGTGGAGCTGCTTGATCAGCTATCGACTCCGTGTGTTTGTTGTTTACAGTATCCCTGTATAGAGCCCTAAACACCGATTTGTTGATGGTGACGTGGACCAAGTGTTTACATTCATATAGCCCGTGGAGCTGCTTGATCAGCTATCGACTCCGTGTGTTTGTTGTTTACAGTATCCCTGTATAGAGCCCTAAACACCGATTTGTTGATGGTGACGTAAACCGAGTGTTTACATTCATATAGCCCGTGGAGCTGCTTGATCAGCTATCGGCTCAGTGTGTTTTGTTTTACAGTATCCCTGTATAGAGCCTTAAACACCGATTTGTTGATGGTGACGTGAACCAAGTGTTTACATTCATATAGCCCGTGGAGCTGCTTGATCAGCTATCGGCTCCGTGTGTTTGTTGTTTACAGTATCTCTGTATGGAGCCCTAACACCGATTTGTTGATGGTGACGTGAACCAAGTGTTTACATTCATATAGCCCGTGGAGCTGCTTGATCAGCTATGGGCTCCGTGTGTTTTGTTTTACAGTATCCCTATAGAGCCCTAAACACCGATTTGTTGATGGTGACGTGAACCAAGTGTTTACATTCATATAGCCCGTGGAGCTGCTTGATCAGCTATTGGCTCCGTGTGTTTTGTTTTACAGTATCCCTGTATAGAGCCCTAAACACCGATTTGTTGATGGGGACGTGAACCAAGTGTTTACATTCATATAGCCCGTGGAGCTGCTTGATCAGCTATCGGCTCCGTGTGTTTTGTTTTACAGTATCCCTGTATAGAGCCCTAAACACCGATTTGTTGATGGTGACGTAAACCGAGTGTTTACATTCATATAGCCCGTGGAGCTGCTTGATCAGCTATCGGCTCCGTGTGTTTTGTTTTACAGTATCCCTGTATAGAGCCTTAAACACCGATTTGTTGATGGTGACGTGAACCAAGTGTTTACATTCATATAGCCCGTGGAGCTGCTTGATCAGCTATCGGCTCTGTGTGTTTGTTGTTTACAGTACCCCTGTATAGAGCCCTAAACACCGATTTGTTGATGGTGACGTGAACCAAGTGTTTACATTCATATAGCCCATGGAGCTGCTTGATCAGCTATCGGCTTCGTGTGTTTTGTTTTACAGTATCCCTGTATAGAGCCCTAAACACCGATTTGTTGATGGTGACGTGAACCAAGTGTTTACATTCATATAGCCCGTGGAGCTGCTTGATCAGCTATTGGCTCTGTGTGTTTTTTTTTTTTACAGTATCCCTGTATAGAGCCCTAAACACCGATTTGTTGATGGTGACGTGAACCAAGTGTCTACATTCATATAGCCCGTGGAGCTGCTTGATCAGCTATCGGCTCCGTGTGTTTTGTTTTACAGTATTCCTGTATAGAGCCCTAAACACCGATTTGTTGATGGTGACGTGAACCAAGTGTTTACATTCATATAGCCCGTGGAGCTGCTCGATCAGCTATCGGCTCTTTGTGTTTGTTGTTTACAGTATCTCTGTATGGAGCCCCAAGACCGATTTGTTTTGGGTGACGTGATCCAAATGTTTACATTCATAGCCCGTGTAGCATGTTTTGCGTACAGCTGCTAGTTCAGTCCGGTTGTTTGTCCTCTACGAGAGAAGCTCCTCCATGTAGTACTAAAAATTCTATGAAGGTGACGAGAACCAAGTGTTTGTATTCATAGCGCATAGAGCTCGCTCGGTGGAGCTGGAGGTCTGCACGAGCAACCTCCATGGAGGTCAGCTCTGTGGAGCTCCTCCATGGAGGTTGCTCGTGCAACCCCTTCTCACTGGAGTTCACGGCAGGAAGCCGAAAGAAAACCAATTTCCCCTCAGAAAAGCGCTGAAATTAAGCATTTTAAAGTAGTTTATGCCCAAAATTTTACTTGGATCATTCTACCAACTATATAATGCCTATCTACACCAAATTTCAGGTCATTCCATTGTAATACCAGGTACAGTGGGCCAAAATATACCGCTTTGGTCAAAACATGACATTTTAACCTCAATAAAATCATTTTAAAGGCAGATATGAAAAAAAAATAAGAAAAATACCTAATGGTATTGGCCCACTCTACCCTTGTGCCAAATTTCAGATCATTCGGTTCAGGAACGACAGAGCTGATTCGATTTGAAGATTTGACAGGAGAAAGAAAGAAAGAAACATTACGAATACTAGAAAGGCCGACATTTGCTTGGGAGCAAATACAGCATATTGCAATCCATCTTCATACCTATGTCCCCTTACAAGAATGGACTCTTCCAAAACACCCCTATCTATGCCAAATGGACTCGTCTATGTGGCCCATTTTCCATTTATAGTGTTTAAGCTACCCCAATACAAAATTCCAGTATACATTTTTGATCAAAAATGGCAAAAAATCCCAACTTTAACCATTTTTGATTAATGTACACCATATATAGATGTGAATAGAGCCCTGTGGCCACATACCGTACGCACCTTCATACCAAATTTCAGACCATTTGGTTTTCATACACAGGTACAGGAGCCAAAACTTAACATTTTTAGTCTATAAATGGCAAAAAAAAAACAAATTCCACAATTTAAAGTAATGTATGCCCAAAGTGAAAATGAAGTACTGTGGGCACTTGCCAGACACACTTTCATGCCGAATTTCAGGTCATTAGGTTTTCATACAAGGGTATAGGAGCCAAGAATATAGTACATTTTTGTCAAAAATGGCCGAAAACACCAAAATAACTCATTTTTGAAGTGATCTATGAACAAAGTGTTGATGGGACCCTGTGCTCATATGTCCAATGCACCTATGTACCAAATTTCAGGTCATTAGGTTTTCATACAAGGGTATAGGAGCCAAAAATATACATTTTTTTGTTAAAAATGGCCCAAAACCCTAAAATAACTAATTTTTAAAGTAATCTATGAAGAAAGTGTTCATGGATTCCAATGCACCTCTGTACCAAATTTCAGGTCATTAGCTTGTAATACCAAGGCAGAGGGGCCCAAAATATACATATTTTGTCTGAAAATGACCAAAAACCCTAAATATCATAAATTCTTAATAGGTCTCTATCAAGAAAGTGAAAAAAACGTCTGGGGGTATTTGCTATCCCTACCACCCTGCCAAATTTCAGCTCATTTGGCCAAAAAATGAAAAAGTTGAATCCATTTGAAGATTTGACAGGAGGAGAAGAAGAAGAGACCAACAAAAAACAATATATTGCAATCCCATACTATGTATGGATTGCAATATAACAATATATTTAACCATACCTATGGTATGGCTGAAATATAACAACAGGTCATTTGCCTTTCTCGCTGTTACGTGTAAACACAATGGATTTCCACTACCCTATGCACTTAGATTGATTACGGCTTCATATCGCCCATACGGACACCCTAGCGAAAGACCTTCGTCTGTTCCTCCACAAGATTGGTGTTGTAGGGAAGGACTACCTTCTCCCGACACAACACCCCTCAAGGGCTAAAACAAGCTTCGGTACCAACTTCCGAGAGGTCCCGACGGAGGACAGACGTCGCATCGGTGAAATCTACAAACAGGATTTCGATGTTTTGGATACAATTTTGACAATACAGGTGTGTTGCTAAATGTGAACGGACGGGGATATGCGTAGTAGACGTGGACTGTAGACTTAAACCAAAAGGTGAACAAATGACGCCTATCACAGAAGCAAAATGCAGACCTACTGCAAAATGGGTGACACTCGCTCTGTTCTCTCTATTGACGTGGGTTCCTGCTTCTTACGTATATTTTAGCAGCGGTGAAAGGCCTGGAATATCATGGAACGCTCTGCCTACAGGAATGACGAAAACCCTCCCAGTCAACAAGTACCAAAATGGAGGTGATCTTTTAAACACAACAGGTACGTGCTGTCCGACGTTACATGCCGTGGTAGACCATACAATACAACATGTTTGGGAATAGTTCCTTAATCCAAAACGTTCTTTATTTAACCAAGGAACCGTGGTATATATGGTGTATAATCTGTGTTCCTTATTGAATATGCAAATAATGTTCTAAGTTGCATGTATCATTATTATATTGTGATCTACAACATGTAGAAGATGAACAGCATTTCATTTTACACTGTAAATTATACCATAATGAACGGATTGTGCTTTATGAATATATCAGAACAGAGTTCCCATATTTTGAACATCTTAATGCAACGGATACATTTCTATTTTTGATGCGCCTAGACAAACCCTGTATATCAAACATTATATGTTCTTATATCTACACCTGTACAAAGAAGCGAGAAGATATCGACCATCCTGTTAGCTTAGTACCTTCAACTAGTTAAATTGTATCCTGTTGTTTTTTTCATATATTTGCTACATGTATTCTGTTATCAGTCATGTCTGTTATCAGTGACCTGTACCTAGCCCGTCGAGGCATGAATGTACAATAAAGGTCTTTCATTCATTATTACAGTTGATAATCTTATCTACCCAAATAACAGATGTTGTCCAAGATATGGTAATATTAAAGGATTTTCCTATTTACCCTCTGGTTGAAAGGAGGTGTTAGAAAGGCAGTATATGAGAGAATATACAATCCCACCCTAAACAAGAAATGGGCCTATAGCTACGTACGTGTCGATCTTTCAGGCACTTGGGATCTAGTCCTTCCACTTCAGCGACGAAACGTTTAGCTCTTGTACCCAAACAGCAGCTTGAGAATTTTGTGGCAGTAATTGAAATAAAATAAATGGCACCATAATTACGTCATGTTCAGTTATAACGATATCAAAATGAAAAAAAAATTACAGGAATGAATGAAATTGATATTTTTTTTTTTAGTTTTTTTATTGATTGTGTATCTATTATTATCTGTTTGTATATATACATGTATGTTTGTGTATATAATTGCGTTTGTTTATGTATGTTTCATTGTTTCAAATGAACCCTGGTAGACTAGCCCTAAATAGGGCTAAAGGGTATCGGAATAAAGGAATAAAGAAAAGGACCCTGTAAGATTTGGTCAATGTTCGTCCTGCCAATTGGAAGTTATGAAGGGGAGGGCGAACGAGCACCCCCCCCCCCCCCTCCGTCCCAGGAATCCTAAAAATAGCCATGTCTTGATAGACTATAAATTCAAAGAACTAATTTTGCAACACACACACACACACACAGATACATACAAAGATACACACAACATTCAGACAGATACACACAAAGACACACACAGACACACACACACACACGTACACAAATACACAGAGACAATTAACAAAGACGGACACACAAACAACGAAAACAATACATTTGTATTCGCTGACTGAGGCAATAATTAGAGCTGCAGACGACTTACAAACCGTTTCCTGTTTTACTGACACTACCGTCTTTACAGATACCAGAAATGCGGCTGAAAATTCGCAGGCGAAGAGAATCGCCACTTTCAAGGAATACTGTAGGAAGAATCCCGTCCAGTCTAAATGGGTTAGTTTTTGTGTGCTTGCGTTTTCGCGTGTTTGTGTGTGCTTGTAAAAAGCATTACTCCAGAAGTCAGGTAGGGATCTTGTTGACATTTCGTATGTGTGTCCGGTTATTCAACCCAAAATACTGATGACATGTGGGTAAGTGTTGGGAAATGGTAGCTTTCATAAGGGGCTCCAATTCGGTTGTCTACTTTAAAAGCAGAAAATGGTGAGAGAGATTGCGGCCTTTTTATCAGATACCCTATTTTCTGCCCCTTAGGAAACAGGGTATATGATGAAAAGGTCACAATATTTCCCATGAACCTCTGCTTGGCGAGTAGCGTTTGATCACGGTACTGCAGGGAAGCCATAAGTCAGCGGTTTGTTTTTGGCAACGTGTCGCGGGCTAGCCTAAAAAACACTTTTGACTTGGCGATGATATGTTAGATCGAAACTGAGGCCAATATGGTAAGCAAAGACTGTACATCACCAGTTCAAGTATGTGTGCTTGTGAGACTAAAAGTTCAACCAATGCTAGCATGGCAATTAGCAAATCGACCATGTCCGTCCAATATTTGCATTGATATGCTTTTATTTTGCATCTATACGCTACTTTCAATTGCTACATCTTTCGTGCACAACATTACTTACAATAGTCATTATTTGATCTTATATCTAGAAACTAAGTGTAGTTTGGGGGACTGTACGAGGTTTATCAGAGGGAGGGGGGATAGCTGGTGCACTGGACAGGAGAGCCATTGAATATTTGGGTGGCTGGGGGGAGAGGACCATTAATTTTTGTCAGAGTGTGTGTGGGGGGGGGCATCGACAAAAATACAGGCAGCTCTGACTTTTGTAAAAAAAAAAGAAATACTGGGAGAAATGGGTATAACGTGTAATGTGAAATATGGATCATCTATCATGTTAACAACAAACGCATTTGGTAAAAAGGAGACTTACAAATAAAAAATCAAGAGGGTTGCAACTGAATGTTTTCACGAGGTGTGAGATGTTATCCTACTAGTACCATGGGAGCCAGCCAGGACCGGGTAGCTAGCGAGTTTTGCTCGGGGAGCCAAGGCAGTCAGCCCGCCGATCTCACATAAGCGCTCCGGGGAGTTTAAGCATGAAGGAGTTATCGCTAAACTCCCCGGGGCGCTAATAATAGATCGGGCTGGCATGACTGTCTTGGGCCACCGAATTAACTGTCCTAGCTGCCCGATCCCGGCTGGCTCCCAGGGTAGCCTTCTAGCGACATCATATGGTACTGAAACAAAATATATGGTTTTGATATCTCAAACAACACACATGATATTATGGTCGTGATTTGTTTTTGCGTAATTTTCAGGGGTTCTCGTCGCAAATGTACCTCGAGAGAATCATGGTTATCGACAGGCTAAAAACCATGTACTGTTTTATCCCCAAAACTGGATGTACAACAACAAAATATCTGATGTACAATCTGCAACACGGTACAAATGCGAGCGCAGCAGATCCCACACAGACACGGGTACGGATCCATCAAGAACACTATAGCTTGCTGAAAGACTACAGCAAGGAAGAGGCGGACATACGACTTGCGACCTACAACAAACTCATTGTAGTTCGCGACCCCTTGGAAAGGTATGCCTCTCCCCTTCTCTTTCGTAGGCGTCGTCTCTCTCTCTTTCTCTTTCTCTCTCCGCCTCTGTCTCTGTATCTCTTCCTCTCCCCGTCTCTGTCCCTCTGTCGTTCTCTTTCTCTCTCCGTCTCTCTCTCTCTCTCTTTCTGTCCCTCTGTCGTTCTCTTTCTCTGTCTCTCTCTCTTTGTCTCTCTGTCTTTCTCTTTCTCTCTCCGCCTCTGTCTCTGTCTCTCTCTCTCTTCCTCTCTCCGTCTCTGTCCCTCTGTCGTTCTCTTTCACTCTCCGTCTCTCTCTCTCTGTCCCTCTGTCGTTCTCTTTCTCCGTCTGTCTCTCTCTCTCTGTGTCTCTCTCTCTGTCTCTCTAGATCTGTCGTTCTCTTTCTCTCTTTTTGTCTGTCTCTCTCTTTCTGTCTCTCTGTCGTTCTCTTTCTCTCTCTCTCTCCGTCTATGACGTCTCTGTCTGTGACTGTTCGTGTTTATCAGTATTTGTGCATATATGTATGTATTGTATGTATTTACGTATGTATGTATTTGTATTTGTATTTAATGCATATATCTGTGTGTGGGATTGTGATGTGCGTATGTGTGACAACTTTTGAGTAATTTAATGGAACACGTACCATGATATGAGGTTTTCATCTTCTAATTTTCAGGTTAGCGTCTGCCTGGCTGGACAAATTCGTCCACAACCCTGACCGCTTCTCGTACATCAAGACGTTCCGGCGGAAAACACGGGAGAAGAACTTGAGAGAAATCGACACCAAACAAGGTAGTCCATGGGCCAGGTCCCCAGAAAGCTGTGCATGACAACTGGTTATCATAGCTTAAAATAAACTTTGGACACTGCTAATACAAAAAATCCATGATAGCACTTGTCCCTTTCGGTGGTACCAAAAACCCCTCTGGCCCATGGACTAAGGTATAAAATGCTAATCTAGAAAAGCGCACGTTCTAAAATCCAGAAAATAGCATCAAATAATCTTCAATGAAGGAAACATAATTGTTTTGACCCCTTTTATTTTTTACCTGCATGTATGCAGGTATGGTTTTGATGCTGGTGGAAACTTTTCGGTAGCCGGGGATGTAGGGCGCTGTATCTCGTGAACGGATGGTGCGAGCACGACGATTTTTGGTACGTGGGTTGGGGGTGGTAGCCTAACACTCAGGTTTGATTTTGGGCCTCCTGGCGTTTGAACTTGACATTGCAGGTGGCATTTTGGGTGTTTTGGGGGGCACTTTTGGCGCTGTGTGTCCGGAACGATACGAGCGATTGCGACGATTTTTGGTGCATGGGTGGGGGGTTGTTGCCTGTTGCCTAGGATTGACTTTGGGCCTTGTCGCGTTTGAACTTGACCCGGCAGGTCGAATTTTGTGTCCGAGAGGGGTGTTTCCGGAGTTATATCTTCTGAACGGCTGGTGCTGGCGCGATGATATTTGGCACATGTGTCGGCGGTGGCTGAATAATGCTCAATTTTGATTTTGGCGCCCTTGGTGCTTGAACTTGACATTTTAGGTTACCTTTTGTGCGGGCACGAGGCGTGCGCTGTATCTCCGGAACGCAAGGTACCATTGTGTTGCTATTTGGTACGTGAGTTGTTGGTGGTGTCCTGGTGGTCAGGTTTGATTTTGGGCCTCCTAGTGCTTGAACTTGATACTGTATAGGTTGATCCTGTTTTTGTGTGGTTGGGGCATCCTCCCAATATCTGCTTGGTTTTAAAAACAGATTATGGTTGGGTGTAGAACCATCATCTGGCCTGGGCCACCTTCAATGTATCAGGTTACTTAGTGGCACTGACAGTTTGCCAGATGACGGGAGTGTACAAGATTATATATCTGTTGGTCAGGTATAATTGGAGTTTGCTTATTACTCTTTGTGGTGTTTCTAGAGCTGTATAGTACTGAGTTTTAAGTTTCGGTACAAGTTCCTTTACCCTGTTGGCAATCATGGTTGAACTTGAACTTAAACAGAAGAAGATGCAATTTTCTAATGTGGAGGAGAACTGTATAGAGTGTGGGCATAAGAGAAAGGTATGTGTATGATTTGTCCTGTGTTTCTTTTTGTTTCTTTGGTAATGCCATTTCCATACTGTATACAGGTAATTTGTTGTTTTGGGCTAGTCATATTCGCTTGGTTTTTGGGCCTGCTTAATCTATGGTACAGGCAGGGTTAAGTGGTGGAGGCTTAGCTTTGTTCTGTTTTAAATTCAGTATCGTTGGTTGCATTTTGTCGCGGCAAATATATGATGAAATTCCCCTTCTAAGCAACTGCTCATTGGTTTGCGGGGATGTTTGCTGGGTGTTTGCTCTGACTACAACAGCTTCTGAACTTTTCAAAGCTTCCATTGCCAGTAGTCTGTGTAACACAAACTCCGCTGTCCAGGGCTGTAACTGGCCCCTCCCCGCGGGCCGGCGGATGTTTGGCGGGCTGCTATAAGCGAGATTTAATCAGGCTACATTGCCAGCAGCTTGCCATCTATAAATGGGATTGACAAGGACATTTTTCATAGTAAATTATGCTGTTAAATTTGGCTTAGATACTACAGGAGATTTAGGTTTGGGTTGGATGGATTGAATGAAAATATCATACCACCCTGGGGACTAACTGTTGCTGCTGCATGGGGGCTACCACTATTCATATTGTCTAATGTCTATGGAACTACAGATAAAAGTATCATTGGTCAAATTATGCAAGTAACATTCCGATGTCAAGTGAATAACACCCCAGAAATAAATCTTTAATGAATATCATTGGAAGAACACAAACCAAGGAGACTTAGCAGCTGCATTAGGTCAGTACATTGAAATAGGAAGATATTAGTATATCATGTGACAGAGTAACTACATGTGCATGGGCCATCTGAGACAAAAAAAGGTAGCGTCTCAACAACTTCAAAGTACTGTGGTTGGTTACATACTTAAGAAATCCAAAATAAGTAATGTTCATCCATGTCCAAACTTACAAATTCAGAAAATGGAATTTCAGAGTCAGACTTTTGCATGGTGCACAACCAACACGGTAAAAAGCTCATTTTTCCAACCACGTACCACAGACAAAAAGGCAAAAATACCCAATAGGTCTACAGAAACCCAATACATTTCATGCAGGCCTGAGGTCTACGAACTCTTGTTCTTTTATTATTCCTTCGATCCAAACGATTAAGGCCAGATCCGCAAACCACACCACTTTCTGAACATCAAGACGTTCTGGAAGCGTAAAACCCGAAAGAAGAATTTGAGACAAAACGACAACAAACAGGGTATAAAATCCTACTCTAAAAATGGGCACATTCTAAAATCTAGAAAGTAGTTTGAAATTCTAAAATCTTATCATCTATCAAATTATCTTCAATGAAGGAAACATTATCATTTTTGCCACCTTTTTTTTTGTTCTTCTTTTGCTCCAAACTATTAAGGTCAAATCCGCGACCCACGCCCCTTTCCGAACATCGAGACGTTCTGGAAGAAGAAAAACCGAGAGGAGATTTTGAGACGAAACGACATGAGACAAGGTACAAAATCCTAATCTAGAAATTAGCGCACATTCTAAAATCCAGAACGTAGCATGGAATTCAAAAATCCAACCCTCTATCAAATTATCTTCAATGAAGGAAACATAAATGTTTTTGCCCCCTTTTATCTTTTTTTTTGTTCTTTCTTTGCTCCAAACATCAACGAAACGACACCAGACAAGGTATAATATCCTAATCTAGAAATAAGCGCACATTCTAAGATCTAGAACGTAGCATGGGGTTCTATAATCTAACCTTCCATTGAATATCTTCATTGAAGTAAAAGTAATACTTTTTGCCCCCTTTATCTTTTTTTGTTCTCTCTTTGCTCCAAACATTTAAGGCCAGACGGCTGACAACTGGTAGCACACACCTAACCCTGGGGTGATTGATGACATAAAGTAGCAAGTGGCAGGACAGAACTGGGGGGCTGTCCATATAAATGGATGTGTTTGAATAAGACTATTGCTATCACCATGGTTACCAATGGTGAATCAGACTCCCTGTGGTCTGTGGTAAATACACAATGTAGCAAGAGGCAGGACAGAACTGGAGGGGCTGGTCTTCACATAAAATGGATGTAGTTCAGTAAGAGCAGGTTAGGCTTGGCGATGTGAAGGTAAACAGTGTATCTTGGGCTGCAGATGTCACCATCTTTGTTGTTTATGTTTCAGCTCGGAACCTGGACTGGATCAAAAGAGGATCTGTGAGAAGTGACGGCAAACCACCAGTTCCCTTCCGAGATTTCATCCAGAGTATCACTAACAAAGTCTATATAAATATTCATTGGGAGCCTTTCTTCAGTCTATGTGCTCCGTGTCAGGTATTTTCCGTTCACCAAATACTAATCGGCTTTTTGTTTGTTTTTGTTTGTTACTTTGTATCTTTTGTCCTGTAAATGCTATGGTCTTGTTTTTTGGTCACAAGTATAGCTTGTGATGTCAGGAAGAAGTGGTGCATATTTAGTCCCTCAGCAGCTTGCTCTGGAACTGCAGGGGCATCTTTATTCAAATAGTAGGAGGAGGACAACTGTACAAATGAAAGACAGATTTCCAGGATATTCGATTAGACAGAGACGTACAAAGTAAAATGCAAATGATTCAAACTATCACTTAATTTCCATGATAAATGAGAGAATTGTTTAATCTTTCTAATGATTTTTGTACCTTTGTATTGTAGGTTGATTACGACTTCATCGCCCATACGGACACCCTGGCGGAAGACCTTCGTCTGTTCCTCCACAAGATTGGTGTTGTAGGGAAGGACTACCTTCTCCCGACACAACACCCCACACGGGCTAAAACAAGCTTCGGTACCACCTTCCGAGAGGTCCCGACGGAGGACTTACGTCGCATCGGTGAAATCTACAAACCGGATTTCGACATGTTTGGCTACAATTTTGAGGAAGACCTTGCGCTCATTGAGAACTTGCAGGGGACACGTTGAAATAAAATCTCTCAGTTCAGTGATCAACTTGTAAACTTCGGGTCTCTGCCTGTCTTATGCTATGGACCCATTTGCAAAAAGAGGGCCTGTACTAACGGCCTATTTTGGTGTGTAGGCTAGGGACCTGGCCAGTGGATTAGTATTGCCATAGCTAGAAAAGCTTGATTTTAGTCAGGCTACCAGAATCAAAGGTTTTTCTCTTTTCTTAAGAGACCCATAAGATTCCTTTGAATATATTCTGGACTAAAGTAAGACGGTTGTAGTAAGATGGGTTAGATTGAGACAATAAATTGAATAGAACTTGCAAGTACAGTAACATTTTCTAATTGCATTAATAGGTAAAATTACTATATATATATATTTCGAACGTTGATAATGTCCGAAATAAATTGTTTTGCCTCGCCACACTTTCTTCTGTAAGAAATTGCTGATAAGATAAAGAAATGTAGAACTAATCAAATAAAGATTTTGAACACTAAATTTCGAGCAAATCGGCGCAGTCCATTGAGATACCAGCTCAAATTTGCAAGATACTGACTCCATGGAATGATGTAACGCACAGGAGGTCATGAGCATGGATGTCAAATTGGTTTATCCGGCTCTGAATCCAGAACTTCGACGGGGGGCGACATAGGTTATCCTGCACCAACGACAAGTTGCCTAAGTTGGCTACCAGTAGGTAAAGTTTGTTTTTTTTCTATTTTCTTTTTTTGCAAACGAGGACAATGCGGCACTGCCCTAAAGTTTTGTAACTTACATTAACAGTGTCACATACACGGTACAGACAGAAGGTAAAAGGTGGTCTTTAACCTCCCCGACTGACCATCTTTACACCTGGGTGAAGTGAGGAAGGTCGTGTAAAGTGCCTTTCCTTTACGTCGGAGGCACTGCGGGGATCGAACTCAGGACCTATAGATTCCTAGCCGAACGCCCAACCAGTTACGCCACGCCAGACGCCACTAAGTAAAGTTTAGGTGTTGCATGATGTTCGTCACCAACACAGATGGAATTTTATGCTATCATTCATTAGATGCTGGATCTTCTGGTTCTGCGTTCGTACAACAAGTCTATTCTGGTCATCAGCTGTTTCTCCTCGAGCAACCTGATTCCGAATTCCCGCCAGATGACGTCAGCCATCTCTTCAGACGTGTCAATCTCAGTCACGGTTTTTCTGGCCACGCCCTCTTTATAAATCACCGTACAAAAACGTTTCCCAATAAGGAACTTCCTCCCCCTTTTCGTGTGTGCCATGACCAAAGGGTCCCTCTTAGGTGAGAATAGCCTCTCTCCTTTTGCTGACTTGACGTTTTGGTAAAAGACAGTCGTTAAGTGTTTAAAGTCCTCCAAAACGACGGGGATGAGAGAGAATCTGTAGACCGTCGTCCAGGGAGGGTTCGGATCGGGAGCAATGTCGCACTCCTCAAAAAGTGGTCCGTCGAAACTGGTGAAGAACAGTTTTTGGAACGACCACGTCATTTCGTCATGGCGGCGAAGTCGCTGTCGACCGCCGACCGCGTCCGTTTGGACCTTGTGGGGAACGATGACCACCGGCTCTTTGGAGAACGCCGGACAGGAAACGTCGGTCAGAAAGCGCTTGCGACCGAGACTGACCAGAACTGCGATGTGAGAACCCTGTGTGCAAAAATAAAACAGACATATGATACCAGGTGCAAACATAAAACAAATAAATACATCTAACGCTAGTTCACCTTTATTCGCTGGGTAACTAATATAACTTTACAGAACCGAAACATTATAGAAAAGATGGGATATTTCGTCTTCCACTGTCTCAAGACAAGACGTCGAACCCAACAAGTTACAGTTTTAGAGTGTTAGCTTTTAGACTAGAGTAGACATATATTCCATACTGTTCTACACTGTTTGTTTGTACACTTTCAAGTTGACTGCAATTAGCCCTCGGGCAAAAATTTGCAAGAAACTATTATCATCATAAATAAATAAATACCGTTACCTCTGGTAGGAAGCTGCCGGATTTGTGATCGTATAGCTGACAGGCGACCAGGTACGCCTGGAAGCCCAACTGCTGTAGAAGCCAACAGTAGGCACCGTTCAGTTCTGGACTGGCCCCACCACGCCCTCCTATAACACATGGATAGGTGGTGAAATGCAGACTATCATCTAAATATGTCTTTTCACAAGGCGAAGATACTTGATTCCGAACAGGATTACTTTCTCAGGGGAGTGAAAGAGGTCATTCACATCAGAGCCCACCAATCTTCCCTCAACCGAGACGGGGACCGATACCGACTATCAGGCACCTTTGACCCTTTACTGACGTCACACTTCCGTTTCGGATCATTTCAACTTGATAATGATCAGAGCCTGACAGAGGACTGATCGAAAGGTTGTTGGTAAGCACTTTATTTTTTTTTGTACGGACATAAGGTCTTACTATTGTAACATAATGACTTTAGTATAGCGCTAACCATCATGGTTTCGCGGGAAGTATTAATGTGTGTCAGTATTCTTCTGTATACCTGCATATTTTGGCTGGTAAGAACAAAGGAAGCTACGTATCATATTCTGATAGACTAAAGGTCCGATGGTTGATTTCTAATTTGATGAAAACTTTCACACTGTACATGTAAATGTCCCGCTACCGTTACGTATTACTATTGATTTACAGGCCGCCAGGAGGCAATGTATACGTAGCACCTATAGCACATATGCCACGCGTACATACCTAATACGATTCTTCTGCAGACCGCCAGGGGGCAGTGTAACACCTTTTCTCCGCACATGAACCCCAGGTTTTCCAGAGGAATCGTTCGAGCGTGCGCAGCCTGTAGGGCCTTGAGGGTGTCTGGTGTGACGTCTCTTCGCCCTTCGTAACCAATGGTCTTCAGGTAAGCCTCCATTCCTCCTAGATCCTGAACAGCACAAATTTACATACAAGTGAGAGTTCGGAGACCTCAACCCTCCGTGAAATATGTAAATTACGCCTTTGTAGATTAAGCCTTAATTGGGCCTCCAGGCGACTTTCTGTGGTGGTGCAGCGGAACTTCCGAACTTGATATGTTTGTTCTGGACAAGCCATGGTCACGTTTTTGCTTTTATGAAGTAAAGTTTAGATACAATTTTGAGGAAGACCTTGCGCTCTTTGAGGACTTACGGGTGGGACACGTTGAAGCAAAATGTCTCGTTTCAGTGATGGGTTCATTTATAAACTTTTGGTCCATACCTACACTATTTGCGGTGTAATTTCAAAACGTAAAGCCGGGTTCACAAGTGCGTATAATATCTTAGTCCGTATGAGGTCCATATGGAAGTCTAAGCCTCTACCAGGCTCCACGGGTCACTGGGAAAATAGTAGAAATTTGACAAATATATATAGACACATAACATGCCAGAAGACCTAGCTGGCCGTGGAGTGTGGTTTGCGAGCAGCTCACCCCTCAGACATGTTATTTGTTTATATTTTTCCAATGTCTATTATTTTTTCCAGCAACCTGAAGAGCCTGCTGATGGTTTAGACGTCCATACGGACCTCATACGGACTTACGCAGGCCTGCCCCGGCTGTAGACTTCTACCCTTACCGTAAGTCACTACACATACGCTAATATAAAGCCATAGTGAAGCGGAGCTTTGTTGTTGTACCAACACAAATAGACAGATTAGAATCTTGAATCGTGCCGTTACCAGGTGTTATGTGTAAACTCAACCCCCCTTCAACTAGTGGGGCGGACCTAATAAAATTTGACAGATCTCTCAACGAAGTTCTTAGATAAATGAACGCATCTTTAAAGTAAGTGTTTTTTGTCATATTCTCTTTTCATTATACTTTGACATTTTGCATGATATTCCAATTTTCGTTACGCATATAAACTTCTGGTCGCCCGGAGGTTGCAGTACGATCACCGTATGGTAGGAGGCGGTCGCCAAAAGTCATGACAACCCCGCCAGTAACACTGAGTAATTCATAACCATAAGATCCATGCAAACGAAAACAAGTACAACCGTTGTCGACAATTGTAAGGCGACATATTGTAGCGCCATATGTTCTCCCATAAGCTAGGTAAATATTAGTTGAGGCACACGGAGCCATCGTAACAACAGAGTAGACCATGCAAAATTTATGTGAACATATATTTTATATATAAAAGTAGCCCAATATATAGCCGTGTAAGGGCCAGTGGGTAGTTATTCACTGTTTCTAGGGCACAGTATTGGGAGGCGGCGCCCATTCCTCTCGTTCCACCACCTATTACCTCCCCAACCGAAGTCATGTACCCATTCTTACACCTGTTGGAGTGAGGAACCTTGTGTCCAGTTCCTTTCCCATAGGCACACGCGATCAGTAGCATGACAAGATTCGATACCAGCACCTCTGGGGTTTTGGTCAAACACTACTATACTAGTACACCTAAGTTACATCACACAAGCCCACGAAACTGGTATATGTATAACGTTACACTGTCAACGCTATATGCATGGTTTAGAGGGTTGTGTGAATCTATGGCCATTCCTAGAAACTGTGCTATGCTTTGTTGTCGTTGTGAGGGCCTGGTGACACTCGACATTCGATCGTCGTCAAATTCTTGAGCTAGCTGATGTCGTGTAGGACAAATTCCTCCGTCTTGTAACTGAAAATGCTATCTTAGATCTAACTTCTAGGCGGTTGGTTCTGTCACAGTCTACTTGAAAATTCTACGACATCATAAAAATCGTGCGACGGCATACGGCAAATATAATGTGCTCTCGCCGTTGAAAGAAGACCTCTACAGTATCGCCTAACAAGCAAGGAATCTAAGACAGTTTCTACCATTCTTACCTGTGGATGGATGTTGTCAACGGCGTCCACAAATGACAGGAAAGGGAAGTCAAAGTTGTGGGGAAAAATGGCACCTGGCGAAAGGTAGGAGTCATTTTGACCTTTGTCCTCATTTCTGAGTTTGTTTGCAACAACGGACGGCAAACGTAATAGATTACTTATGGACTCGTCTCTGAGAAAGAGGTAAGAGGGGCGGGTATTGTTTGTCGTGTTGACGGGAAAACTTTCTACTGATGCGGTTATTTGCTTAGGATGTCACCGACCTGAAACCTGAGCCGGCCTGGGGTCTATATTTAAACAAGAGTCAAAACAAGGGAAGAGGTTACTGTCCTGGCGCACAGGTCTTGAGTTTTTACCCCCATGAGAAATGGAGGTAACGTTATACATGTAGTTATAAGTAGCGTGTGTGTGACTTTGCCTACCTGTGTGTATGTGTTTTGTGCGTGTGTGTACATGTGTGTACGTGTGTGTGTGCACGTGTGTGTGTGTCTACTTTCAGCGAAATATACCTAAATAAGAAATAACAAACTTAGGATGGATTGTGATGCTGTTCGATGTATGGCAAGGTGCTTCAGGCACAAATTTCAAGATCAACGTTAAGCGGAGCCTACAGTACTTTCAACGGGAGATAGGGGGCGCTGAAACACCGTGCCAAGAAGAACAGAAGGGCAAATTTCAGCATTCCAGCGCAAGCACAGATGGCCGACTTGTAGCAGATTAGATACCCTTGGCAAAGGTGACTGTAAAAATATTTTGCTTTCGGATACGTATACATTTTTGAAGTGCATATTACAGTTAATGGCTTTTACTTTTACATTGTGTTTGTAGTTTTAGTACTGCTCGAGAAGTTAGGTGTTTGGATGTTCTTTACAGGCAGTGAAGACTTGTCGAAAGGTCACCATGTATACTTTGGTAATATAATTTCACGTATTTGCGCCGTATACTTTTTACTGGTTTAGTGCTCAGATTACACAAGGATCTCACACAGACAGGACATACAACCAATATTAGAATCCACAAGATACTTATTGGCTCGAAAATACATGGATGAACTGAAGTATACATAATCAGTACACTATTAATGCAGAGGGTGTAACCCGTCGACATCTCAGTAGCTGACTAGTAGTAATCTCCAAGCAGATCCTACAATGGCATAAGATAGTACCAAACTGGCCAAGGAGTTTAGTCAGCCAAGAGGTGTCCATTTGCCATGTAGCAGGCTTCACTCCTCTGCCAGCTTTTGATACTAAAAGTACCATCTTATGCTACCGTAGAATCTGCTTGGAGATTAGACTAGTAGGTGAGTACACACGTAACACCTGGTAACGTCACGATTCAAGATTTTAATCTGGTCTTTGTGTTGGTACAATAACAAAGCACCGCTTCACCCTGGCTTAAAGCGTATGTGTATAATGTCATTAACTGAGGTTCATCAGTCACAATTGTATACAGTTACTACCAATTTTTCTTCAAGCTATGACTGTTTTAAGGTAGAGTACATAACTCCAAATTTTCAGATGTCTGACAGCACATCTAGATCACGGAGAATGACCAAGTCTCGATCTCGCGAGAGAACACGAGACTAGGTCAGGCTTGCGTAGATCATCTGCGCCCTTTGTGTAGTGACGTATTGTACATGTATTTAAAGCTAAAAGTCGTACATTTGCAAATGAGAGTATAAATAACGCAAGCAGGCACCCAAATTTCACAAATGGACCTATCACTAAACGGAGACATTTTGCTTCAACGTGACTCTCCGTAAGTCCTCAATGAGCGCAAGGTCTTCCTCAAAATTGTAGCCAAACATGTCGAAATCCGGTTCGTAGATTTCACCGATGCGACGTAAGTCCTCCGTCGGGACATCTCGGAAGGTGGTACCGAAGCTTGTTTTAGCCCGTGAATGGTGTTGTGTCGGGAGAAGGTAGTCCTTCCCTACAACACCAATCTTGTGGAGGAACAGACGAAGGTCTTCCCTCAGGGTGTCCGTATGGGCGATGAAGTCGTATTCAACCTACAATAAAGTACATAGGGTATAGTAAACATGAGCAAAATCGGCAATGGATTTGTTGTTGTTATAAGATCCGGCTCTCTTCTTGTCTTTATGGCTTCATTTCAATGCTGTTTGCCGGTAGTCGGCTCTGTGGCTGATTGTTGACAGCATAATTACTAAACTAGAGTTCCACGACCTCATACCTTTCCAGGCAATTTTGTCTCATTAAAATGCAAATGATAGGCAACGAAGCATCTGGGGATCATTTTATACTACTTCTCCTCCTTTTTTCACCTTGCGTCAGGAAATCATTGCAAGTGTAACATTTCTTGATAGATTAACCATATCGGGTCAATATTTGCATATCATATGTTAGATTACATTCACCTCTATCCAACCTACATCATCAAAACTCGTCCATCCCGTCCTGCCATAGCCTGTTTCAAAGTTTAAAACTCTGCGGTTCCAAAGAATCGAAAGCAGTTAGAGGGCTAAAACTTATGTCACTTTTTCCTGGCCATAAAGGCAAAACACGTGACCATAGCTTGTCCAGAAGACGAATATGAAGTCGGGAAGTTTCTCTGCACCGCCATAGAAAGTCGGCTGTTCTATTTCTAGGCCACAGCAAGTAAGTTCTGTGGATTACACCCTCTGCAGACTCCAAAAATTATGATATAGTGCGAAAAAAACAAGATGTGTTAAAAACAAGATGGTATATTTTTAAAAGAGACACCATCAACGTTGTTAAACAACTTGGAGTGAAAAAAAATGGCATTGCTGCCAACGAGGCATCCATTCCAGTATTTAACAACTCTTAAACTGCCAAACCCGGATATATCCGGCACATATAACATGTATATATCCGGGATAGCGTATTCTCCCAACGTAGCAGCTTTGCTCGCGCGTAGCGCACGAACCCCGGAAGTTTGGGACTTCGGCCTTGTTCGGGGGTTTCTTTTTGGAGGTTAGCGGCCAACCCTGGCACTTATAGAATTTTATAGGCTGAAACTCTGGCAGTTTAATGGTTAAGAAGTGTACTAGAAGTGACACTTGTGTGGCAGGCTGGTATCACTAACCATGTTGGCAACTACACTCATGGCTTCTAAATTTATATTAGTGCCACTGTCCAGCAAGTTTCACTTCTGCAACTACAGTCAAGGCTACCTCTCTATTGTCAATTCTACATACAATTATTAGATTACACAAACCTATCTACTCATTTTGGTCTATCTGTCCATACCTGGAGAAGAAGAAAACTCAGGCGAAAAATATTGAGCGCGCGTGGATATCATCCGCAGAATTTACTTGTTAACAATAATATTATGCCTCATTGAGGGCGGATGGGGAGTAACCTAGTAGACGCGGACTGTAAAGTGAACTAATATGACGCCTCTCTCAGAAGCAAAATGCAGACCTACTGCAAAATGGGTGACATTCGCTCTGTTGTGCGTATTAACGTGGGTTTCTGCTGTCTACGTATATTTTAGCAGCGGTGAAAGGCCTGGAATATCATGGAACGCTCTACCTACGGAAATGACGAAAACCCTCCCAGTCAACAAGTACCAAAATGGAGGCCCTCTTTTCAACGCAACAGGTATGTGCGGTTACATGCCATGGTAAACCATGCGATGCAAAATTTTTGGGAATAGGTCTGTAATCCAAAACGTTGTTTATATGACCAATAAACAATGGTATAGTGTGCAATCATAATTCCTCATGGATCATGCTAATTTAATTGATCATCTTCTTCACCCAAATAACAGAAGTTGTCCAAAGTATGGCAATATTGCGGAGATTTCTTATGTACCCAAACGGGGTGTTAGAGTGGCAATTATATGAGAGAATGTACAATCCCACCCTCAACAGGAAAGGTGGACTACGTGTCCATTTCACTTTGTATTTAGCCCTGCGACGAAAAAAAAATAGCCGCTGTACTAAAACAACAAGAGATAATTCACTCATTAACATACATGTTTCCTGTTATGATATTGTCTCCGAATTCACCTTCTTCGCGTGTTAATTCTTATAAATATATAGTTAGAGTATTGAAAATAGTGTCACTGACGAAAAGTTGTGGATGCTATCCAACATTTCTAGTTGCTTGAGCAACTAGTTGCTAGTTGCTTGATTTGTTGGCATGAATGATTTAAGTCATTAATATGACAGAAATGACACCATAATTACGTCATGTTAAATCATAACGATGTTAAAATTGCAGAAATGATTGTTCATTAGACATTACCCCTGCGAAATTTGGTCAATGTACACCTTTCCATTTGGAAGTAATGAAGGGGAAGGCGAATTACACCCCCACCCCCCCCCCCCCCCCTCCCCAGGAAACCCAAAATAGCCCGGTCTAGTCAGCTAACAAAGAAGGTTTTATAACAAAAGCTTTTTCTGACCATTTATGTAAAGAATGAATTATTTCAAATGGGTAATATGAGCAAGGTTTAAATCCATACTAGCCATGTCATTTAGAAATGTAGCTTTCACAATAGTCGCAAGTAAATATGATGCCAACTGAAATAAAACCAATGAAATTGTAAGGAAACGGTACTGAGGATGGATTAAATTACACACACACACACACACGCACAGACACACACAAATATACACACACATACAGGCGCAGACACACTAACACACTCGGACAGGCACACACACACGCACAGACACACACAAAGACACACACACATACAGGCGCAGGCACGCACACACAACACACACACACACACACACACACACACACACACACACACACCAAAAACAATACCTTCATATTCTCTGACGGAGGCACATATTAAAGCGCTAGACGACAAGCCATTTCTTGCTTTACTCACAACCTCCTTTACAGGTACCGTGGCCAAAAGTTTGCAGAAGAAGAGAATCGCCATTTTCAAGGAATACTGCAGGAAACATCCCACACAGTCTACATGGGTTAGTGTTTGTGTATTTGCGTTTTGGCGTGTTTGTGTGTGCTTGTGAAAAGCATTACTGCAGAAGACCTTGTTGACATTTAACATGTGTCCGGGTTTTCAACCCAAAATACTGATGGCATGTGGGTGAGTGTCGGGAAAGGGTAGCTTCCACTAGGGGCTCCAAAGCGGTTGACTGCTTTAAAAGCAGAGGTTGGTGGCAGAGATTGCGACGTTTTAGCAGATGCCCTATTTTCGGGGTATATGATTAAAATGTCACAATATACCCCCAACCTCTGCTTGGTAAGTAGCGGTTAATCACGGTACTGCAGGGAAACCATAAGTCACCGTTGTTTTGTTTTTTTTGGCAACGCGTCATGGGCGAGTCTAATACCTGTCACTTGGCGCGGATATGGTAGATCGAAAACGAGGACAATGTGGCAAACAAAGACTGTACATCATAATTTTGATTATGAGAAAAAAAGAGTGCAATCAATGATAGCATGGCAATTAGCAAATTCACCATGTCCGTCAAATATTTGCATTGATATGCTTTTATTTTACATCTCTACGCTACTTTTAATTGCTACATATTTTGTGTGCATAACTTTACTTACTATATTCATTATCAGACCTTATATTTAGAAACATAGTGTAGTTTGGGAGAACAGCTGAGTGTGATCTGTTTCTATAATATAATGGACCGTACGAAGTTTATCAGTGGGAGGCCTGGTGCACTGGAGAGGTGGGCCATTGAATTTTTTTGCGCCTGTATGTGTGTGTATATTTGTGTGTGTCTGTACGTGTGTGTGTGTGCCCGAGTGTGTGTGTGTGTGTGTGTGCGTGTGTGTGTGTATGTATAATTTAATCCATCCTCAGTACCATTTCCTTACAATTTCATTGGTTTTATTTCAGTTGCATATTTGCTTGCGACTATTGTGAAAGCTACATTTCTAAATGACATGACTAGTATGGATTTAAACCTTGCTAATATTACTCATTTGAAATATTTCATTCTTTGCATAAATGGTCAGAAAAAGCTTTTGTTATAAAACCTTCTTAACTGACTAGACCGGGCTATGTTGGGTTTCCTGGGGAGGGGGGGGGGGGTGTAATTCGCCTTCCCCTTCATTACTTCCAAATGGCATGGTGTACATTGACCAAATTTTGCAGTAATGTCTAATGAACAATCATTTCTGCAATTCTAACATCGTTATGATTTAACATGACGTAATTATGGTGTCATTTCTGTCATATTAATGACTTAAACCATTCATGCCAACAAATCAAGCAACTAGTTACTCAAGCAACTAGAAATGTTGGATAGCATCCACAACATTTCGTCAGTGACACTATTTTCAATACTCTAACTAAGAATTAACACGCGAAGAAGGTGAATTCGGAGACAATATGATAACAGGAAACATGTATGTTAATGAGTGAATTATCTCTTGTTGTTTTAGTACAGCGGCTATTTTTTTTTCGTCGCAGGGCTAAATACCAAGTGAAATGGACAAGTAGTCCACCTTTCCTGTTGAGGGTGGGATTGTACATTCTCTCATATAATTGCCACTCTAACACCCCGTTTGGGTACATAAGAAATCCCCGCAATATTGCCACACTTTGGACAACTTCTGTTATTTGGGTGAAGAAGATGATCAATTAAATTGACAATATCAGCATGATCAATGAGGAATTATGATTGCACACTATACCATGGTTTGTTGGTCATATAAACAACGTTTTGGATTACAGACCTATTCCCAAAAATGTTGCACTGCATGGTTTACCACAGCATGTAACCACACATACCTGTTGTGTTTAAAAGATGGCCTCCATTTTGGTACTTGTTGACTGGGAGGGTTTTCGTCATTCCTGTAGGCAGAGCGTTCCATGATATTCCAGGCCTTTCACCGCTGCTAAAATATACATAGACTGCAGGAACCCACGTAAATACGGACAACAGAGCGAGTGTCACATATTTTGCAGTAGGTCTGTATTTTGTTTCTGAGAGAGGCGTCATATTAGTTCACCTCACAGTCCACGTCTACTATGTTGACGTTACTCCCCGTCCGCCCTCAATGAGCATAATATTATTGTGTAATAATATTATTAAGTAAATTCTGTGGATGACATCCGCGCGCTCAATATTTTTCGCCTGATTTTTCTTCTTCTCCAGGTATGGACAGACAGACCAAGATGGGTAGATAGGTTTGTGTAATCTAATAATTGTATGTAGAATTGACACTAGAGAGGTAGCCTTGACTGTAGTTGCAGAAGTGAAACTTGCTGGACAGTGGCACTAATATAGAAGCCATGAGTGTAGTTGCCAACATGGTTAGTGATACCACTCTTCTAGTACACTTCTTAAATACTGGAATGAATGCCTCGTTGACAGCAATGCCATATTTTTTTTTTCACTCCAAGTTGTTTTACAACGTTTGTGGTGTCTCTTTTGAAAATATACCATCTTGTTTTTAACACATCTTGATTTTCGCACTGTATTATTATTATTTTTTGAGTCTACAGAGGGTGTAATCCACAGAACTTACTTGCTGTGGCCTAGAAATAGAACAGCCAACTTTCTATGGCGGTGCAGAGAAACTTCCCGACTTCATATTCGTCTTCTGGACAAGCTATGGTCACGTATTTTGCCTTCATGGCCAGGAAAAAGTGACACAAGTTTTAGCCCTCTAACTGCTTTCTTTGGAACCGCAGAGTTTTAAACTTTGAAACAGGATATGGCAGGACGGGATGGACGAGTTTTGATGATGTAGGTTTGATAGAGGTGAATGTAATCTAATATATGATATGCAAATATTGACCCGATATGGTTAATCTATCAAGAAATGTTACACTTGAGCAATGATTTCCTGACGTAGGGTGAAAAAAAGAGGAGAAGTAATATAAAATAATCCCCAGATGCTTCGTTGCCTATCATTTGCATTTTAATGAGACAAAATTGCCTGGAAAGGTATGAGGTCGTGGAACTCTAGTTTAGTAATTATGCTGTCAACAATCAGCCACAGAGCCGACTACCGGCAAACAGCATTGAAATGAAGCCATAAAGACAAGAAGAGAGCCGGATCTTATAACAACAACAAAACTATTGCCGATTTTGCTCATGTTTACTATACCCGATGTACTTTATTGTAGGTTGAATACGACTTCATCGCTCATACGGACACCCTGAGGGAAGACCTTCGTCTGTTCCTCCACAAGATTGGTGTTGTAGGGAAGGACTACCTTCTCCCGACACAACACCCCTCAAGGGCTAAAACAAGCTTCGGTACCACCTTCCGAGAGGTCCCGACGGAAGACTTACATCGCATCGGTGAAATCTACAAACCGGATTTCGACATGTTTGGCTACAATTTTGAGGAAGACCTTGCGCCCATTGAGGACGTACGGAGAGGCACGTTAAAGCAAAATGTCTCCGTTTAGTGATAGGTCCATTTGTGAAATTTGGGTGCCTGCTTGCGTTATTTATCGTACTCTCATTTGCAAATGTACGACTTCTAGCTTTAGATACAATACGTCACTACACACAGGGTGCAGATAATCTTCGCAAGCCTGACCCGGAATCTCGTGTTCTCTCGCGAGATCGAGACTTGGTCATTCTCCGTGATCAAGATGTGCTGTCAGACATCGAAAATGTACTCTACCTTAAAACAGTCATTGCTTGAAGTAAAATTGGTGGTAACTGTTTGCATACGTGACTGATGAACCTCCTTAACGACCTTATACACACATATATATATTACGCTTTAAGCCAGGGTGAAGCGGTGCTTTGTTATTGTACCAACACAAAGACCAGATTAAAATCTTGAATCGTGACGTTACCAGGTGTTATGTGTATACTCACCTACTAGTCTAATCTCCAAGCTGATCCTACGGTAGCATAAGATGGTATCAAAAGCTGGCAGAGGAGTGAAGCCGGCCTAGGAGTGTGTTTGGCTACATTTAAAATGGACACCTCTTGGCTGACTAAACTCCTTGGCCAGTTTGGTACTATTTTATGCCATTGTAGCATCCGCTTGGAGATTACTACTAGTCAGCCACTGACATGTCGACGGGTTACACCCGTATTGATTATATATACTTCAGTTCATCCATGTATTTTTGAGCCAATAAATATCTTGTGGATTCTAATATTGGTTGTATGTACTGCATGTGTGAGATCCTTGTGTAAACTGAGCACTGAACCAGTAAAAAGTACTAGTATACGGCGCAAACACGTGAAAGTATATTACCAAAATATACATGGTGGCCTTTCGACAAATCTTCACTGCCTGTAAAGAACATCCAAACACCTAACTTCTCGAGCAGTTCTTAAAATCCAAACACAATGTAAAAGTAAAAGCCCTTAACTGTAATATGCACTTTCAAAATTTAAACACAATCATTCACTCGAGCACTTACTAACTTACATTCACTCACCATCTTGCTCATTCTTCTGCTCACCTGCCCAATCATTCACTCACATTCACTCACCCTCTTGCTTACTTACCGGGCCACCCAATCATTCACTCATTAACTTACATTCACTCACCATCTTGTTCATTTATTTCTCACACACTCAAACATTCATTCACTCATTAACTTATATTAACTCACCAACTTGCTCATTCATTTGCTCACACACCCAATTATTCAGTCACTCATTAACTTACATTCACTCACAATCTTGCTTATTTTTCTCACACATTTAATTATTCATTCACTTATTAACTTACATTCAGGTCACCACAACAGGTCAAAGGTCACCATGGTGACTGGTAGCTGAATTCTGTTGCTCCGCTGTCTGCCTCATTTAACTTCAAGTTTTTCTGCGTTCTATAGCCGGATTTATTCAATTCAGCAACCTCCTCGTGAGGCTGTTCACTTGCTGTTTACGGTTTTCAACTGTGCTGGGAGGCGAATACTGTTTTCGCGTCTATTTCTGTCCTCCGAACTTTTCTGAAAATCGAGCTACGCCATTTTTCAGTTCGTCATGTCGCATCACCAGCGGTCTACTCGCTCGTCTTCAAGCAACGAGGTGCGGTCTGCCGAACTCCGAGGTAAACTTTCCTCCGAGCACAAACTACTGCTTGACGCAATTGAAGCAACCCTCTTGGATCCGCTGAAATCAGAGATTCAAGGTTTAAAGCAACAGTTTGGAAAATTCGCCGAGGAGCAAGCGGTAATTAAGTCGACGGTCGCACACCTGGAGAACAAAGTAGAGGAGGCAGCTGATTCAATCCATCAACATTCCAGGCGTCTCAATGAGCTGGAGCAATACTCGCGGCGCAACTGTCTTCTACTGCATGGAGCTACTACATCTGATTCCGACTCAGTCAGCGTCGTCCTCGACTTAGCCAAGAACAAGCTGGGCGTCACCCTTTCTGAGAGTGAGATTGACCGTGCTCATCCTCTCCCAGGACGCAAGGAATCCAACAGCGGAAGGAAACCACCGATTGTTATCAAGTTTGTGTCCTACAGCACCCGTAATAAAATCTTCACGGCCAAGTCTAAGCTGAAGGGATCGGGCATGTACATCACCGAGCACCTTACACGCGAGAATGCCCAGTTACTCCGAGAGACACGGGCGAAGCTGGGGACGGCCTGGTCCTTCGACGGCCGGATCTTCTGCCTCGTCGACGGTGTGAAGAAGAGGATTAGCTGTCTTGAGGACCTAAACTCCATCACCTCAACTTCTTCAGCAGGCGAGACATAACTCTATGACTTACTGTCTGTAACTGTGGCCAATTTCTCGTTAAAGTTTGTTTGCCCCCTAAACAACCTGACTCAAGACGATCTGTTTGTCTGAGGGCTACGCCTTCATGATCTATTATAACTTGATTAGGATCTATGCTTCTTTTTTTGTTTTTTTGCGGACACGCGGTCCAACATTGACCCTTACGCCTATGCGTACTTGTGATTATAAGTGTATATCTCTATTTGTATTGTGTCCTTGTATATATTCTGTCTTTTCTTTTCTGTTTAAGTATGTACACACGGGATCGCCTATTTCAGAAACAGACGATCTATCATTTCAAGTTTGTCTGTCGGGAATGAATGAAATGCCATTTCGTGACAGCTTGCTTATGTTTGATATTATGTTCAATGTTTTATTTATTGTTATGTTGTTCATGAATTATTTGAAGCGCATGTCCACCCTTTCACCCCATGATTTACGTCCTGAGATCCGTTTGCCGGGAGGACCCGAGGGCTAATGCCTGTTGACCTTGATCTGTATAGGGCAGCTATAGGTTTGTTCTACATCACAAAATACGGTATTATTGGGACTCTGTGCAGACTGTTTAAGCTTAAATGTTGTTCTTGCATAATTTCGTTTATATTTTATTTCCTCTTGATTTTGCTATTGATCAGTTTATGTTACGATGTGCATCCCAACCCTGGGCCCGCTAAGTATCCCGGAACATCCAAGTACCTCAACATACTACACGCTAACGTTAACAGTATATCCGCTGGAACTAAGCTGGATGAGTTATCCTTTTTATCCCAAAATTTCAAACTTGACATTATTGCTATCACCGAGACCTGGTTAAGTAGTGAGATTTCTTCCGACAACCTTGCGATCCAGGGCTTTCAACCACCCACAAGACGTGATCGAAACAGACACGGTGGTGGGGTGCTCTTATACATATCAACAAACATCGCCTTCATAAGGCGCACTGATCTCGAGTCTCAACTTTTTGAAGCTATCTGGGTCGAACTGAAACTCAAATCTTTCAAAATCTTGTTATCCGTCTATTATAGGCCACCCAATCAAGATGCGTCTACTGTTGATGAATTCATAAATTCCCTCACTGACTCAGTCCAGGTGGCCAAGATGTCCAATCCTGACGCAATCGTCATTCTGGGCGATTTTAATGCAAAACATGATCAGTGGTGGCACCGGGACTCTACCTCGTCTGTTGGCAACAAACTGTATCAGTCGACACAGTTTTTGAATCTCGCCCAAATTGTTAATCAACCAACCTGCGATTTGTCTCAAAATCCTTCTCTTCTTGACCTAATTTTTACCGATGCCACAAACTACGTAGATTCCATATCAGTTCAAGCCCCCCTGTCAGGTTGTCACCACTGTCCGACTATTTGTTCTATGTCCCTGTCTGTCCACATACCAAAACCTTATCATCGGACCGTCTGGGACTTCTCACAAATAAACCAAAACAAGCTCGCGACTTTTTGCTCTTCCTCCAAGTGGAATGATATCTTTCTCTGTGATTCAGTCGACTCAGCCGCGACAAAATTATCTGAGCTTATCCTAGAGGCTAAACATCAGTGCGTCCCCAGCAAAAAAATATTAATCAGACCCAAAGACAAACCCTGGATTACTTCTGAAGTTCGCAAACTCATGCGTTCACGGGATAAATTTCACAAACAGGCTCGGCGTCTTAACACAAATGCAAATTGGGCTGCATACCGAAAGGTACGCAACAGGCTCACCAATCTCATTTCACAAAACAAATCCAACTACTACGAACGCCTTATACATTCGCTTAATGACCCATCTACTTCTAGTAAAAAATGGTGGCATGTCGTCAAGTATTTTTATAGACCTAAAGTTACTTCTTCCATCCCCCCTCTAAAAGAGGGTAGTTCCTATATTTTCGACGAGCACGAAAAGGCAACAATTTTAAATAAATATTTTACATCTCAATCAACCATTGACGATTCCCATGCCTCTCTCCCAGCTTTTCAATATCTCACATCCAGTCGGCTCCTACACATTACAACTTCCCCTGAAGAAGTTTTATTGTTTGTTAAAAACCTGGATACCGGCAAGGCCCACGGGTATGACAACATCGATAACCATTTTCTCAAAATCATCACGCCTTTCATTGCTGATAAAATATCTTTCGTTTTTAATCTTTCACTCTGTCATGGCATATTTCCTGAAATATGGAAATACGCAAACGTTATACCTATTTTTAAAAAAGGTGACCCACAAGACAAATCCAACTACCGTCCCATATCACTTCTCCCCACCCTGTCCAAAGTACTCGAAAAAATAGTTTACAAACACCTATACAATCACTTGATCTGTAATAATCTTTTATATCGTCTTCAGTCAGGTTTTATCAAAGGAGACTCCACAGTCTGCCAGCTGGTGTACTTCACACACACCATACTAAAATCTTTAGAGTCAGGTAAAGACGTTCGAGCAGTATTTCTTGATTTTTCGCGCGCTTTCGATAGGGTGTGGCATTCAGGACTTATCTTTAAGCTACAAAGAAATGGTATAGAAGGACCACTCATTAATTGGATTGACAGTTATCTAAGAAATAGGTCACAGCGTGTGGTCATTGACGGCCAGTCTTCTGCCTGGGACATGACCAACGCTGGTGTTCCACAGGGGTCAATATTAGGCCCATTATTCTTTCTCGTTTATATAAATGACATTGTAAATGACCTTATTTCCCTCCCATTCCTATTTGCTGACGACAGCTCCCTTCTTCAAATTGTAGACAACCCTTTTGATTCTGCTGCCTGTTTAAACGCTGACCTGTCCAGAATTCATGCTTGGGCCACCCAGTGGCTCATGGAGCTAAATCCAAAAAAATCAGAAGAAATGTGCTTCTCAACCAAGAGAGATCCCCTTGTTCATCCACCCCTTTTTCTTAACAACAGTGTGATAAAGTCAGTCGATATCCATAAACATATTGGAGTTATACTGAGCTCCAACATGTCCTGGAATTCCCACACTAATTACATTATAACTAAGGTATCCAAAAGTATTGACCTCTTTAGCGGCCTAAAATTCAAACTACCTCGTTATATCCTCGAAACTTTATATAAATCATACATCCGCCCCTGTCTTGAGTACGGCGACGTCATCTGGCACGGTACAACAGCCGAGGAAATTGAACGCATACAATATCACTGTGCCCTTGTTGTAACAGGCGCCATCAAGGGGTCTTCTTACTTGGCAACTAGGAATGAACTTGGTTGGGAAACACTGTCAGACAGAAGACACCTTCATAGATTATGTTTGTTCTATAAAATTGTAAATGGTCAAACCCGAAACTACCTGTCTCAACTAGCACCCACACCTATCCTCTCATCATGTTCATATGAATTGCGTAATAGGATGAACTTAAAACCTCTAAATTATTCAACTAATCGTTTTGCCAGGTCCTTTGTTCCGTACTCGACGCACCACTGGAACAACCTCGATTTGTCAACTCGCTCTTTAAACTACTGTCAATTTCGAACTGTTCTCCTAAAAACCATACGACCTGTTAAGCTCAACTATTTTAGTCATGGCCCTCGCCTTTCCTGTGTTCACCTATTACGCCTTCGTATTGGCACCTGTAGTTTAAACCACAGTCTCTTTACTCGAGGATTGCTAAACAGCCCAGCATGTAACTGCGGGTGCCAACGCGAAACAGTACTACATTATTTACTCCACTGCCCTATGTACAATGCCCAACGCTCAACCCTCCTCGGCAAACTCTCCAGGCTCTTAGGACACACCCTTAACCTCTCATCGCTATCGGACAACGCTAAAGTTTCCATTTTACTCCGTGGTAGTCCTTTACATTCATCTGTTGTCAACTCCAATATTCTATTAACAACCCAAAACTTCATCACTACAACTAAGCGTTTTTAAAACACAGTTGTCCTGGCATGTTTTGTAATGTGTCCAATTTTTTCATCAGTGGGTGGGAAACTGGACTTGCGCTTATCCTTTCTTGTTATATTAAGTACAATGCATTATTTTCTGTCTGATGTGATTTTCCTTTGCTTTTCATTTGTACTTGTTTTCTCTCTGTAAAATATGTATGTTTTTTATGTAAGGGGTAGCGTCAAAATAAGTCTTGCACTTGAGTGCGCCCCCTTTTGTCACTCTGTATTTCTGTTTAAATGTTTGAATAAAAAAAAAAAAAAAAAAAAACTTACATTCACTCACCCTCATAGAAACTTACCGGACCACCCAATCATTCACTCATTAACATACATTCACTCACCATCTTGCACTAGGGGCAGGTAACCAATACTAGAAAAACATAGCTATTCATTATTAACAATACTATTTACATTATAATAAAAACTCTTCACCAAACTGGACCTTACTTACCTGTACGGCGTCTTACCTGGTCTGCTATAAAAGGAAACACACCTTACTCACCTGTACGGTGTCTTACCTGCTCTGCTATAAAAGGAAACACACCTTACTCACCTGTACGGTGTCTTACCTGCTGTGCTATAACAGGAAACACACCTTACTCACCTGTACGGTGTCTTACCTGGTCTGCTATAAAAGGAAACACACCTTACTTACCTGTACGGTGTCTTACCTGGTCTGCTATAAAAGGAAACACACCTTACTCACCTGTACGGTGTCTTACCTGGTCTGCTATAAAAGGAAACACACCTTACTCACCTGTACGGTGTCTTACCTGCTGTGCTATAACAGGAAACACACCTTACTTACCTGTACGGTGTCTTACCTGGTCTGCTATAAAAGGAAACACACCTTACTCACCTGTACGGTGTCTTACCTGGTCTGCTATAAAAGGAAACACACCTTACTCACCTGTACGGTGTCTTACCTGTTGTGCTATAACAGGAAACACACCTTACTCACCTGTACGGTGTCTTACCTGCTCTGCTATAAAAGGAAACACACCTTACTTACCTGTACGGTGTCTTACCTGCTCTGCTATAACAGGAAACACACCTTACTCACCTGTACGGTGTCTTACCTGGTCTGCTATAACAGGAAACACACCTTACTCACCTGTACGGTGTCTTACCTGGTCTGCTATAAAAGGAAACACACCTTACTCACCTGTACGGTGTCTTACCTGGTCTGCTATAAAAGGAAACACACCTTACTTACCTGTACGGTGTCTTACCTGGTCTGCTATAAAAGGAAACACACCTTACTCACCTGTACGGTGTCTTACCTGGTCTGCTATAAAAGGAAACACACCTTACTTACAATAGAATCAATATCCATATTTGCACTAAGTTCCTCAAACCTGGGTAATTATAGCACAGAAAAAAGGACCTGAAAATTAGAAGATGAAAACGTCTGTAAAATTGTCAATATGTATCATTTCCAATGCAATTTTTGTATTAGAGAAGCAAACAGACACACAAAAACATACATTTACACGTACATCGACAAACACCGGCACACACACACACACAGACATACACACATACATACAATACATACATATATGCATGCATACACGAACACTGATAAACACGAACACATCCAGACATGCATAATCTCTCTTACTCTGTCGGTCTCTTTCTCTCTCTCAGAAGGGGAGAGGTACATGTTTGTTTGTTTGTTTGTTTATTTTTATTTAACCAGGGTTACATATCGCCAATTTAGTCGTCTTTCAAAGTTCCCTGGGGGGCAACCCCGAACATACATGCAACATAAAAGCGATATCAAATATCATAAATGGTAACATAGCGAGTACTAACGAAAATTAACAAAACTTAGCTTACAAATGATAAAGTAAAACAAATCAATTATACAACGTAAGCATAGAGTCCATTCCAAGACACCATACGGATGTTTGTGGCCATTGTTTAGAATTGATTTTAAAGTTTTGTAATTACATGTCTAGGACATCTGGTACTTCAGAAATATTTTTAACACTGTTTCAACTTTATAAATATTTCCCTGGTCCTGTAAAACTTTGGAAATATTCATGGTGTGGAATTGGATATTTCTAATGGTTTTTAAATAATGATAACAGCATTCTACCATTATTTACCATTTTCTACCATTTTTTGTAAATGGTTCAGTGGGCTGGGAAGATAGCAATTCACACATCCTTGCAAAGTATGGATGGGTGTCATGCAACAATGGCCCACCACAAAGGATCCACCAGTGCCCAGCAGTGAAATCTAAAAATATACAGATGCATCAATAGGGCTTACTTTTATGGGGGCAATAAACTAATTCGACCATTTGGCAAAGTTTACAAATATTTGTAAATGTGAAATAATCACACAGAGGTTTCACAATTATTCTAAATAAAGATATTTTTGTACAGTTACTTTCAAAATGTTTCTAAAATATTCAAAGGAATTCAAATAGATGAGTATTTTCTTAGTCAATTTTTTGAAAAAAATCTAATTATTGTGGCTCAGATATTCTTTTATTCAAAATAATTCAGACTAATTATAAATATGGCCTAAAAACCCTCATGGTGTCTTGGAATGGACACTAATGTAACTCAAAATCATTATCAAAATGAAATAAATGGAGATTTGCATACCAATGTGAACAAAACAAGAAAAGACATAATAGTTACGGTGTATACCTTTCCAAAGGGTCGCGGACTACAATGAGTTTGTTGTAGGTCGCAAGTCGTATCTCCGCCTCTTCTTTGCTGTAGTCGTTCAGAAACCTATAATCCTGTTGGTGGATCCATCCCAGTTTGTGATCTGCTGCGCTCTCATTTGTGCCGTGTTCCAGATTGTACATCAGGAATTTTGTCGTTGTACATCCCGTTTTGGTAGGAAAACAGTAAATGGTTTTGATGCTGTCGACAACCTTGATTCCCTTGGGGTAATCTTGCGAAGAGTACCCCTGAAAATTAAGCAAAAACAAATTACGACCATAATATGTCCTTTGTACGAGATATTACCAGATATAAACCAGACATTTTGCTGCAGTACCATATGATGTCGCGAGAAGGCGCAACACCCCAAACATCATGAAGATTGAGTCCCTTCTTGATTTAATTTGGTTTAAAGTCTCCCGGACCGGAAATATACTTGTTGTGGAACAAATTGATACTAGTAGACGTTCCAAACCTACCACATCTCTAGACATGTAATTACAAAACTTTAAAATCAATTCTAAACAATGGCCACAAACATCCGTATGGTGTCTTGGAATGGACTCTATGCTTACGTTGTATAATTGATTTGTTTTACTTTATCATTTGTAAGCTAAGTTTTGTTAATTTTCGTTAGTACTCGCTATGTTACCATTTATGATATTTGATATCGCTTTTATGTTGCATGTATGTTCGGGGTTGCCCCCCAGGGAACTTTGAAAGACGACTAAATTGGCGATATGTAACCCTGGTTAAATAAAAATAAACAAACAAACAAACAAACATGTACCTCTCCCCTTCTGAGAGAGAGAAAGAGACCGACAGAGTAAGAGAGATTATGCATGTCTGGATGTGTTCGTGTTTATCAGTGTTCGTGTATGCATGCATATATGTATGTATTGTATGTATGTGTGTATGTCTGTGTGTGTGTGTGTGCCGGTGTTTGTCGATGTACGTGTAAATGTATGTTTTTGTGTGTCTGTTTGCTTCTCTAATACAAAAATTGCATTGGAAATGATACATATTGACAATTTTACAGACGTTTTCATCTTCTAATTTTCAGGTCCTTTTTTCTGTGCTATAATTACCCAGGTTTGAGGAACTTAGTGCAAATATGGATATTGATTCTATTGTAAGTAAGGTGTGTTTCCTTTTATAGCAGACCAGGTAAGACACCGTACAGGTGAGTAAGGTGTGTTTCCTTTTATAGCAGACCAGGTAAGACACCGTACAGGTAAGTAAGGTGTGTTTCCTTTTATAGCAGACCAGGTAAGACACCGTACAGGTGAGTAAGGTGTGTTTCCTTTTATAGCAGACCAGGTAAGACACCGTACATGTGAGTAAGGTGTGTTTCCTGTTATAGCAGACCAGGTAAGACACCGTACAGGTGAGTAAGGTGTGTTTCCTGTTATAGCAGACCAGGTAAGACACCGTACAGGTAAGTAAGGTGTGTTTCCTGTTATAGCACAGCAGGTAAGACACCGTACAGGTGAGTAAGGTGTGTTTCCTTTTATAGCAGACCAGGTAAGACACCGTACAGGTGAGTAAGGTGTGTTTCCTTTTATAGCAGACCAGGTAAGACACCGTACAGGTAAGTAAGGTGTGTTTCCTTTTATAGCAGAGCAGGTAAGACACCGTACAGGTGAGTAAGGTGTGTTTCCTTTTATAGCAGACCAGGTAAGACGCCGTACAGGTAAGTAAGGTCCAGTTTGGTGAAGAGTTTTTATTATAATGTAAATAGTATTGTTAATAATGAATAGCTATGTTTTTCTAGTATTGGTTACCTGCCCCTAGTGCAAGATGGTGAGTGAATGTATGTTAATGAGTGAATGATTGGGTGGTCCGGTAAGTTTCTATGAGGGTGAGTGAATGTAAGTTAATAAGTGAATGAATAATTAAATGTGTGAGAAAAATAAGCAAGATTGTGAGTGAATGTAAGTTAATGAGTGACTGAATAATTGGGTGTGTGAGCAAATGAATGAGCAAGTTGGTGAGTTAATATAAGTTAATGAGTGAATGAATGTTTGAGTGTGTGAGAAATAAATGAACAAGATGGTGAGTGAATGTAAGTTAATGAGTGAATGATTGGGTGGCCCGGTAAGTAAGCAAGAGGGTGAGTGAATGTGAGTGAATGATTGGGCAGGTGAGCAGAAGAATGAGCAAGATGGTGAGTGAATGTAAGTTAGTAAGTGCTCGAGTGAATGATTGTGTTGGTGAGTAAGCAAAGGGTGAGTGAATGAATGAGTTTGGGTGAGTGAGCGAGTGAGATAGGGTGTTACACAAGGTAGTTTATGCTATCTCCTTATTGCATAAACCACCTTTGATAGGAATAAGGAGGAAACATTACATATCAAGTTGTAGAGAATACATTTTATCAATGTCATACAAATGATTGACATTTCATCTTTGCGACATGCCAGTTGCAGACAGTTACATTACATATGGATTTATGCAAATTAGAACATCATTAGCTTTGAACTTATGCTAATCAAAGCATCATTGTTCAAGTACACAACAACAAGCAATGATCCGGTGTGTGGATTGACAACCTAAGGGGTCACAACTGTCTGAATACTAGTAGGAGATCTGAAAAAAAGAGTAACACTGAACATATTACAAAATACATATTTCTGGTGTCTGGACTCCAAATGTAGGTATGAGAGTTAATATGCAGTCTAATATTCTTCTACACATTCTGTGCTATTTTCACTTAAGACTGGAATTGAAAGTACATCAAATCTATATATCTTATAACATCTTATGTACTGTAAATGCAGAATTGTTCGCGGTGGATTAATGTTCGCTTTTTTTGCGTTCACCACTTCACCGCGAACTTAAATCCACTGCGATTTTTTTTTTCTATTATGGTATTAGACTGTAGTCTACGGTGTTACCGCGAACTTAAAACCACCGCGAAAAGTCCTCTTTCCCGCTACCGCGAAATTAAATCCCCGCGAACTTAAATCAAAGTGATTAATGCATAAACAAGGCCACAGAACCACAACGCTATCCCAAGGCAAATTATTTAGCCGAATTCTACTCATTTTTTATCTAGCTGACAATGTCTGCTTGGAGACAAGAATCTCCTCCGCCCAGATAACTGACGTACACAACTTGTCTTAACCCTATTCAGACCGGGCTTTTTTGGTCATCCTTAGACTGAGGCCCTACACTTCTAAGTCCTATAACTCTATAACGACGTGTTGTATGGCCACCAAATTTTTAGGACATGACGTTAGACATAATATCTGACTGTATAGGAAGCTGACGCTACGATGATGTAATATGACGTAATTATAACGTCATCAATTTGATAATACTGGCAGGGAAGGAGGGAGGAAGGGAAGGAGTGTGTGTGTGTGTGTGTGTGTGTGTGTGTGTGTGTGTGTGTGTGTGTGTGTGTGTGTGTGTGCATGGATTATATTGGGAGGGTTGAGTGTAGGTGGTTGTGTGGGTCAGTGGATGGATGGATGGATGGATGGACAGATGTGGGATGGATGGAAGGATTGATGGATGGATGGCCAGATGGATGGATGGATGGATGGATGCATGCATGGATGGATGGATGGATGGATGGATGGATGGATAGATGGGCAGATGGATGGATGGGCAGATGGATGGATGGATGGATGGATGCATGCATGGATGGATGGATGGATGGATGGATGGATGGATAGATGGGCAGATGGATGGATGGACAGATGTGGGATGGATGGATGGATGGATGGATGGATGGATGGATGGATGGATGGATGGATGGATGGATGAATGGATGGATGGATGGATGGATGGATGTGGATGGATGGATGGATGGATGGATGGATGGATGGATGGATGTGGATGGATGGGCAGATGGATGGATGGATGGATGGATGGACGGGTGGATGTGGATGGATGGATGGATGGATGGATGGATGGATGGATGTGGATGGATGGGCAGATGGATGGATGGATGGATGGATGGACGGGTGGATGGGTGTGGATGGATGGATGGATGGATGGATGGATGGGTGGATGGGTGTGGATGGATGGATGGATGGATGAATGGATGGGTGTGGATGGATGGGCAGATAGATGGGCAGATGTGGGATGGATGGATGGACAGATGTGGGATGGATGGATGGACAGATGTGGGATGGATGGATCGGTTAATGTAGGTAGGTTTGGGTGGATGGATGGATAGATGGGTGGATGGATGGATGGATGGATTAATGCAAGTAGGTGTGGGTGGATCCAGGATAAATGGGTGGATAGATAGATTGACAGATGGATCAATGGCTATAGCTCACAGTCCAAACCTGATGTAGAATTGCTCTTATGGCTACAGTATATACAGATTATGAATGGATGGATGGATATAGCTGGGTGTGGGTGCATGGGTGGATGGATAGGCGGACGGATCAATGGATGGCTATAAACACAACAATTTTACATACTGTTTAAACCTGATGGCTACAGCAGTGTGTACAGCTTACCACTATAAGAGACGCACGTAGGATAACTTGAAGAGTAGAATGATCTTCGATATCATTATAAGCCAGACAGACACATGTCAGCGCCATGCTCCAGTTGCTTCAAGTTTTGTATAGGATGCGAAACTGTTCAGGAGGCACGTTTTTCCCCTGGCCCACCCTCTTGAATAGTAGGTCCACTGTGGCATCCTGTGGCAAGAAATGATATCATAATTCTTATTAATAACTTAATAATGGATAAGGAAATGGCACATTACATGAAGAACAAGAAATTGAAGATCTCGCACATCGATTAAAGATCTCATGCTGTAGCCCTAGCCATGTAAGATACTGTATCTGTATAGATCTGTATCTACATTATATAGCCAGTATAACCGCCCTTTGGCATAACACACCAGCTTTGCAGGCATGCGGCGCGGCAGCAGTTGGTTATATTACACAGAACGACATGTCACAGCTAAATTTTGCACATCTATCACCTAGTGTTAATACTCGTTCACTTACCCTCTCATTCACTCGCTCATCAACCCAACTACCCACATACTCATTCATGCAATCATTCATTCACATAGTCTCACCCTCGTGCTCACCCTCACACCTTAACCCATTCATTCACTTACTCACCCTCATGCTAATGCTCGTTCAAGGTCACCAGATTCTATATCCCTGTCTAGGCACCTCTATTGATACTGCAAAACTGCAGTGATTTTCGTATGGTTTAGAGAGTGGTTAGGTGTTCTCAAATGTATCATAAACTGGCAGACACAAGATCGAGTGGCGGTCACAGGTTAGATTCCTGCTAAGACGTTGTGTCCTTGGGAAGGACACTTGACTTTCGTCACTCCACTCAGGTGCAAAAAAATCTATTTCTGACTTCAGTTGGGGAGGTATAAGGCAGTGAGAGGAGACTGAGCCTCCAAACATCTGCTTGGAGAAAAACTTTGCATCTCCCCTGAGGAGGAGTTCGTATCCGTGACGTCAGGATTCAAAATGGCGGTAGAAAAGTCTTCTGTCGTCTAGAGTTCTTCGGACCGGTAGGAAATATTGGACGGTTTCTACCTCATAGAAAACTTCTAATCAGGCTAGCAAAGACCCGGGGCTCCTAGACTCAAGTGTGTAACAAACCCCACTCCCAGTCTACCACGAAAGTTTACGTTTTTTTCGTAAAACTATTTTTCATGATGGCGAAACGAAAGCGAACAGGGGATCCTGACGAAGATGTCGTCATGTCGACATTGAGAGAACTTCTCGACAACCAGAAGAAGGAGTTGACCGGTCTCATGGAAGTCCAGGAGAGGAACTTCAGATCCTTCATGGAAACGGTCATGGTCACAACCAACAGGCGACTTGATGACCTCATCCGCGAGGTCCAGGACGTCAAGGGGAGCCTGCAGTACTCTCAGGGGGAGACAGAGGGCGATGGGACACCGTACCAAGAAGAGCAGGAGCAGAGGATCGCCAGTGTTGAAAAACAGATAACAGATCTCAGAGCCGAAGTCAACCGTGATATCTTGCATCTCTACGTAAGGGGATTCAATGGAGAAAGAACGGTGCACACCCCAGTTTCTTTCTCCCATTGAAATCTATAGTTAAGAGACTTTTTTTCAACGGCGCCGTACACCACGAAGGAAATTTTAGTTGAGAACGACACTTGGTAGGAAGTTAACATGTATTATACTGACAAACATATCTGATTAAGAAAAAAATCGTAACACTTGGCTTCTTACAATAACGGATCTCCTGACGCATGTCGAAAGCGCCGAGTTGCGACGTCATCGGCCAAGCCGCTCCGGGCGCATCACACTTTGCGGACTCGGAGCGATACCAGGAAGCAAAGATTCCCTGGCCATACCTAACCAAACCACTGGGCACACAAAAGCCTCGAAAAAAACAGTACTTCAAAAAAAATACGGACTGCATCGGTCCCCTGTCGCGGAAGAATTGGTGTGTGCACCGTTAAAGTCATCACCCTATCCGGTGCCGTCACAGGCGGGGTCTCAATAAAGGAGCTAGCGGTTGCGCCGAAACAGGGCCCATATCCTCGAGAATATCTCGAGAAGGAAGTATCCGAGGATTTTGCGGTTTTCACCTTTCTATTCCCTACTAAGGCACCTTTCCAAAGATACCAAATGTGCCAGGCCGGAACTTAAAGCCTGAGCTACAATCGCGACATTAAGTCATCACCCTATCCGGTTCCGTCACAGGCGGGGTTTCAATAAAGAAGGTAAAGGTTGCGCCGAAACAGGTTCCATATGCTCCAGAATATCTCGAGAAGGAAGTATCCGAGGATTTTGCGGTTTTCACCTTTCTATTCCTTACTAAGGGACCTTTGCAAAGATACCAAGTGTGCCAGGCCGGAACTTAAAGTCTGAGCTACAATCGCGACATTAACGGTGCACCCTATCCGGTGCCGTCACAGGCGGGGTCTCAATAAAGGAGCTAGCGGTTGCGCCGAAACAGGGCCCATATCCTCGAGAATATCTCGAGAAGGAAGTATCCGAGGATTTTGCGGTTTTCACCTTTCTATTCCCTACTAAGGCACCTTTCCAAAGATACCAAGTGTGCCAGGCCGGAACTTAAAGCCTGAGCTACAATCGCGACATTAAGTCATCACCCTATCCGGTTCCGTCACAGGCGGGGTTTCAATAAAGAAGGTAAAGGTTGCGCCGAAACAGGTTCCATATGCTCCAGAATATCTCGAGAAGGAAGTATCCGAGGATTTTGCGGTTTTCACCTTTCTATTCCTTACTAAGGGACCTTTGCAAAGATACCAAGTGTGCCAGGCCGGAACTTAAAGTCTGAGCTACAATCGCGACATTAACGGTGCACCCTATCCGGTGCCGTCACAGGCGGGGTCTCAATAAAGGAGCTAGCGGTTGCGCCGAAACAGGGCCCATATCCTCGAGAATATCTCGAGAAGGAAGTATCCGAGGATTTTGCGGTTTTCACCTTTCTATTCCTTACTAAGGCACCTTTCCAAAGATACCAAGTGTGCTAGGCCGGAACTTAAAGCCTGAGCTACAATCGCGACATTAACGGTGCACCCTATCCGGTGCCGTCACAGGCGGGGTCTCAATAAAGGAGCTAGCGGTTGCGCCGAAACAGGGCCCATATCCTCGAGAATATCTCGAGAAGGAAGTATCCGAGGATTTTGCGGTTTTCACCTTTCTATTCCCTACTAAGGCACCTTTCCAAAGATACCAAGTGTGCCAGGCCGGAACTTAAAGCCTGAGCTACAATCGCGACATTAAGTCATCACCCTATCCGGTTCCGTCACAGGCGGGGTTTCAATAAAGAAGGTAAAGGTTGCGCCGAAACAGGTTCCATATGCTCCAGAATATCTCGAGAAGGAAGTATCCGAGGATGTTGCGGTTTTCACCTTTCTATTCCCTACTAAGGCTTAGGTCACATTTCAAAACCGGGGCCCGGCCGGGATGTTTAAAGAAATGAAAAATTAAAATGTATACCTAGAAATATACGCATGTAATTCCCAAGAATCTTATGTTGACATTTCGTGTATTTTGATGTCCTTTATATAATTCTTTTCCCTCCCGAAAGCTACCCGGTCGGGCCCCGGGATGGCAATTGTGACCTAGGCCTAAGGCACCTTTCCAAAGATACCAAGTGTGCCAGGCCGGAACTTAAAGCCTGAGCTACAATCGCGACATTAAGTCATCACCCTATCCGGTTCCGTCACAGGCGGGGTTTCAATAAAGAAGGTAAAGGTTGCGCCGAAACAGTTTCCATATGCTCCAGAATATCTCGAGAAGGAAGTATCCGAGGATTTTGCGGTTTTCACCTTTCTATTCCTTACTAAGGGACCTTTGCAAAGATACCAAGTGTGCCAGGCCGGAACTTAAAGTCTGAGCTACAATCGCGACATTAACGGTGCACCCTATCCGGTGCCGTCACAGGCGGGGTCTCAATAAAGGAGCTAGCGGTTGCGCCGAAACAGGGCCCATATCCTCGAGAATATCTCGAGAAGGAAGTATCCGAGGATGTTGCGGTTTTCACCTTTCTATTCCCTACTAAGGCACCTTTCCAAAGATACCAAGTGTGCCAGGCCGGAACTTAAAGCCTGAGCTACAATCGCGACATTAAGTCATCACCCTATCCGGTTCCGTCACAGGCGGGGTTTCAATAAAGAAGGTAAAGGTTGCGCCGAAACAGGTTCCATATGCTCCAGAATATTTCGAGAAGGAAGTATTCGAGGATTTTGCGGTTTTCACCTTTCTATTCCTTACTAAGGGACCTATGCAAAGATACCAAGTGTGCCAGGCCGGAACTTAAAGTCTGAGCTACAATCGCGACATTAAGTCATCACACTATCCGGTTCCGTCACAGGCGGGGTTTCAATAAAGAAGGTAAAGGTTGCGCCGAAACAGGTTCCATATGCTCCAGAATATCTCGAGAAGGAAGTATCCGAGGATTTTGCGGTTTTCACCTTTCTATTCCTTACTAAGGGACCTTTGCAAAGATACCAAGTGTGCCAGGCCGGAACTTAAAGTCTGAGCTACAATCGCGACATTAACGGTGCACCCTATCCGGTGCCGTCACAGGCGGGGTCTCAATAAAGGAGCTAGCGGTTGCGCCGAAACAGGGCCCATATCCTCGAGAATATCTCGAGAAGGAAGTATCCGAGGATTTTGCGGTTTTCACCTTTCTATTCCCTACTAAGGCACCTTTCCAAAGATACCAAGTGTGCCAGGCCGGAACTTAAAGCCTGAGCTACAATCGCGACATTAAGTCATCACCCTATCCGGTTCCGTCACAGGCGGGGTTTCAATAAAGAAGGTAAAGGTTGCGCCGAAACAGGTTCCATATGCTCCAGAATATCTCGAGAAGGAAGTATCCGAGGATTTTGCGGTTTTCACCTTTCTATTCCTTACTAAGGGACCTTTGCAAAGATACCAAGTGTGCTAGGCCGGAACTTAAAGTCTGAGCTACAATCGCGACATTAACGGTGCACCCTATCCGGTGCCGTCACAGGCGGGGTCTCAATAAAGGAGCTAGCGGTTGCGCCGAAACAGGGCCCATATCCTCGAGAATATCTCGAGAAGGAAGTATCCGAGGATTTTGCGGTTTTCACCTTTCTATTCCCTACTAAGGCACCTTTCCAAAGATACCAAGTGTGCCAGGCCGGAACTTAAAGCCTGAGCTACAATCGCGACATTAAGTCATCACCCTATCCGGTTCCGTCACAGGCGGGGTTTCAATAAAGAAGGTAAAGGTTGCGCCGAAACAGGTTCCATATGCTCCAGAATATCTCGAGAAGGAAGTATCCGAGGATTTTGCGGTTTTCACCTTTCTATTCCTTACTAAGGGACCTTTGCAAAGATACCAAGTGTGCCAGGCCGGAACTTAAAGTCTGAGCTACAATCGCGACATTAACGGTGCACCCTATCCGGTGCCGTCACAGGCGGGGTCTCAATAAAGGAGCTAGCGGTTGCGCCGAAACAGGGCCCATATCCTCGAGCATATCTCGAGAAGGAAGTATCCGAGGATTTTGCGGTTTTCACCTTTCTATTCCCTACTAAGGCACCTTTCCAAAGATACCAAGTGTGCCAGGCCGGAACTTAAAGCCTGAGCTACAATCGCGACATTAACGGTGCACCCTATCCGGTGCCGTCACAGGCGGGGTCTCAATAAAGGAGCTAGCGGTTGCGCCGAAACAGGGCCCATATCCTCGAGAATATCTCGAGAAGGAAGTATTTGAGGATTTTGCGGTTTTCACCTTTCTATTCCCTACTAAGGCACCTTTCCAAAGATACCAAGTGTGCCAGGCCGGAACTTAAAGCCTGAGCTACAATCGCGACATTAAGTCATCACCCTATCCGGTTCCGTCACAGGCGGGGTTTCAATAAAGAAGGTAAAGGTTGCGCCGAAACAGGTTCCATATGCTCCAGAATATCTCGAGAAGGAAGTATCCGAGGATGTTGCGGTTTTCACCTTTCTATTCCCTACTAAGGCACCTTTCCAAAGATACCAAGTGTGCCAGGCCGGAACTTAAAGCCTGAGCTACAATCGCGACATTAAGTCATCACCCTATCCGGTGCCGTCACAGGCGGGGTTTCAATAAAGAAGGTAAAGGTTGCGCAGAAACAGTTTCCATATGCTCCAGAATATCTCGAGAAGGAAGTATCCGAGGATTTTGCGGTTTTCACCTTTCTATTCCTTACTAAGGGACCTTTGCAAAGATACCAAGTGTGCCAGGCCGGAACTTAAAGCCTGAGCTACAATCGCGACATTAAGTCATCACCCTATCCGGTTCCGTCACAGGCGGGGTTTCAATAAAGAAGGTAAAGGTTGCGCCGAAACAGGTTCCATATGCTCCAGAATATTTCGAGAAGGAAGTATTCGAGGATTTTGCGGTTTTCACCTTTCTATTCCCTACTAAGGGACCTTTGCAAAGATACCAAGTGTGCCAGGCCGGAACTTAAAGTCTGAGCTACAATCGCGACATTAAGTCATCACATTATCCGGTTCCGTCACAGGCGGGGTTTCAATAAAGAAGGTAAAGGTTGCGCCGAAACAGGTTCCATATGCTCCAGAATATCTCGAGAAGGAAGTATCCGAGGATTTTGCGGTTTTCACCTTTCTATTCCTTACTAAGGGACCTTTGCAAAGATACCAAGAGTGCCAGGCCGGAACTTAAAGTCTGAGCTACAATCGCGACATTAACGGTGCACCCTATCCGGTGCCGTCACAGGCGGGGTCTCAATAAAGGAGCTAGCGGTTGCGCCGAAACAGGGCCCATATCCTCGAGAATATCTCGAGAAGGAAGTATCCGAGGATTTTGCGGTTTTCACCTTTCTATTCCCTACTAAGGCACCTTTCCAAAGATACCAAGTGTGCCAGGCCGGAACTTAAAGCCTGAGCTACAATCGCGACATTAAGTCATCACCCTATCCGGTTCCGTCACAGGCGGGGTTTCAATAAAGAAGGTAAAGGTTGCGCCGAAACAGGTTCCATATGCTCCAGAATATCTCGAGAAGGAAGTATCCGAGGATTTTGCGGTTTTCACCTTTCTATTCCTTACTAAGGGACCTTTGCAAAGATACCAAGAGTGCCAGGCCGGAACTTAAAGTCTGAGCTACAATCGCGACATTAACGGTGCACCCTATCCGGTGCCGTCACAGGCGGGGTCTCAATAAAGGAGCTAGCGGTTGCGCCGAAACAGGGCCCATATCCTCGAGAATATCTCGAGAAGGAAGTATCCGAGGATGTTGCGGTTTTCACCTTTCTATTCCCTACTAAGGCACCTTTCCAAAGATACCAAGTGTGCCAGGCCGGAACTTAAAGCCTGAGCTACAATCGCGACATTAAGTCATCACCCTATCCGGTTCCGTCACAGGCGGGGTTTCAATAAAGAAGGTAAAGGTTGCGCCGAAACAGGTTCCATATGCTCCAGAATATCTCGAGAAGGAAGTATCCGAGGATTTTGCGGTTTTCACCTTTCTATTCCTTACTAAGGGACCTTTGCAAAGATACCAAGTGTGCCAGGCCGGAACTTAAAGCCTGAGCTACAATCGCGACATTAACGGTGCACCCTATCCGGTGCCGTCACAGGCGGGGTCTCAATAAAGGAGCTAGCGGTTGCGCCGAAACAGGGCCCATATCCTCGAGAATATCTCGAGAAGGAAGTATCCGAGGATTTTGCGGTTTTCACCTTTCTATTCCCTACTAAGGCACCTTTCCAAAGATACCAAGTGTGCCAGGCCGGAACTTAAAGCCTGAGCTACAATCGCGACATTAAGTCATCACCCTATCCGGTTCCGTCACAGGCGGGGTTTCAATAAAGAAGGTAAAGGTTGCGCCGAAACAGGTTCCATATGCTCCAGAATATCTCGAGAAGGAAGTATCCGAGGATTTTGCGGTTTTCACCTTTCTATTCCTTACTAAGGGACCTTTGCAAAGATACCAAGTGTGCCAGGCCGGAACTTAAAGTCTGAGCTACAATCGCGACATTAACGGTGCACCCTATCCGGTGCCGTCACAGGCGGGGTCTCAATAAAGGAGCTAGCGGTTGCGCCGAAACAGGGCCCATATCCTCGAGCATATCTCGAGAAGGAAGTATCCGAGGATTTTGCGGTTTTCACCTTTCTATTCCCTACTAAGGCACCTTTCCAAAGATACCAAGTGTGCCAGGCCGGAACTTAAAGCCTGAGCTACAATCGCGACATTAACGGTGCACCCTATCCGGTGCCGTCACAGGCGGGGTCTCAATAAAGGAGCTAGCGGTTGCGCCGAAACAGGGCCCATATCCTCGAGAATATCTCGAGAAGGAAGTATCCGAGGATTTTGCGGTTTTCACCTTTCTATTCCCTACTAAGGCACCTTTCCAAAGATACCAAGTGTGCCAGGCCGGAACTTAAAGCCTGAGCTACAATCGCGACATTAAGTCATCACCCTATCCGGTTCCGTCACAGGCGGGGTTTCAATAAAGAAGGTAAAGGTTGCGCCGAAACAGGTTCCATATGCTCCAGAATATCTCGAGAAGGAAGTATCCGAGGATGTTGCGGTTTTCACCTTTCTATTCCCTACTAAGGCACCTTTCCAAAGATACCAAGTGTGCCAGGCCGGAACTTAAAGCCTGAGCTACAATCGCGACATTAAGTCATCACCCTATCCGGTTCCGTCACAGGCGGGGTTTCAATAAAGAAGGTAAAGGTTGCGCCGAAACAGGTTCCATATGCTCCAGAATATCTCGAGAAGGAAGTATCCGAGGATTTTGCGGTTTTCACCTTTCTATTCCTTACTAAGGGACCTTTGCAAAGATACCAAGTGTGCCAGGCCGGAACTTAAAGTCTGAGCTACAATCGCGACATTAACGGTGCACCCTATCCGGTGCCGTCACAGGCGGGGTCTCAATAAAGGAGCTAGCGGTTGCGCCGAAACAGGGCCCATATCCTCGAGAATATCTCGAGAAGGAAGTATCCGAGGATGTTGCGGTTTTCACCTTTCTATTCCCTACTAAGGCACCTTTCCAAAGATACCAAGTGTGCCAGGCCGGAACTTAAAGCCTGAGCTACAATCGCGACATTAAGTCATCACCCTATCCGGTTCCGTCACAGGCGGGGTTTCAATAAAGAAGGTAAAGGTTGCGCCGAAACAGGTTCCATATGCTCCAGAATATCTCGAGAAGGAAGTATCCGAGGATTTTGCGGTTTTCACCTTTCTATTCCTTACTAAGGGACCTTTGCAAAGATACCAAGTGTGCCAGGCCGGAACTTAAAGTCTGAGCTACAATCGCGACATTAACGGTGCACCCTATCCGGTGCCGTCACAGGCGGGGTCTCAATAAAGGAGCTAGCGGTTGCGCCGAAACAGGGCCCATATCCTCGAGAATATCTCGAGAAGGAAGTATCCGAGGATGTTGCGGTTTTCACCTTTCTATTCCCTACTAAGGCACCTTTCCAAAGATACCAAGTGTGCCAGGCCGGAACTTAAAGCCTGAGCTACAATCGCGACATTAAGTCATCACCCTATCCGGTTCCGTCACAGGCGGGGTTTCAATAAAGAAGGTAAAGGTTGCGCCGAAACAGGTTCCATATGCTCCAGAATATCTCGAGAAGGAAGTATTCGAGGATTTTGCGGTTTTCACCTTTCTATTCCCTACTAAGGCACCTTTCCAAAGATACCAAGTGTGCCAGGCCGGAACTTAAAGCCTGAGCTACAATCGCGACATTAAGTCATCACCCTATCCGGTTCCGTCACAGGCGGGGTTTCAATAAAGAAGGTAAAGGTTGCGCCGAAACAGGTTCCATATGCTCCAGAATATCTCGAGAAGGAAGTATCCGAGGATTTTGCGGTTTTCACCTTCTATTCCTTACTAAGGGTTTTTGCAAAGATACCAAGTGTGCCAGGCCGGAACTTAATGTCTGAGCTACAATCGCGACATTAACGGTGCACCCTATCCGGTGCCGTCACAGGCGGGGTCTCAATAAAGGAGCTAGCGGTTGCGCCGAAACAGGGCCCATATCCTCGAGAATATCTCGAGAAGGAAGTATCCGAGGATTTTGCGGTTTTCACCTTTCTATTCCCTACTAAGGCACCTTTCCAAAGATACCAAGTGTGCCAGGCCGGAACTTAAAGCCTGAGCTACAATCGCGACATTAAGTCATCACCCTATCCGGTTCCGTCACAGGCGGGGTTTCAATAAAGAAGGTAAAGGTTGCGCCGAAACAGGTTCCATATGCTCCAGAATATCTCGAGAAGGAAGTATCCGAGGATTTTGCGGTTTTCACCTTCTATTCCTTACTAAAGGACCTTTGCAAAGATACCAAGTGTGCCAGGCCGGAACTTAAAGTCTGAGCTACAATCGCGACATTAACGGTGCACCCTATCCGGTGCCGTCACAGGCGGGGTCTCAATAAAGGAGCTAGCGGTTGCGCCGAAACAGGGCCCATATCCTCGAGAATATCTCGAGAAGGAAGTATCCGAGGATTTTGCGGTTTTCACCTTTCTATTCCCTACTAAGGCACCTTTCCAAAGATACCAAGTGTGCCAGGCCGGAACTTAAAGCCTGAGCTACAATCGCGACATTAAGTCATCACCCTATCCGGTTCCGTCACAGGCGGGGTTTCAATAAAGAAGGTAAAGGTTGCGCCGAAACAGGTTCCATATGCTCCAGAATATCTCGAGAAGGAAGTATCCGAGGATTTTGCGGTTTTCACCTTCTATTCCTTACTAAGGGACCTTTGCAAAGATACCAAGTGTGCCAGGCCGGAACTTAAAGTCTGAGCTACAATCGCGACATTAACGGTGCACCCTATCCGGTGCCGTCACAGGCGGGGTCTCAATAAAGGAGCTAGCGGTTGCGCCGAAACAGGGCCCATATCCTCGAGAATATCTCGAGAAGGAAGTATCCGAGGATGTTGCGGTTTTCACCTTTCTATTCCCTACTAAGGCACCTTTCCAAAGATACCAAGTGTGCCAGGCCGGAACTTAATGTCTTAGCTACAATCGCGACATTAACGGTGCACCCTATCCGGTGCCGTCACAGGCGGGGTCTCAATAAAGGAGCTAGCGGTTGCGCCGAAACAGGGCCCATATCCTCGAGAATATCTCGAGAAGGAAGTATCCGAGGATTTTGCGGTTTTCACCTTTCTATTCCCTACTAAGGCACCTTTCCAAAGATACCAAGTGTGCCAGGCCGGAACTTAAAGCCTGAGCTACAATCGCGACATTAAGTCATCACCCTATCCGGTTCCGTCACAGGCGGGGTTTCAATAAAGAAGGTAAAGGTTGCGCCGAAACAGGTTCCATATGCTCCAGAGTATCTCGAGAAGGAAGTATCCGAGGATTTTGCGGTTTTCACCTTTCTATTCCTTACTAAGGGACCTATGCAAAGATACCAAGTGTGCCAGGCCGGAACTTAAAGTCTGAGCTACAATCGCGACATTAACGGTGCACCCTATCCGGTGCCGTCACAGGCGGGGTCTCAATAAAGGAGCTAGCGGTTGCGCCGAAACAGGGCCCATATCCTCGAGAATATCTCGAGAAGGAAGTATCCGAGGTTGTTGCGGTTTTCACCTTTCTATTCCCTACTAAGGCACCTTTCCAAAGATACCAAGTGTGCCAGGCCGGAACTTAAAGCCTGAGCTACAATCGCGACATTAAGTCATCACCCTATCCGGTTCCGTCACAGGCGGGGTTTCAATAAAGAAGGTAAAGGTTGCGCCGAAACAGGTTCCATATGCTCCAGAGTATCTCGAGAAGGAAGTATCCGAGGATTTTGCGGTTTTCACCTTTCTATTCCTTACTAAGGGACCTATGCAAAGATACCAAGTGTGCCAGGCCGGAACTTAAAGTCTGAGCTACAATCGCGACATTAACGGTGCACCCTATCCGGTGCCGTCACAGGCGGGGTCTCAATAAAGGAGCTAGCGGTTGCGCCGAAACAGGGCCCATATCCTCGAGAATATCTCGAGAAGGAAGTATCCGAGGATGTTGCGGTTTTCACCTTTCTATTCCCTACTAAGGCACCTTTCCAAAGATACCAAGTGTGCCAGGCCGGAACTTAAAGCCTGAGCTACAATCGTGACATTATCGTTGCACACCCCAGTTTCTTTCTCCCATTGAAACCTATAGTTAAGAGACTTTTTTCAACGGCGCCGTACACCACGAAGGAAATTTTAGTTGGGAACGACACTTGGTAGGAAGTTAACATGTATTATACTGACAAACATATCTGATTAAGAAAAAAATTGTAACTCTGGGATTCTTACAATAACGGATCTCCTGACGCATGTCGAACGCGGAGTTGTGACGTCATCGGCCAAACCGCTCCGGGCGCATCACACTTTGCGGCCTCGGAGCGATACCAGGAAACAAAGATTCGCTGGCCTAACCTAACCAAAATCAAGCTATAGGTGTCGCACTTCATGAAAACAGCGAGCTATATCCACCACACTTCTCCTACACTAAACCACTGGGCACACAAAAGCCTCGGAAAAACCCGTACATCAAAATAAATACGGACTACATCGGTCCCCTGTCGCGGAAGAATTGGTGTGTGCACCGGTACCGAGAACTACTTTTCGAATCCACAAGGTATTAATTGGCTCAAACAGTACATAGATTGATACTGCAATATGCTGTACTTGTATTAACAGATTGTACAAAATATGATAATGGTTATGATGATGATATATCAGAAGCCAATCGTTCCTTTGCCTAGGAAAAGATAGCCATTAGAAAAAAAATGGCCAGGAATAGCTAGTATGGTGGCGTGAGTGTGGTGACAATTTGTGAGAAGCTAAAAATCTTGCTACATATAAAGCAGCTTGAAATTAATCCATGTGTGCATGCTCCTGAACAGTTTCGCATCATCTACACAACCAAGGAAGTGAAGCATGGAGCTGGCAAATATCTGTCTGACTATGATATCAAAGATCAGTCGATGCTTCAAGTTGTCAGGCGCATGTTAAGCTGCAAACGCTGTCCGAGCCAGTAGAACAACTCCAATTCTACATCAGGTTTGGACAGTATGTGGCTGTGTTTATAGAAATCAATCAACCCAAGCACCCACACCCAGCTACTAGTACGTCCATCCATTCATCCATCCATCCACCCATCAATTAATTCATCCAATCATCCATTCATCCACTCATCTATCCATCCATCCATCCATCAATGATTCCATCCATCTATCAACCCACCCATCCATTCATTCACCCACCCATCCATCTATCCATCCAGACCCACCCACCCAATATCCGTCCACTAGGGGTGGGTACCGATACAGAAAATTCAGGTCCGGTCCAGGTCCGGACCTGAACCTGGACCTGATGCAGTATGACTCATACCAATGGTCCATTTTACTACAAAGAAATCTGTTTGGTGGAGTATTAGACTCACACTGGTGCTTAAAAATTATACAACACTAACTGCACCGGTACGATTGGCTGTAAAACTTGGTAGAAATTATTATAAACTCTACTCTACTTCACTCTTGTTATTTTCTTCCATCTACAAGCGCTGAAACGTGTGAATGCCTGATAAATTTCTTCTGTTAATTTTGTAATCGGTCCAACATTCGGTCCACCTAATTTTTTCAGGTCCGGTTTTTCTGGACCGGTTCAATACCAAAAACCGGTTTTGTACCGGTACACTGTACTGATACCCAGCCCTACCGTCCACCCATCCGTCCATCCATCCATTCACCCAACCACCCATCCGTCCACCCATTCATCCACCCACCCATCCATCCATCCGGATCCATCCACCCACCTTTACCCAACCCCACTCCCTTTTCAACATCCATGCACCCTTTGGGGATAGGTGCACTTGTGCATCAACTAGTAACCTGAAATTCTAGGTGCACAACGTAAAGTACAATGTCAACAAAACCTTATTCAGAGATTCAGTCTATAATTCTTATGTACATAACCCTATTTAGTACATAAATCTCTAGCCATTGTCAATATCACTCCTATACAACTCCTATTTTGTGTGTACAAAGGTGCATTAAGCAAACAGCTTTTCAAGCCTTGCAATTGAGAGCCTTAAGAATAATTGCATCAAAGCAATAGGTAAGGTTATTTCATGTGCATGTTGTAGGAAATACATGTGCAGTATGTATACGTATATGTGTATCATATTTCTTAGTGTAAACGTATTGGCTGAATTGCTGATCAGAGATTCTTATCAGTACTATTATACAGGTAGAAATCCTGTTCGGAAATAGTGGATGTTTCATATATAGCCAGAACTTTTTAACTTGGATTCATGTAACTTTAGATGAAGAGATTGATCATGACTTGAATCTCATGATTTATAGATGCCATCATGGGAGACCTTCCTAAAAGTAAAACATTCAAGATCAAGACTTCTATTAATAGAGACTCCGATTGGGATCCTTGCCGAAAGAGTCATATAATATATGATACATTATCATATATAGATAGGTAGATAGACAAGTCCATTGATAGATATAAATAGTTAGATACAGAGATTGGTACACAAGATTTAGAGATAGATGAATATATTTAATGTTGTACTATCAATTTCCTTTCTGAGTAAAAAAAATATCACAGAAGGAGAAAGGGAATATTGGCATAGAAGACTAACTCTCAGTGTCACACACACATTTGGACAAACTGACCCCCAAAAATTAAGTATTTTGTGATCTTCTCAGCATAACTCTTTTCCCTGGTGTGTTATTAAGACAACTATGACTCATTAGGACATCCCACCATAATGTAAAAATCATCGCTTTTTTGATAACTTTGAAAATGATGCTTCCAAAGATGATGTGTCTGTCTTTTACATTTGTATCACATGAATGAAATTTATTCTCTGCTCAACCGTTGTCCAGAGTCTATATATCCTTATCTTATATTCAAGGTAAATAATGCTGAAAAACTGAAGTGATTTTCGGTGGGCTAAGTCAGCAATTGGTCAGGCACCAAGTGTATTTAATCTCCAAGCAGATCCTACAATGGCATAAGATAGTACCAAACTTGCCAAGGAGTGTAGTCAGCCAAGAGGTGTACATTTGCCATTTCCCCGGTAGCGAAACACACTCCTGAGCAGGCTTCACTCCTCTGCCAGCTTTTGATACTAATTTATTCTACCGCAGGATCTGCTTGGAGATTAAAGTATATTAGGCTGGTAGACACAAGATCAATGTCACGGGTTTAATTCCTGACTTTGTTTTCTTGGGAAAGGCACTTCTCCACCCAGGTTAAAAATGGGCACCTGACTTCGGTTTAATATAGGGGGTAAAAGGTGGCGGAAGGAGAATGGGCCACCAAACATCTGCTTGGAGGAAAACTTTGCATCTCCCCTGAGGAGAGTTCGTATTCGTGACGTCAGGATTCAAAATGGCGCTAGAAAAGTCTTCTGGAGTTCTCCGGATCGGTAGGAAATATTGGACGATTTCTACCTTATAGAATACTTCTCATCAGGCTAGCAAAGACCGGGGCTCCTAGACTCAAGTGTGTAACAAACTCCACTCCCAGTGTACAACCATATCATTTGTATGTGGCACAGTAACAGAAGTTGCAGTCTTCACGGAAAGTTACGGTTTATTTTCATGATGGCGAAACGAAAGCGAACAGGGGATCCTGACGAAGATGTCGTCACCATGTCGACATTGAGAGAACTTCTCGACAACCAGGCAAAACTACCGAAGTCACGGGTTCCTCTCTCAGCACTCGGTGTCCAGTGCGGAAGGTGCCTTCCGCACTGGAAGTCTTGTGCCGAAGTTACGTCCGCACTAGGTGTCCAGTGGTGACACGACTTGAGCACTGGAAAACTCCGAATCAGCACTGGAAACCGAGTGCTGACAGTACCTTCCGCACTGGAAAACAAGTGACGACAATTCTCCCGCACTTGAAATTGGGTGCTGACAGCCTGCCTCCGTTACGTTGTAATATTTGGCAATGTTAATCATTAAAAAAAAGTTATGAAGTATTGACCAAAATCAACACAACCTCCCCAAATGTTTCGATGATGGTATGATAGACTCTGCCACTAGAATCGCCACTCCCCCAATTTCTAGTAGCTTTGAAGTGTAATGTGATGCACCTGGGAAATGCAACATGCTAGGATGGTTTCCATGCCAACCTTTCCCTTGGCACGCGCCGGTGGCGGCACAGCTCATCATGCACACACAGGCGGTAGATATCAACAAAGACTATGAAACCTGCACGCGCCACTGCTGACTGACGGCAACTTTCAACAATATAAACAACAGATTTGCGTGGGGAAAATGATAGTTTTTTTAGATCCCGCTGTCGTCTAAAAGCTTAAACTCAGCACTAGAAAGTCCCAGTACTTTTTGGACAGGAGCACTAGAAACCCAGTGCTGAAAGGTCCTGAAATGATCATAGCACTCGGCTTCTAGTGCTGAAGTGATCTTAGCACTCGGCTTCCTGTGCCGAAAAGTCACCGAGCACTGGAAAACCCAGTGCGGAACCCGTGACTTAGGTAGATCGGCACTCGGTTATCCAGTGCTGAATGACCCCCGCACTGGGTAACCAGTGCTGAACGACCTTTCAACCAGCCTTTCGCACTGGAAGCCGAGTGCTGAGCGGATTCCAGCACTGGAAAACGAGTGCTGAGCGGACTTCAGCACTGGAAAACTAGTGCTTAGACAAGGTTCAGCTCTTGAATTCCAGTGCTGACGGGTCTTCAGCACTCGAACAAAGCCGTTCCGCACTGGAATTCCTGTGCTGAAGATTCTTCCGCACTGGGCCCCTAGTGTCGACGTCATTTTCTCCACGAATTCCGCACTGGGCGCCCAGTGCGGAACCCGTGACTTCGGTATACTTGCGACAACCAGAAGAAGGAGTTGAGCGGTCTCATGGAAGTCCAGGAGAGGAACTTCAGATCCTTCATGGAAACGGTCATGGTCACAACCAACAGGCGACTTGATGACCTCATCCGCGAGGTCCAGGACGTCAAGGGGAGCCTGCAGTACTCCCGTGGGGAGATAGAGGGCGCTGGGACACCGTGGAAAGAAGAGCAGGAGCAGAGGATTGCCAGGGTTGAGAAGCAGATAACGGATCTCAGAGCCGACGTCGATCGCGACATCATGGTACTTGATGTTAGGGGACTCGAAGAAAATACATCTATGAGAATGTACAAGGTATTTATAGACTGTATTGTACACTAATAAGCATGTTCACGTTAACTTGTGATTTTAGTCAACGGTTCTTATTCAACATTTTTAATCAACAACTTAAACTGAGGTCAGAGTTATAGCTTTAGTATTCCTGTAACTGCAACTTAGAAGCCAGTTATTTGCATGTCGGTTAACCGCACACTTCGGTCAATTGCACATAATCCCAAACTGACTCCCATTGGAAACTTTGTAATCTCAATTGTTATTGGCTAATTGCTTATCTGCATGACGAAAAGTCATCAATGACGGATAATTGCACGAAATTTTGTCAGATATTGTGTCAATTTGACTGAGAATGCGTAGTACAATTAGGCCAATAACTGCCTGTGTAAAATTGTTATTAGGATCAAAAGAAAACAATATCTTTGTCAGGTCCCAGGCCAGTCGGCACCATAAACTATGATAATGAGACGCATTCGTACTGAAGGTACACTCTCACTGCAATTGCGTCAAGCTTGTGTCACTGCAGGGTTCGAAAGTTACTCAAGGAATTTCAGTGTCACTTATCTTAACTGTATCTACCCTCTGGATAAGAGGTAGTACAATGTACTTTACTGCCATACTACTTTTTATTAGTATAGTGTTGGCAGTCAAACCTGTCCCAGCGTTAGACTGGGCACTGCTCTGGGCTGCCCCGTAATCATTGACGTGTCACAGTGCACAGTATGCTGAAACAAACAAACACACACACACACACACACTCACACACACACACAAACACACACACAGACACACACACACAAACACAGACACAGACACAAACACACACACACACACACACACACACTCAGTCAGACATACCTGAGACAATACATGTATCTCCATCTTTAATTGGAGGTAACGAAATTAAAATACTCTGACGTATATTTCCTCTTCCAGGATGCCACAGTGGATCAACTGTACAGGAGGGTCTGCCAATGGAGCAAGATACCTCTTTGTCGGTTGCGCCTCATGCACACAACCTGTAAGCAACTGGAGTATGGTGCTGGCAAATACCTGTCTGACTATGACGTCAAACATGAGTCTACCCTTTATGTTACCCTGCGTGTGCAAGGGTAAGACTGTGCCTGCTTCAGCCTCAAGTACGATTCTACCTCAGGTTTGGACAGTATGTGATCATGACAGTGTGTATTGTGATCCATCCGTCCGTATCCATCTATTTGACCATTTATCAATTTAATAGACAGACATATAGATACATGGATAGATATAGAGACATATATATATATATATATAACCGGTTAACTGTTTTGTTATTGATATTTTGATGGTTTATTTTCTTTCAAATATAGAATGTAAATGCATGGTTACAGTAGTATATGAATCTTTTTCATACTTTTTTAGCTGTACGTGTCATTAGTAATTAGATAATCTAACAGATAGATACCCGGTAGATATTATGGGTACATAGATATAGATATAGTATGTAAGATATACATGTAGATATATATTTAACGTTGTACTTTCAGTGTCCTTTCTTAGTGAACATTTCACAGAAAGAGAGGAAGAATATAGACATAGAATATTAACTCTCATATGTAACATCTGGAATTCCGACGGGCCCCAGAAGTATTTTCTAACATTTTCAGTGCTTCTCTTTTTACTGGTCGACTATTTTTGTATTGTGACTCCCTACACTAGAGATCAGTGCTTTTTTAAGCGTTAAAAAAGCTGCTATATGTTGCATAAATTATATATGATATCTGATGATATCAATTTTGCATTATCTAAATGAATTGTAGGTAACTTAGTAGTATGTCGCAAAGATGATATGTCCGTGACCGTCATTTCTATTTTATTTGTATCACACAAATAAAAGGTATTCTCTGATCAACTGTTGTAATGATTTCTCCTAATTTTTCCAGACGTTTTTTACCACATATTCTATTGTCAAAAGTTGTTATTATATCATGTGTAACACTAGAGCTGTCATTTGGTCTGTTGCTCAAACTCAATCACTCATCTACCCGTTCATTTTCTTCCTCACTCAGCCAATCACCTACTCATTCACTCACTCTCTCAATCACTCACATCTACACAACTACCCACTTAGTCATTCACTCACCCTCTCGTTGAATTCACTCACCCTTTTGCTCATGATCACACCTACCTGTTCACACTAACCCTCATTCACTCCCTAAACCATCTACCCACTTTATGCACTCCTGCTCACTTCATTCATTCACCCTTGCAATATTTCATTCACTGTCTCACACACCAACCTACCCATTCATTCATTCACTCACTCACCCACCCTCGCTCTCATTCACTTGCTCATTTCTCGTTAAAGCCACCAGAGATTTTATCCCTATGCCTTATAACGTTATATAATATAGATAACTTTATTGATGCTGCAAAACAAAGAGACCACAGGTTGCATTCCTGGCTAGCCGTTATGTCCTTGGGAAGGACACTTGACTTTCCCCACTCCACTCAGGTGCAAAAATCTATGCCTGACTTCGGTTGGGGAGGTAAAGGGCGGTGGAAGGAGACAGAGCCTCCAAACATCTGCTTGGAGGAAAACTTTGCATCTCCCCTGAGGAGGAGTTCGTATTCGTGACGTCACGATTCAAAATGGCGGTACACAAGTAGAAAGGTCCTCTGTCTTCTATCAAAGAAGTTCTTCGGTACGGTATATTGGACGATTTCCTCCACAGAAAGTACTTCACATCAGGCTAGCAAAGGCTCGGGGCTCTAGACTCAAGTGTGTAAGAAACCCCACTTTCCTTGTACCACCATTGTACAGTAACGAAAGTTTTACACTCTTCCCGTCAAACTATTTTCATCTGATGGCGAAACGAAAGCGGACAGGGGATCCTGACGAAGATGTCGTCACCATGTCGACATTGAGAGAACTTGTCGACAACCAGAAGAAGGAGTTGACCGGTCTCATGGAAGTCCAGGAGAGGAACTTCAGATCCTTCATGGAAACGGTCATGGTCACAAGCAACAGGCGACTTGATGACCTCATCCGCGAGGTCCAGAACGTCAAGGGGAGCCTGCAGTACTCTCAGGGGGAGACAGGGGGCGCCGGGACACCGTACCAAGAAGAGCAGGAGCAGGGGATCGCCAGTGTTGAAAAATAGATAACAGATCTCAGAGCCGAAGTCAACCGTGATATCTTTCACCTCTGCGTAAGGGGATTCAATGGAGAAAGAACGGTGCACACCCCAGTTTCTTCTCCCATTGAGACCTATAGTTAAGAGACTTTTTTCAACGACGCCGTACACCACGAAGGGAATTTTAGTTGGGAACGACACTTGGTAGGAAGTTAACATGTATTATACCGACAAACATATCTGATTAAGAAAAAAATCGTGACACTGGAATTCTTACAATAACGGATCTAATGACGCATGTCGAAAGCGCCGAGTTGTGACGTCATCGGCCAAGCCGCTCAGGGCGCATCACACTTTGCGGCCTCGGAGCGATACCAGGAAGCAAAGATTCGCTGGCCAAACCTAACCAAAATGAAGCTATAGGAGTCGCACTTCATGAAAACAGCGAGCTATATCCACCACACGTCTCCTACACTAAACCACTGGGCACACAAAAGCCTCGAAAAAACCCGTACTTCAAAATAAATACGGACTACACCCTATCCGGTGCCGTCACAGGCGGGGTCTCAATAAAGGAGCTAGCGGTTGCGCCTAAACAGGGCCCATATGCTGGAGAATATCTCGAGAAGTAAGTATCCGAGGATTTTGCGGTTTTCACCTTTCTATTCCTTACTAAGGGACCGTTCCAAAGATACCAAGTGTGCCAGGCCGGAACTTAAAGCATGAGCTACAATCGCGACATTAAGTCATCACCCTATCCGGTGCCGTCACAGGCGGGGTCTCAATAAAGGAGCTAGCGGTTGCGCCTAAACAGGGCCTATGCTGGAGAATATCTCGAGAAGTAAGTATCCGAGGATTTTGCGGTTTTCACCTTTCTATTCCTTACTACGGGACCGTGCCAAAGATACCAAGTGTGCCCGGCCGGAACTTAAAGCATGAGCTACAATCGCGACATTAAGTCATCACCCTATCCGGTGTCGTCACAGGCGGTGTCTCAATATAGCAAAGGAGCTAGCGGTTGCGCCTAAACAGGGCCCATATGCTGGAGAATATCTCGAGAAGGAAGTATCCAAGGATTTTGCGGTTTTCACCTTTCTATTCCTTACTAAGGGACCTTTCCAAAGATACCAGGTGTGCCAGGCCGGAACTTAAAGCCTGAGCTACAATCACGACATTAAGTCATCAACCTATCCGGTGCCGTCACAGGCGGGGTCTCAATAAAGGAGGTAGCGGTTGCGCCTAAACAGGGCCCATATGCTGGAGAATATCTCGAGAAGGAAGTATCCGAGGTTTTTGCGGTTTTCACCTTTCTATTCCTTACTACGGGACCGTTCCAAAGATACCAAGTGTGCCAGGCCGGAACTTAAAGCCTGAGCTACAATCGCGACATTAAGTCATCAGCCTTTCCGGTGCCGTCACAGGCGGGGTCTCAAGAAAGGAGTTAGCGGTTGCGCCTAAACAGGGCCCATATGCTGGAGAATATCTCGAGAAGGAAGTATCCGAGGATTTTGCGGTTTTCACCTTTCTATTCCTTATTAAGGGACCTTTCCAAAGATACCAACTGTGCCAGGCTGGAACTTAAAGTCTGAGCTACAATCGCCACATTAAGTCATCACCCTATCCGGTGCCGTCACAGGCAGGGTCTCAATAAAAGAGCAAGCGGTTGCGCCTAAACAGGGCCCATATGCTGGAGAATATCTCGAGAAGGAAGTATCCGAGGATTTTGCAGTTTTCACCTTTCTATTCCTTACTAAGGATCCGTTCCAAAGATACCAAGTGTGCCAGGCCGGAACTTAAAGCCTGAGCTACAATCGCGACATTAAGTCATCACCCTACCCGGTGCCGTCATAGACGGAGTCTCAATAAAGGAGCTAGCGGTTGCGCCTAAACAGGGCTCATATGCTGGAGAATATCTCGAGAAGTAAGTATCCGAGGATTTTGCGGTTTTCACCTTTCTATTCCTTACTAAGGGACCGTTCCGAAGACACCAAGTGTGCCAGGCCGGAACTTAAAGCCTGAGCTACAATCGCGACATTAAGTCATCACCCTATCCGGTGCCGTCACAGGCGGAGTCTCAATAAAGGAGCTAGCGGTTGCGCCGAAACAGGGCCTATGCTGGAGAATATCTCGAGAAGTAAGTATCCGAGGATTTTGCGGTTTTCACCTTTCTATTCCTTACTAAGGGACCGTTCCAAAGATACCAAGTGTGCCAGGCCGGAGCTTAACCCTCAAACCACCGTAGCTTTTTTATGACGTAGATTACCGTATGGGGTCAAAACTGACCCCAAAACATTTTGTACAAATACAGAATTTTGTGTGACTCTTTTTGTGATTTTTATATATGTTTAGTTTCATTAGTCTATGTGGAACAGTCTGACATGATTAGGTGAGAATATTTCTAGCTCATTATCATAATTTATGCAAAAGATCATGAGGACCCCATTTTGCACCAATGCTATTCAGACCGGGAAGGAGGTTTTTGATGCTAACTTAAATGCCGTATAGCCCCTGAATGGCTTATGCTAGAGCCACCAAACTTGGTAACTTTTTAGAAAATGTTGAAAGCAAAAATTTTCAGTGCACAAAGTATGTTCATCATTTTTCATGTTGCCATGGCAACGAAATTCTGACATATTTATTACTAATTATTATTGTTATTAAGTTTTCTAATTATGTATTAAACATTTAAGTTTTACGGTTTTCTTAGCAGATATCAGTTGTTTATCACATCTTATGAAATTCAACGTAAATTTCATAACTCAATATTCATAATTTATGCTAATTTAATGACGTCATCAGACAAAATCCAAGATGGCGGCCGAGATTACCTAAATGACGTCATAATGTCGTCATATAACATGATATTGGCACAAAAGCTGTTACAATAATTTTGGCTTACATTTATATCATTGTCTGAAAATTTCGTGATCCTACGATAAGTAGTTCAGGTGTGGGTTACAAAAGTTTGTTTAAAAAAATGCTGGGGTCAATTTTGACCCCACTGGACCATACATAAACTTACTAAGATAACTTAATCAATAATGAGCCAATCTCGTTAAAAACGTATAAGAAGTTATAGGACATATATACAAACAAACTCATTTGAGGAAATTTTTTTTGGACCAGAAATGCCATGATGGCACACATCGATATACGCCTGGGGTCAGTTTTGACCCCATACGGTGGTTTGAGGGTTAAAGCCTGAGCTACAATCGCGACATTAAGTCATCACCCTATCCGGTGCCGTCACAGGCGGGGTCTCAATAAAGGAGCTAGCGGTTGCGCCTAAACAGGGCCCATATGCTGGAGAATATCTCGAGAAGTAAGTATCCGAGGATTTTGCGGTTTTCACCTTTCTATTCCTTACTACGGGACCGTTCCAAAGATACCAAGTGTGCCAGGCCGGAACTTAAAGCCTGAGCTACAATCGCGACATTAAGTCATCACCCTATCCGGTGTCGTCACAGGCGGTGTCTCAATAAAGCAAAGGAGCTAGCGGTTGCGCCTAAACAGGGCCCATATGCTTGAGAATATCTCGAGAAGGAAGTATCCGAGGATTTTGCGGTTTTCACCTTTCTATTTCTTACTAAGGGACCGTTCCAAAGATACCAAGTGTGCCAGGCCGGAACTTAAAGCCTGAGCTACAATCGCGACATTAAGTCATCACCCTATCCGGTGCCGTCACAAGCGGGGTGTCAATAAAGGAGTTAGCGGTTGCGCCTAAACAGGGCCCATATGCTGGAGAATATCTCGAGAAGGAAGTATCCAAGGATTTTGCGGTTTTCACCTTTCTATTCCTTACTAAGGGACCTTTCCAAAGATACCAGGTGTGCCAGGCCGGAACTTAAAGCCTGAGCTACAATCACGACATTAAGTCATCAACCTATCCGGTGCCGTCACAAGCGGGGTCTCAATAAAGGAGGTAGCGGTTGCGCCTAAACAGGGCCCATATGCTGGAGAATATCTCGAGCTAGAAGGAAGTATCCGAGGATTTGGCGGTTTTCACCTTTCTATTCCTTACTAAGGGACCTTTCCAAAGATACCAAGTGTGCCAGGCCGGAACTTAAAGCCTGAGCTACAATCGCGACATTAAGTCATCACCCTAACAGGTCCCATATGCTGGAGAATATCTCGAGAGGGAAGTATCCGAGGATTTTGCGGTTTTCACCTTTCTATTCCTTATTAAGAGACCTTTCCAAAGATACCAAGTGTGCCAGGCCAGAACTTAAAGCCTGAGCTACAATCGCGACATTAAGTCATCACCCTATCCGATGCCGTCACAGGCGGGGTCTCAATAAAGGTGGTAGCGGTTGCGCCTAAACAGGGCCCATATGCTGGAGAATATCTCGAGAAGGAAGTATCCGAAGATTTTGCGGTTTTTACCTTTCTATTCCTTACTAAGCGACCTTTCCAAAGATACCAGGTGTGCCAGGCCGGAACTTAAAGCCTGAGCTACAATCGCGACATTAAGTCATCAGCCTATCCGGTGCCGTCACAGGCGGGGTCTCAATAAAGGAGGTAGCGGTTGCGCCTAAACAGGGCCCATATGCTGGAGAATATCTCGAGAAGGAAGTATCCAAGGATTTTGCGGTTTTCACCTTTCTATTCCTTACTAAGGGACCTTTCCAAAGATACCAAGTGTGCCAGGCCGGAACTTAAAGCCTGAGCTACAATCGCGACATTAAGTCATCAGCCTTTCCGGTGCCGTCACAGGCGGGGTCTCAAGAAAGGAGTTAGCGGTTGCGCCTAAACAGGGCCCATATGCTGGAGAATATCTCGAGAAGGTAGTATCCGAGGATTTTGCGGTTTTCACCTTTCTATTCCTTACTAAGGTACCTTTCCAAAGATACCAAGTGTGACAGGCCGGAACTTAAAGCCTGAGCTACAATCGCGACATTAACGGTGCACCCTATCCGGTGCCGTCACAGGCGGGGTCTCAATAAAGGAGGTAGCGGTTGCGCCTAAACAGGGCCCATATGCTGGAGAATATCTCGAGAAGGAAGTATCCGAGGATTTTGCGGTTTTCTAATTTCTATTCCTTACTAAGGGACCTTTCCAAAGATACCAAGTGTGCCAGGCCGGAACTTAAAGCCTGAGCTACAATCGCGACATTAACGCACAGCACGAAAACGAATATTTAAGCATACTTTCCGAGATACTTAAATGTAGCCTAAAGGTGGGAAAATATTTCCGCAGAGTTTACGGTATCGTAAAGACCACGGAAACCATGGTTTTACATTTCCGTAACCTTTCCGTATTCGTTAAGGCAGATTAAATACATGTAATATCTTTACATAACCTTTAAGCATCCTTATATGTGCCGTATATGAAACGGGTATTGCTTACGTACAGAAAACATCTACAGGCTTTGAACCGACCATACGTTCACATACAACCAGTTGACCTTCGCCTTTTTTTATTTTCGTGGTTCTCTAAGGTGGAAATTACCAATAGGAGATGATATCTTTTCATTGCCATTCCGTTACAATTGATCTCATTTACATACTCTTATTAGTATAGGTCTATGGAGACCTCCCCCTTTTATGTATAGGTGCAAAAAAAGATGTCAGAATGGTAGCGTTTATTTTTAAGAAGAGGCATTGCTTTTACCAAATTAAGAGTATTTTCCGCTCAATATACCACATGCGCCGTTCACTAAAGCAGCGGCTTCAAATGAATAGCTCCTGCTGTGTTTGCGTGTTAAGTTTAACCAAGAAAAGAAAATCTCCTCCTGTGTGAAAGCTACATATAACAGATACAATCTTTCCGATGTCTTTCCGTTACATTTGAGCTGACTTTACATAAAAGGGGGGAGGTTTAAGCAAACCTCCCCCCTTTTATGTATAGGTGGAAATAAGGTGTCGGAAAGGTAGCGTTAATCATTACTTGAAGAAGAGGCATTGCTTTTACCAAATTAAGAGTATTTTCCGCTCAATATACCACATGCGCCGTCCACTAAAGCAGCAGCTTCAAATGAATAGCTCCTGCTGTGTTTGCGTGTTAAGTTTAATCAAGAAAAGAAAATCTCCTCCTGTGTGAAAGCTACATATAACAGATACAATCTTTCCGATGTCTTTCCGTTACATTTGAGCTGACTTTACATAAAAGGGGGGAGGTTTAAGCAAACCTCCCCCCTTTTATGTATAGGTGGAAAAAAGGTGTCGGAAAGGTAGCGTTAATCATTATTTGAAGAAGAGGCATTGCTTTTACCAAATTAAGAGTATTTTCCGCTCAATATAGTACATGCGCCGTCCACTAAAGCAGCGGCTTCAAATGAATAGCTCTTGCTGTGTTAGCGTGTTGAGTTTAACAAAGAAAAGAGTTTAACAAAGAAAAGCAAATCTCGTCCTGTGTGTAAGCTACATATAAAACTAAAAGATACAATCTTTCCGATGTCTTTCCGTTACATTTGAGCTGACTTTACATAAAAGGGGGAGGTTTAAGCAAACCTCCCCCCTTTTATGTATAGGTGGAAAAAAGATGTCGGAAAGGTAGCGTTAATCATTCTTTGAAGAAGAGGCATTTTTTTCCGCTCAATATACCACATGCGCCCTCACTAACGCAGCGGCTTCGCCTGAATAGCCCCTGCTGTGTTAACGTGTTGAGTTTGACCAAGATAAGCAACATTTACTCTTGGTTAAAACTTACATATAGCAGATACAATTTTTGGAATGTATAGGTGCAAAAAAGATGTCGGAAAGGTAGCGTTTATTATTATTCTTAAAAGAGGCATTGCTTTTACCAAATTACGAGTATTTTCCGCTCAATATACCACATGCGCCGTTCACTAAAGTATCGACTTCGCCTGAATAACTCATTCTGTGTTAGCGTGTTTGACGAAACCAGGAAAATCAAAATATCCTCATGGGTGAAACATAAATATAACATATGGTGTCTTTCCAATGTCTTTACGTTACCATTGAGCTTACTTTACACAAAATGATGCTATGTACAGGTGCAAGAAAGATGTCGGAAAGGTAGCGTTTATTTTTGCCAGTAGTATTGTATGTTACCGATATCGTTCCGTTACCTTTGCCTTTGAGCTTACTTTTCAGAAAACTCTCTGAACTTTCTTTACAGAGGTGGATATCGATAGTTACAGAAAAAGATGTTGGAGAGGTAGCGTTGAAAGCGAGGAAATTAAATATTTAACCTCCTTGTTGAAAGGAAACAACAGTCGCCGGGAGCACTGCGTACATGCCCCCGAAGATTGGTGGTCATAATTACGGCGTGTTCCCGTTCAGGGTAAGAGGACTAGTACTGGGCGGCCTGTCCAGTATGTCGCTCGCGGGTGGCTGTGCCTTGCAGCTTGGAATCCCGACGACATAGCGTCCTCACTACCCGGTAACGTATCATGGGAATATAGCGGGTTTGCTGTTTATATAATTGTACAAAAAAACTTTCTTATCATCTGGAAGAACATTTATTATCTACAAGCAATAATCACGTTCTCCCAGAAAGGCTGGTATTTTCTAGTGTGGTAACAGCTGTGTTTAGCTTAACCTTGGCTAAACAGCGTACAAAGGGGATGGTGTTTTTCAAATTCAAATTTATTCGCCGTCAACTATGAATAACGAACAACGCGGCATTGAATTTCTAATTAGCAGCTCCCAGAGGCCAGTCATGTGATAGGGCGTTATCCAATGACAGACAAAGGTGGGTTTTTTAAACCTAACGAATATGCCATAATTTATAGAAGAAACCAGTTTGCAGGGCGTCTGTTTCGGGACAAGTCAAGAAGGAGCCTTGGACCCGTTTCAACACACGGATTATCGGCGTGGCTTTGCCGCAAATGGATTCCAACGGAACTACAGGACGGAACGGATATAACCATAGGACACTCACGGCTTGCCGGAAACGGAGTACGTATGTTGGAGAGTCTTCAACGGGGCACAACTCAGGGTGAATTCAAGACTGTGTCGTCTTGACCAGCATAAGCTGGCGGAGACATGGAGAGCACGGCCTGTTCATCACAAAACAGTACCCGTCTTCGGGAATCTGAGCGGATTTTTCCTAATGTGATGGCCAGATGGAACTATGTTGCTTGAAATGACGTCGTTCCAGGCGTATCGCCCGACACTGGACTCCAAATTGTGGACTTAAATGTAGCGGAGATTCGTGCATGGATATTGTACACCGATTGTTCCCTCGGTCGACCAATCCAAGTCCACAATTAGAATCACAAGATAGTTTAGACGGCGAAGCCATAGATACCGTTGTAGGTATGATTCACACCAAATAAGACACGCATACTCGATGCAAAAGTTCCAATTTAAGCCACACAAAACACATAAAGCCTACCTAAAGATGCGGAAAGGTTTAAACTTACGCCGCCTTTACTAAAAATAAATGACAACTATAGTCCAAGGAAAGATCACGGAAAGCGTTCGGATAAGTACGTTTCTGCACTTCTTCACGTGCCTTTAAGGGTGTGTAAACGACACATAAACGTGGGGAAATCGTGACGGAAATCGACTGTGAATGTGGTCAAAAGATCACGGAAAGGTCTTGAGAAACGCGTGCTTTCCGCCCGTATAGGTTACGAAAAACTGTCATTAACGACGCCTTTAAGCGTCTAATAGTTGCGGAAAGACACGTGAAGGAGTGCCGAAACGTACATATAAGTGCATTAAAGGGAATCTTTACGTTCACGGATAGATGTCGTTAAGTTGCGGAAAGGGTGCAGAAAGGTCTTAATAAACGCGTGCTTTCCGCCCGTATAGGTTACGAAAAACTGTCATTAACGACGCCTTTAAGCGTCTAATAGTTGCGGAAAGGCACGTGAAGGAGTGCCGAAACGCACTTTTAAGTGCCAACGTAAAGGTAACATTAAAGGGAACCTTTACGTTCACGGATAGATGTCGTTAAGTTGCGGAAAGAGTGCAGAAACGTCGCGTTTAAGTTGAGTTTAAGCTTGCTTAAATACCAGATTTCGTGCTGTGACGGTGCACACCCCAGTTTCTTTTTCCCATTGAAACCTATAGTTAAGAGACTTTTTTCAACGGCACCGTACACCACGAAGGAAATTTTAGTTGGGAACGACACTTGGTAGGAAGTTAACATGTATTATACTGATAAACATATCTGATTAAGAAAAAAATCGTAACACTGGGAATCTTACAATAACGGATCTCCTGACGCATGTCGAACGCTCCGACTTGTGACGTCATCGGCCAAGCCGCTCCGGAGCGGCCTCGGAGCGATACCAGGAAGCAAAGATTCGCTAGCCAAACCTAACCAAAATGAAGCTATAGGAGTCGCACTTCATGAAAACAGCGAGCTATATCCAACACACGTCTCCTACACTAAACCACTGGGTACACAAAAGCCTCGAAAAAACCCGTACTGTAAAATAAATACGGACTACACCGGATTTTACCTTCAAACGTAATTCATATGAAACGTTCGTAAAGCGTAATCAAAATTTCCTTAAACCTTACAAGTGACCTTAGGTAACATACTCAGTGACCTAATTATGTTTTATGTCGGTTGTCGGTTTTCTGTGGTGTATGACTCGGTGTTTACATCGCATACAGAACACATCACATCAACTTGATATACAAAAAACTTACTTAAAAGCTAACATACCCATCACTGCCAAATTTAAAACACAGTCTTGTACGCAGCAAATTCAGCGTCTTAATTGAACGACACCAAATGCATTCCACTCCACACGGGAGTGTTATTTTCCGATATATATCAATTTTAGAAAGTAATAAATGCATACTATTTCACATTATACGATAACGTACCCAGTTTCTCCATGTGCTTCAAAAGCATTCAAAAGCATTCAGTGTTATTTTCCGATATATATCAATTTTAGAAAGTAATAAATGCATACTATTTCACATTATACGATAACGTACCCAGTTTCTCCATGTGCTTCAAAAGCATTCATTGCTAAACTCCAAAAGTATCCTAATTGAATTAATCCTATGGCTGAATACAGTGCAAAACTTTTAGGTAAGGTTACAAAACTAATTTCACGATTGCTGAAAAATCTCGTCTTGTTATGTGTTCTTTGCTACCTTATGAGCAATTTGCCTTCTAGGTGTGCTTAGCGTACCTCATTTATTCCGAAAATATGCACGATAAACAAAGTGTCTATGTGTATAGGGAATACATGGGTAGGGTCTGCATGGGTTTAGTGAGTGTCATATTGTTTTACAAAACACACATCTCGCAATTCATCCCAAGGTGAATTCCACAAAAATTCGGCTGATTATGTATTCATTGACACATTACCGATTGGAAAACACCACCCCCTTCTACAGTGGAATGCCCCTTTAAATAGTGGGTCAATGACAGGAGTGTACATAACTTCATATCTGCTTTGAGATAGGTAATTGCCAAAACCCATCGCCCATAGGCCAGCTGTTCCACAATACCAGGGAAATAGGGGTGATTTCTCAAATTATTACATCGATAATGAAAACAGCTATCGCGAAAATAAAATGATCCCAAGGATCAAACACGTTCTAACCATAAAATGCATATGACTATCAACCGCGCAAAATGTTAACAGTATGCTATATCAAAACAACCTCAGTACTGGAAACGCAAAGCCCGAACGAGATAGCATATTCCGACAAGGACAACATCTGCTTGACGATATTCAAGGCTTAATGCACGATCATAACGAACACCTAAACCACTTTACCGGACGGCGTAGGGGTGAAAACTGAAATAATTACTAGTACTTCCATGATAGAATCATGATAAAAACAGCTACAGCGAAAAAAAGAACGTGCATCATTTCACAACGGAGTACAGACGACATGCCAAACCACATACGATTGCGGCAAACGGAACATAGAGATATAGGTGCGAACACTCAACGCATAAAGTGATCAGACTCTGTCGGATTTCAAAATTTCACCTTCCTTGCGATGGATCGCCCCTTTCGGCACTGGGCATGGTGAAAATATGTTGTGGGTGTCGCTACCCATACCCTGCCAATCATTTATTTGCTCACACACCGCCGTGCTCTCTCTCACCTACCCGCTCATCCATTCACTCGCCCAAACACCAGTCTAACCATTCATTCCCTCACTTTCCCTCTCACTCACTCACTCATTTATTGATGCTGCAAAACTTCTGTGATTTTCGTATGATTTTTTTTAAACTCCTTGGGCTTGGTAGTTAGTAATAAAGTGGTCGGGCCGCCGAGTGTATTACTCAAAAGACGGTGGAAGCTTAAGGAGACTGAGCCTCCAAACATCTGCTTGAAGGAAAACTTTGCATCTCCCCAGAGGAGCTCCTCGATCGTAGTCGTGACGTCACGATTCAAAATGGCGGTAGAAAGGTCTTCATCTGTCTTCTAGAGTTCTTCGGATCGGTAGGAATTATTGGACGATTTCTACCTTATAGAAAACTTCTCATCAGGCTAGCAAAGACCCGGGGCTACTAGACTCAAGTGTGTAACAAACCCCACTCCCAGTGTACAACCATTATACGGTAACAGAAGTTGCAGTCTTCACAGAAAGTTATTGTTTATTTTCATCATGGCGAAACGAAAGCGAACAGGGGATCCTGACGAAGATGTCGTCACCATGTCGACATTGAGAGAACTTCTCGACAACCAGAAGAAGGAGTTGACCGGTCTCATGGAAGTCCAGGAGAGGAACTTCAGGTCCTTCATGGAAACGGTCATGGTCACAACCAACAGGCGACTTCAGTGATGACCTCATCCGCGAGGTCCAGGACGTCAAGGGGAGCCTGCAGTACTCCCAGGGGGAGATAGGGGGCGCTGGGACACCGTGCAAAGAAGAGCAGGAGCAGAGGATTGCAAAGATTGAGTCACAAGTTGCACAGCTCAGAGCCGACGTCGAATCCAACATCTTGCGATTTTTTGTCCAGGGACTCGATGGAAAAACAACCGTCATAAGAATCCACAAGGTATTTATTGGCTGCTAAACACACTCAGTTTTACTGTAGAATATAATTTTATATAAAATATACCACTATCCAGCAAGTTTCACGTTTGCAAAAGTACAGTCAAAGCAAGTACTTTTGCAAACTATGTTAGGCTCCGGCTGTTTTTTAACGTTTTTTTTTAGTCGTTTTTATCAGGCTTTCTATTTTGTAGTTTATTTTGCTGTGTCCAACCTAACTGTTAGGTTTTTTTCAAATCTTTTCGAAACCTCCCATCAAGCGTCATTTTCAAATCTTGAGGTGTCATCGATTTTCAATGATAACTAGCACGATGTTGTGCCAAATTCGGCCAGTTAGCGTCGGATTTTGACTACCATTACGATGTTATGTTTCAAATAAAGATGGCGGCGGATGCACTCGCGTGTGCATGCTATTGCCATTAAACACAACGGAGACCATTTAAACTATGCATACCTACATATGTTGTGAGTCGATACTCTTCTAACCGACCACCTGGCCAAATCGACCGCTTTTGCCCGGTCCCCTGGGTGGTCGTCTTGGGCAGGTTTGACTGTACACCCATTTTCCTCTTGCAGGATGCCACAGTGGACCGGCTCTTCAGGGAAGTCAGCACACGGTACAAGATACCAACTCAAGATATGCGTATCCTGTATACAACCAAGCAATTGGAGTATGGGGCTGGCAAATATCTGTCTGACTATAATATCCAAGATGATTCTACCCTTTATCTTGTCCTGCGTCTTTGCGGATAATCAGACTGTATCTGCCTCAAGTACAATTCTGATTCTACATCACCGTGTGACTCATTCATCCAACCACTCACACCTACATCCAACCATCTATCCATCCGTTCATCCATCCATCCATCCATCGGTCCATCTATCCATTCATCCATCGATACACTCATCTGTCACTCTGTCCATCCATTCATCCAGGCATCCTCCATCTGTCCATCCATCTATCCATCCATTCATCCATCCATCGATCCGTCCATCTATCTATTCATCCATCGATACACTCATCTGTCAATCTGTCCATCCATTCATCCATCCATCCATCCATCCTCCATCTATCCATCTATCTGTCCATCTATCTACCCATCCATTCATTCATCTATCCATCTGTCCACCCATCCATCCATCCATCCATCCACCTAATCACCCATCCATCCATCCATCCATCCATCCATCCACCCACCCATCCATCCATCCATCCATCCACCTAACCACCCATCCATTCATCCATCCACCTAATCACCCATCCATCCATCCATCCATCCATTCATCCATCCATCCATCCATCCACCATCTCCCATCCATCCATCCATTCATCCATCTTTGCCCAACCCCCCTCCAGTTTGGGAATAGGTGTACTTGTGCATCTATTCATAACCTGAAACTTTAACTGCACAACATAAAGTACAATGTCGACAAAGACTCATCGTAAACTGTTCTGCTTTTCTTCAGAGGTTGTACTTAACCCCACATAAATATCTAGGTGCACCAGTGCACCCATTGTCAAAATGTAGGCGTACAACTCCTACATTGTGTGTGCAAAAGTGCATAATGCAAGCAGTATTTCAAGCCTTGAGAGATAGATACATTCATACATAAACAGATAGGTACATAGATACATGCATATAGATACATAGATAGAAGAGAAGAGATGACAAGAGAAGAAGAATATAGACATAGAGTATCAATTCTCATAATACATTTGGAGTCCGGATGGATCCAAGAAATATGTATTTTGTGATACTAGTAATAGTCTTAGTGATACTCCTTTTTCTGGTTGATAGATAGACAGGTACATAGATATAGATAAAGAGAGAACCTTTGATACATAGATAGATTTAGATATATAGATATCATATTGTAACCGTTTGCTAGTAACCTTTTTATGATTTTGTTTTAATTCAAATATATGTAAAATCTTATACTAAGCATAGTTATATTGAATATGCCATGATTCGTAAGGTCAATAGATATACATATAGATAAATAGATTTAGATAAAGATTTATAGATATAGATAGGTAAATACATTTAATGTTCTACTTTCAATATTGCATTTTTTAGAAGAGAAGAAGAATGTACAGTAGATATAAGATATTAACTCTCATGGTCGTATGTATGTTTGGAGTCCAGACAAATGCCAGAAATATGTATTTTGTGATATTAAAAGTCTTAGTGATACTCCTTTTTCTTGACGGTTACTGTAAATGCATTTAAATTCGCGGGGATTTAATTTCACGGTTGCGGGAAAAGGGACTTTTCGCGGTGGATTTAAGTTCGCGGTAACAACATAGACTGCAGTCTAATACCATTATAGAAAAATGTTCGCGGTGGTTTTAAGTTCGCGAACATTAATCCACCGCGAATATTTCTGCATTTACAGTGTTTGAATTGTGACCCATTAGGTTACTCCACACATTAGAGATCTTTAAAATAGATGCATTATTTTGCATAAGTTATTATCTTATGATGTCCTTATTTGTATGCATTCGTACGCAATGAACTGTATGCAACTGGCGTGTTACACAGATGATCATTATTTTATATTTGTATCACATGAATAAAATGTATTCTCTGATCAACTTTTGTAGCGTTTGCTCCTAATTCTCATTCACTTAATACTCAATCCCTCTCTCATCCTCTAGCTCATTCACTCACCACTCATTCACTTATCCTCTCACCCACTCAATCATTCACTCATCCTCTCACCCACTCAATCATTCACTCATCCTCTCAACCATTCACTCATCCTCTCACCCACTCAATCATTCACTCATCCTCTCAACCATTCACTCATCCTCTCACCCACTCAACTATTCACTCATCCTCTCACCCACTCAATCATTCACTCATCCTCTCAACCATTCACTCATCCTCTCACCCACTCAATCCCTCTCATCTTCTCGCTCATCCTCTCACCCACCCAATCATTCACTTATCATCTTGCTCACCCACTCAATCATTCACCCATCCTCCCTTTTATCCGTTCACTCGCCTAATCATTCACTCATCCGTTTCCTCATTCATTCATTCACTCAGTCATTCACTTATATTCTCATGCTTTCACTCAATCATCTATTCATTTTTCCGATCGGCCACTCATTTGCTCATCCATTCTCTCACTTATTCATTCACTCAACCACCCATTCTTCGTTAAGGCCATCAGAGTTTATATCCCTACATTATGCTTATAGATTTATCGGAACACCACCAAACTTCTGCGGCGGCGTTTGGCTCGGCTGACAGGCTTGGTATATGTTGTTGGAAAATGCACTTACTGTACACGACTTGCATCACTCCACCCAGGTGTAAAAATGGGTACCTGACTTTGTTGGGGAGGTAAAGCCCCTACCGCCACAGAAAAAAGGCTGCATGGCACTACCTTTACCTATTTTCTTGACCATTGTGCGATTTTTCGAGGTCAGCTAAAGTTCGCAGGTGTTCAAGAACCCCCGCCAATATGATTACGCGGATGATAATCAACTGATCTTGCCCGACCACCTGTTTCAAAGTGTAGACCTACAACAAGCAGCCCCTCTGTCATTGGTCGAGCCACTAATTGCCATGCTCTCATTGGTTGAACTTATGATTGTGTTAGACAGCCAGCTGCAGGATCTGTCTAGTCGCTCGTCACGTTGTGTCCCACACGTGTCCTACATGCATCCACTCTGTCATTGGTCAAGCCACTAATTGCCATGCTCTGATTGGTTGAACGTCTGATTGTGATAGACAGCCAGCTGCAGCATTGCTCGTATAGTCACGTTGTATCCCACAGGTGTCCTAGATTTCCGAGCAAAACAAATTATTATTCATTCACGACATAAGCTTGCGTCACGGGAAATTGTATACGTCTGAAAGGATGTATAACGCTGAAAATATAAACGTATTACCTTTCTCATCACCGTTGTTGTTATGAACCCAGCAAGCTATTCTAACCTTATCATATGTCACCATTTTCAGACCACAAAAATGATCACGACAGCCAAAACTAGTTGGGGTAAATGTTAATATATTCAGCAGAACTGAATTAACACATGAAAACACAACCTTCAAACTCGGGGGGGGGGGGGGGGGGTCGCGAACTTCAACGTTGGCTATGTTCTCTTGTGTCGGGAAAGGGAGTTTGCCGAGGAAGGGAGTTTCGCCCCGTCTCGGTAAAAAATAATAAAAATCAGCCTCGTTCGAAGACTGCAACGGAGGCTATTCCACCACTATACCAACTTGAAAATCTGAACATGGCTCGGAATTTACTCCAGTTCGGGAGAATTGTACTTGAGTATCCATTTTCTCTTGTATATCCTTTGAAATGTTGCCCAAAAAATGAAAACGAAAGGTGAAAAAAATGCATGTCTTTCTTGTCTATTTTTCCTTTTGTATTGTTAGACCCCAATAAAAAACGGGTACTTGAGTACCATATATAAATTTCTGTTTACAGAGACTCCGCTGAATAGGACTTCGCCGGAGTGAACTCTAGAGTGAACTCCAAAGGCGCTTGCGCAAAACAAAGCCATAGTCTGAATAATTCACGTTGTATTCCACGTGTGTCCTAAATTCCACAGCGATATGAGTTGATATTCAATCAGGATATGAACTAGCGTCACGGCAAATTGCAGACGTCCGAAGGTTTTATCAACGAAAAAATATAAATGTATTACCTTTATTACCACCATGGTGATTATTGACCCAACAAAATATTCTAATTTTATGAAATCGTAATAATGTACCCGTTAACGTTATCAAATCGTAAAAATTGAACAGGAATTTAAAGACTGGTATAACGCTAGTGGTTCCTATAGACTTTTTAAAGGCATTTGATTGAGGAACCTCCAAAGCATAGATTTAGTCCTTTTTGACATTTTGATAATTATATATTTGGCAATTAGAGAAAAGTGATGGAAATGTGGCGTTGCACTCAAGTTTAAAACCTTCATTTTCGTAGGGGCAATAATGATAATGATAACAATAAATAAAGATATGAATTTTGAATGGAGATTGTGTTCTTGTGACTAGCACGTCACACGGATGTCATCCTAGCAAAGAAAACGTTGAAGATAAATCATTACACAGTTGCAGCACTGTGTATTTGGCCTTTTTTGTAGACAAGAATCTCTGACTAAATTTAATAAACGTCCTATGATTCCAAGATGCACAGACATAGACAACAGGCTAGGGCCATTAGAACATTTTCTCCCTGTGGTTGTCACCAAGACGACGTACAATTCTATTTATATTTCAGCCATACCATATATGGTATGGTGAAATATATTGTATTCGTAATGTTTCTTTCTTTCTTTCTTTCTTTCTTTCTCCTGTCAAATCTTCAAAGCGATTCATCTCCGTGGTTCCGTGACCGAATGACCTGAAATTTGGCACAAGGGTAGAGTGGGTCAATACCGAGGTGCTTTTTTCTCATTTTTGTCATATCTGCCTCTAAAATGATTTTATTGAAGTTTAAAGGTCATGTTTTGACCAAAACGGTATATTGTGGCCCCCTGTTCCCTTGAATTACAATGGAATGACCTTAAATTTGGTGTAGATAGGCATTAGATAGTTGGTAAAATGATCCAAGTAAAATTTTGGGCATAAACTACTTTAAAATGCTTAATTTCAGCGCTTTTCTGAGTTGAAATTGGTTTTCTTTCGGCTTCCTGCCGTGAACTCCAGTGACCCCAGAGCCCACACGTGCCAGGTGCCAGCGGTCTGGGGAGAGCGAGAGTTAATTACTTTATGGACGCCAGCCAATCAGCGACGAGAAAGGCGAATTCTAGTTAATATTCATAAGCGGGGCCTTGCAATCCCGTATATACACAAACAGATGCATATTACAGCCTTACAGTGGCCATTTGGCACCCTGTGCAGGGTTTGAAATTGTAGTTTGCGAGGATTTGGAGTTCAGACAGGGTCATTTGAGCGGTAGCGGACGGTACGCGTGCATTGAACGTTAGTGTCGATGAATTTACCAACATTCCGCATGGCACTATCAATCATTTTCGGCAGATTTGGACAAGGAAAATTGGACGGCTTGCGTTCAGTTTTGATAGGTAAGTTTGACAGTGGCGAGAATGCATGTATTTTTTCCCGAACAAATGTACGGTAGGTACTTCTAGTGTTGTTGTTGTTCTTTTTTGACGTAAACTTTTGTACATTCAAATTGTAAGTAACTTTAAACTGCCAGAGTTTGAGCCCAATAAAACACTCTCAGTACCAGAGTATCACCACTGACCTCCGAAAAGAAACCCCCGAACATAGTAGAAACACCTATCCTCCAGGTCTCGCACGCTACGAGCAGGAAATTATAACACTCAGACAAGATTACGTGCGATGGCTGATTGCATACAAAGTAAAACAATTTAACAGTGGTATGCAGGGGCATATACTTAACAAAGAATTCGAAGGAAAATGAAATATATAGATAAAGCAAAATCAAATTAACTTGTTGGTCCTGGGATCTTTCAGAAAAGAAATGAAGCGACAGAGTGGTAAAATTCTTGTAAAATTTCGAGACGTCTCCGTTTATGTAATGGCTCATACAAAACAAGAAGAAGATTGAAGTTTTTAGCTTGAAAAAAACAACAACACTCCTACTACACAGTACCTGCACCTGACAATTATTAAAACGTATGCCCTACTTGCTTAAAAAAAGTTCACTGCAATAATAAATGTACCCACATCACAAGGAGATTATGACGGTACTTAGACCTAGTTATCGAAGTGGAAATTGTTGAATGGCGTCATGTAATTTCATGACGAAAATCTTCTGAATGGAAGATGCGTTTTTTTCACTCTCGGAAAAATAGGAGCTGCCGCAATTCTAAAAACCAATCAGTTATGCATAGGCGCTCCTGTGGAAGATTATATTCTTCCATATGGGCCCGGGGCATATTGGGCAAGCTCTGTTTTGACATGGAATCAATTCACAATATTAGTTCTCTTTTGGGGATAACTTACATTAAAATATTGCATTTTTGCGCAGGGGTGACTTGGAACAGTCCAATGTTGCGTGGGAATGGGTATGGCTGAAATATGCTGTATTTGCACCCAAGCAAATGTCGGCCTTTCTAGTTAGAAAATAAAATTAGCGATGATCGTAAGTCATACTTTCGATGAAATTATATCTAATGCGATGCTCACGACATGTTCATCCACCTACGCACGTTGTGGTTGCAATAAGTGCTGTTCAACAGACATCGTTTCAGAACTAACGGTGAAGACTCAAGCGAAAGAGACTGCTCTCTTGTTTTGCAGATACCTTACCGTGGGCAGGTAAATACGTTTATATCTACCTGTATAGTTCCTCGATCGTTTAGACTACTGTGATGCCTAGTGGTACATAGGACAGCAAGTTTTCTTTTTGTTTCAGTAGCAGAGTACATTTTTACAGAGAGAAGCTGGTATCTCTTTCCCTTTAACGCACTCAGGGCAACATCCTCGAAAACGGGCCCACTATCTTGTATGCTCCTACCGAAACTGTACGCCGTGCAACCGAAATGCCCTACCCAGGATTGAACCTTGGCATCCCATGCTTCTACCAGTTGACCAGGGATATTCCTCATATATTGTTACAAATCTTCTGTGATTCGAATTTTCATCGACGACCAAGAAGCTGTGAGTTTCAATCGCTCACCCGATACGTATGCACGCTACGGGAAAGAAATCCACTTTGCAAAAGCCCGGTGCAATTCGGTGAGATATATACCAATATTTGTGTATTATTGAAATATCCTTTCCGCTTAGGTTTGAATTAAAAAGATAGAACAAAAATATAGGACTATTATTTAAGATTGGTCCACCTAGAGAAAGAACTGTCTTTGAGATACCCTACACTCTTATCCGAGTGATTTGCGTTACGTTTTCAATCCCCGAATGTCCAATCAGTCTTCGTAATTTCCGGACTTTCATCTTATATAAAAGAATATGTAGCCTTTATTCTTGATTGTTCTTCCTTCCTCTTTTTACAAAGATGAGAGACCAACTACCAGCACTGAAAAAAGATCTTTGCCCTTTCTTATATGATCTTAAAAAGCTTCTTTGAGGAGAAAACTACAAAAGCGTAGATCTTGAACTGCCCATGCTCCAATTGCTTTCTCTTGAACGTTTGTCGGCAAGCCAAAACAGAACCTCTGTGCATACGCTTATTACCTTTGTCTTCAAAGAAAACTATTATGTTTCAATGCGTTGGCATTTCAGAAACGTAACGGTAGCTTTGTGTCCGTTTGTGTAGGACAGCAACGCTGTTCAAAGAAAGTTTGCTTTTGTTACCATGCAAATTTCTTTCTCGGATGATGTCTTACGAAATGTTGCGAATGGTGTGCTAGCCAATTAGGATGAGTGTCTCATCCCCCTTTGGGACCAATACATAGATTTAAGAAGCCTATTACTATCTGTCCGTTAGTCCAAGATTCGAAAGCACCGACGATCTTTCTTCCATCCTAGAAGCTATCAGTAGAAATACGGGTAAGAGATTATTACAATACGTATTTAAAAAGGGAGACTATTTTGTGTTAGAATACCCTTAGATTTGTTTCTGGTTTCTGTCAGTTTTTGTATTCTCTTTTGATACTCTGCAATTTTTAATTGAACCCGAAACAATTGGCGAAAATCGATCGGACGACGATTCTGCGGCAATTGCCCGAGCCTTGCTTATAATATTAACTTCATTGCACAACCATTGCACAAGGTACAAAGTATAGCTTGTATGTGACATGGCCGTTTTTCAGGTGAAAAATACGCGCAACCCTCTGTCGATCTTAACATAGCGGATCCGGATCTTCCATCGATACGCCCGAAGATCGTGGATAATAATGTAACAGGAGTAGTAGGTAACAGGGAGGTCAATCCCAAATTTGTTCGCGGGCGGCACAGGCCTGTCTTTCGGAAGGGGCCCATGATCTAGAAGGTGCCTCGAGCACGTTAAAGGGGGAGGTACATGGCAACTCATCCGTGTAAGAAAATATATACTAACTGAAACAGCAAGGAATTCGAAATTTGCTGACCTATTTGCCATTAGGCACTACAAGGAACTTCCACATTGCATTGACTGTATCTTCCAAGTTACATGCCACCTTTTTAACTTGACGCAAATTAATTTTGAGCCAGAATTCTATTCCAATCAATTGTAACAGAAAGGAAATTAGGCTATTGTCGCTTAAATGTGACCACAAATGATTCGCACAACCTATTAGAAGTGAAATAATCTTTTCTATACTAGGAGTTATTAGATGGGGTCTAGTATGAACACTATCTTGTTGCGTTCCTAGTTCATGGTGGTTGGTGCCCCTAGCTGCGTCTTAATAACCAAAAAGGCGTGAGTTCGAATCTTGACTGTATGTTGTCGTTCGCCGGACATGTGAGCTCCAAGAAATGGTCACAGCCCTTATATGATGGGACATTAAGCTATGGTTCGCTGTAGTTTTGGTTGTCTAAAAGAGCTAGGGGAATTTCTCCGGTACAATGAACCTGTAATTACTGTATATCAATTGTCTACTCTGTTAAGACAAGTGAAAGAGTAGCTCGATTGTTAATCTTCATCGAATTCATTTGACTCGGCTAAATTGGTCCGAGATCGTTCACTTTTCACTTCTCTTCCTACTCTAGAAACCATATGCTGTCTGTGATTTATATTCCTTACGATGGGGTCACGATTAAAAGAAAAGGGGCCTGGAAAATCGGAGACGAACCGTACGAGCGTTAACGTTGTGCTTCAGAAAATGTTGTCATTCAATGCCAAACCATTTTCAACGTTTTCGGCCATTCCTGCAGACGATATACGTGTTGTCCATGCAAACCTGTCAGGGCTCAGGAAGGTATTTTCCTCTCCTGTCACACCTCACACGAATTCTGGAACTTCCAATAACTTTAGGATCCCGATTGCGCTAGCGCTCCACCAAGGTTTGCGCTAGGTTGTGAGTGCCCCGCCTGAAATCCAACCTGTTCTAGCTCAAGCAGAATATAGATTTCCAAACTTTGTTTTTGTATATCATTTTCAAAATCTTCAATTGGTAAGCGTATACCCCTGTCACATTATTCACGATCTTCGGGCGTATCGATGGAAGATCGTTCATATCAAAGATCGTCAGAGGGCGTATTTTACACCTGAAAACCGTCCCTGTCACATATAAGCCATACTTTGTACCTTGTACAATTGTTGTGCAATAAAGTTACAATTATAAGCGAGGCTCGGGCGATTGCCGCTAAATCGTCGTCCGATCGATTTTCGCCAAAGGTGACAGGGGTAGTAAGACGACTTTGAAAGACTCGTAGGCAACTAACCTGGCATCAAACAACAGATGGGACTACTTACTAACGAGTTATTCCCGACCATGCATCAGGTCTGGAGAAGGTCGGCAGATATAACTTTAGTTGGCTTTGCGTCAAACGAATCCAAATTTTCCTCTCTCTATATATTGCACATTCTTTTTTCTCTCAGATATTACCACTTGCTCAACAATGATACGACCGTTGCTGTTGATCGTGGCCATAGCTGTGTCAGTCGCCCCAGAGGTTCACGGGAAACCGGCACTGGCACGGGAACAGGGTGACGAACAACAAGGAATTCAACAAGAACAAGGTAAGGTAGCAGAAAACAGTTTTTCTTCTCGCCTACACATTTACATCGTTAACGACCCTATCTAGCTTCGACGATTTATAGTATGGCGCATTCATTTATGAGAAATTAACTGTCATCATAATCATTATTTTCTCCATATGTTATAATTATTATCATCATCAATATCATTATTACAATAAGTAGTCATTATCAAAATAAAAAAAATTTATTATAATCATAATCACTATTTTTATCATTCATTATCAATGTAATCCTTATCATATATCGTTATCATACCATAACATTATCATCAATAACAATAATTATCGTTATCTTCATTATCATTCTATTATCATTTTTATAAATATCATTATCTTCATCATTTTTGAATACATTTTACTGATAACTCAAATATCATACAGTGAACCGTCCATCAAGAACATAAATAAAGAAATGCACATGTACTAAGAATGGTACCTCAAGTAATTAAAGAAATGGTAATCTTAATCATTTACAGATGGGGGGATATCCACAGAAGTGACGCCCCACGCTTCCCACGACAAGTCTTCGGCCCACCGGGTCCTCTCTCTAACTTCCTCGGTGGGTAGTGCGATGTCGCCCCGCCGGCCTCAGAGAGACGCGCCCCCTCGGCGGGACCAGAGGGTCGTCATCAAGCTCCGTCACCTGAGGAGGACCAAGCCGTCCAACAAGAAGTTCTGGCAAAAATTCCTGAGCATGCGCCGTATGGCCAACCTGAGCTACCTGGCTTTTCCCATTGCCTACCTTATGGACCCGCCACGTGGTTGAAAAATGACAACCCCAATAGAAACTGAGATGTGCAACGCCCCTATTTACACCGAAAGGTGTGGGGAGATTTAAACTTTAACTTTACAATTCGTATACAATACATTTCATCATCTGTAAGTGTTGTACAACTGTACTGTGATTCTAAACGATATCGAGAGCAATCTTAAGTTAGCATGATGTCAAATGTTTGACAGCATTTCTATTCTAATACAAGATTTCAAGTACAAAACCGAGTCTCTTTGCTAATAAGAAAAAAATGTAACATAACAGAATTTTCTTTGAGGTCATGATATTAGGAACGAGATATTTACCACAGACATGCCATGCACAGAGTATTGTAATATTTGACTGCTATATATAATATAATCAATATATGCACGTATCTAACTACACCATAACGATTGTGTGGCCATTTTCTTTTTAGCTATTTAATTTTTCTAGCTATTACAAGATTAGTTAGGACTTCGAGAACAACAGAATATCATAAAACGCAAAGGTGGTAGCCTTTCTTAGACCATAGTGTCTGTCTTCCCTGTAATAGTATAACCAGTGGAAGACTAGCTCTTTAGTGAGCTTTCCTTTGGATGGATGGATGGATGGATGGATGGATGGATGGATGGATGGATGGATGGATGGATGGATGGATGGATGGATGGATGGATGGATGGATGGACGGATGGATGGGTGGATAGATGGATGGATGATGGATGGATGGATGGACGGATGGATGGATGGACGGATGGATGGGTGGATAGATGGATGATGGATGGATGGATGGATGGACGGATGGATGGGTGGATGGATGGGTGGATGGATGGATGGATGGATGGATGGATGGATGGATGGATGGATGGATGGATGGATGGACGGATGGATGGGTGGATAGATGGATGGATGATGGATGGATGGATGGACGGATGGATGGATGGATGGATGGACGGATGGATGGATGGACGGATGGACGGATGGATGGGTGGATAGATGGATGGATGATGGATGGATGGATGGACGGATGGATGGGTGGATGGACGGATGAATGGATGGATGTGTGAAGGTGAATATAGGTGGGCGTAGGTGTGTGGTTGGATGGACGGACTGTTCACTATCAACATGGCCACATGCTGTCCAACCCCGATGTAGACTCAGAGTTGTACTTGTTTGTTGCTAGAGCAGATACAGTCTTACCCTCCCCTCAGACGAAGACAAACAAAAAGCCTAGACCCATCTTTCACATCATAGTCAGACAGATATTTGTCACCACCATACTCCAATTGCTTGGTTGTGTACAGGATACGCAAATCTTCAGGAGGTATCTTATTCCCCTTGCTGATCTTCCGGTACAGCTTGTCCACTGTGGCATCCTGCAAGAAGAAATATGGGAGTATTGTGATTGTGATGTATCTGTTTAATATGAAATTTGTCTCTCTCGACATGTCAAGTAATTTGTTATATTGTCATTATGTTATAATGTCCTGTTCACATATACATATACAAGAGCACAAATACACACAGGTGTGCGCGTGTGTTTGTGTTTTTGTATGACCAAGGAGCTTCTTCTATCTTTATAAAATCTCCCTTGCATAACTTAAGAACCCCTGGATGGATTGTGATAATATTTGGTATCTGATATGACCTACCACTAGTACTAGTAACAACATACAAACTATAATGACAATTATCATATAGCCAGATGGAGTTGGCCAATCAGAGGCCCCCATTTCCCATGGGTTATCAGGCAGTAACCTCAAAAGTGGTCGGTTATTCTAATAACCGACCACTTTTTGGACCGCACCATTATACAGGGGACAGTCATGAATTTTTTTTTTACTGTTGTTTGTGTGTAAACCATGCATAACTGTCAAAAATATTATGATTGATTGGTTATGTTAATTAGGGCTCCACATGGGGAATATAGGGATACTTGAAAAGGAATTATGCTGATTTTACACATTTTCATTATGGCTTTCTAACGTGATTAAGCCGGTACCTTCCTAAATCACTTCATATATACGTACTTTGTCGTGCCCAAGTGAAAAGGCTCTGCATGGGGGGTACCAGGACTCCACTTAATACATGTAGTTTGTATTGCAAATAAGCCACATGTTGATGCTGATATGCTATCTCACAAACAGATGATTAGTTAAAATTATTACTTAAATGATGATGATGAAATAGTTTAATGTTTGTATTATGTATAGACACTATTGTACAATAGATATATTGCAAATGTATTTTTATGTAATGTATTAAAGTGTTTATTTGTTACAAATGAATTTGTGTGAAATAACTGTCAGTTGGATAGGCTATATGATAATAACGTTAATGCCCCGCCTTATCCTCGGTGTATATGGTGAGATAATCCCTGGTCAGGTGCGATAACCACCTCATAAACCACCTCGTTCGCTACGCTCACTCGGTGGTTTATTCGGTGGTTATCGCACCTGACCAGGGATTATCTCACCATATACACCTCGGGCCGGGGCATTAACCCTTTATTCACCCATTTTATTCATTATAGTTATAGAGTAGAGTAGAGTAGAGTTTTCAGTCCGGTAGGAGTATCCACTCCAGTTTGGCCTGCTCTTCAATTCAGGATACTCAGGATACTGACATTGTCGGACTTAAGGGATGGTCCAGTGCCCTGTAGTTGTATACGACAGGATGGTCTTTCATATGTTTGTCAAATCTTGTTTTAAAACCGTTCACAGTTGGTGCCATCACTACTTCCTCTGGGAGATTGTTCCACCAGCTGACGACCCGATTTGTATAGGAGTATAGCCGTGTATTTGTTTTCGCCAAGGATCTTTTTAGTTTCAACTGATGACCTCTTGTTCTTGTTTCTACAGACATGTGGACTAAACAAGGAGTGTCGTATAGTCCTTTCGTGTATTTGAAGGTGTTTATTAAGTCGCCCCTTAGTCTTCTATATACCAATGTGGGGAGGTGAAGACTCCTAAGTCTATCAGGGTAGGGTAGATCCGCCAGACCCGGTACTCTTTTGGTTGCCCTTTTTTGCACTTTCTCAATTTCTATTGCCAATGACCATATGTGAGGAGACCATACACTTGCTCCATACTCTAGATGAGGACGGATGATAGACTTGTACAGGGTTAGAAACATACATTTATCCATAAACTCAAATGTTCTCCATGCTGCTTATCTATTAACACACGCACAAATACAAACAAAAACATATTAAAGATAGATATAAAAAGGGGGTTGTCTTTCCAGCTATCTATAAAATTGATGCGGTTTTTGATCTGGCATCGGATTTATGATAATCAAAACAGACATCCTGCCTGTATTTCACTCTCTGTTAACTGACCAGGGCATTGATATTTATGTAAGAATATTTTGTACAGTAACTGTTCTTTCTCCTGAGTTTATCAATATACTTGTGCTTGTCCAATGTATATCTTGTATAATCACAATATGATGTTCCAAACGTTAGTGCCAGGTGCATTTCAGTTTTACATTATTAAAATGTAATTGTAGGATTATTTACAAAAAAAGACACAGGTTATTGACAGGCTAGCCTGTCAAAAAAGAATTTCTTTCCAGGTGCTTAATATACGATTTAAGCTAATAAATACCTTGTGGATTCTCAAAACAGTTGTTTTTCCAGTGATTCCTTTAACGTAGAGGTGCAAGATGTTGGATTCGGCTCTGAGTTTTGCAAATTGTGACTCAATCTTTGCGATCCTCTGCTCCTGTTCTTCTTTGCACCGTGTCCCAGCGCCCCCCGTCTCCCCCTGAGAGTACTGCAGGCTCCCCTTGACGTCCTGGACTTCGCGGATGAGGTCATCAAGTCGCCTGTTGGTTGTGACCATGACCGTTTCCATGAAGGATCTGAAGTTCCTCTCCTGGACTTCCATGAGACCGGTCAACTCCTTCTTCTGGTTGTCGAGAAGTTCTCTCAATGTCGACATGGTGACGACATCTTCGCCAGGATCCCCTGTTCGCTTTCGTTTCGCCATGATGGAAATGGAAATAGTTTACGCGGCGACTGAAACTTCTGTTACTGTGTACAATGAGTTCAGTCTGTTACACACTTGAGTCTGGTGCCACAAGTCTCTGCTAGCCTGTTGAGAGGTATTCTGTACGGCAGAAATCGTCCATATATGTTTCCTTCCGTGTCGAATATATTAAAACTCTAGAAGACAAAACATCTGCAAAAAGACCTCCCTACCGCCATCTTGAATCGTGACGTCACGGAACTTGTATTGGAAGATGCAGGAAATGTGTAATCTTCAAGCAGATGTTGGGGAAGGTCTTTGTCTGTCGATGACATCATTATGTAATGCCAACTAAGGATCATATTCATCCTTGGTGGTGCCGACTTGTTACGTTCTCCTAACTGACATGTGACAATTCCTACATGGCAGGCATAGGAAAATATATCAAGAAGGTTTAGACATTTGAAATTCCGCAAATGGTTGCGCATGCGGCCCCCAATGCAAGAAACTTATCCTATACTACAACTCCTGTATTACTTAGATAAGCTATAGAACTGTAGTTATGTAGATGCCATACTTTGTACCTCGTACAATTGTTGTGCAATAAAGTTCTATATATGTGTTATATATATGTTACAGTAACTATGGATGACAGAAAGCCGTGACCCGAGTTCCCTTCGTATATAGGCTGCCATAATCCATGGTCGGTTCCTAGATCTTCCTATAACCACCAAATGAACGAATCAGCGCACAGTCTTTTTTGATGAAAAATAACAAAATGCATCTAGCCACACACCTACCTCAAGGTGCACTTTCTTGCTTACAGGGGTCGACCGCACAACTCAGAACCCAGGCCTGTGTACTTCTGACGCAGCGCGCAGCTGTCAAACATTGTCTGAAGTTACAAACTTTCATCAATCTAACGTTTGAGATCAGTTGGGCTGGATAAAAGGGAATTTTTCACCGCCAAAGCACCTGTCCATGCAACCGTTAAAGTTTACTTTTTGTTTCGCCTTTGAAAATTGCTTATTTCACATAATCAGGCAACATTGTTTCGATTATAAGAATAACATAATCCGGAAACCTCAAAACTGATGTCAGCGTGCGAAAAAAATCAATTTAGCGAAAACATGTTGCCTTGATTATGACTGAATCTAAGTGATCAGGAAAGTTGCGCAAATGACTAAACACATAGAGTTTGGGTATTTCGAATAATAGATAATCCATTTTTGTTCGTTTGCATCCTTTTCTTTGATTATCTGAGGCATAGATATCCGTTTTTCCCATCTTTTTGCAATTTATGACATATTTATTGGCTCATATTACAGCTACCGCAGTTGCATAATTTACGGTATGCCAAAACTTGTTTTTTTTAGAAAGTCAGAGAAGATTCATGCGCGAGGATGCAGTCATATCAAATCAACATGGCCTCACAGCGAAATACTAGCGTAATCTAACGTATTTTTTGCATATTCTAAGATGACAATCGCTGAGACACACGTCGAACATGTTCTTAATGTATGTAAGAAATTAGTAGAACAATCTGTCAAATCTTTAGGGGAAAGGGTTCGTATTTCTGCGAAGTCTAGCGGTAAAACTGTGAACTGCACCGTGCTTTTTTCTCTCATTGTTCTGCAACACTGATTTGCATTAGCTGATAGCGTCACAGACAAATAAGTATGCCCCGCGGCTTGCCAGCGACACGGCGAGAACTTGTAGAACCGACCCGTCGACTTCCCCCGGTGTTTTTACACCTCTCCACAAGCACACACGCATACATTAAAACGTCCCACCACACCTACGTGCCTGGGTGACCTGGCACTCCGACGGCTTACTTAAAAACAACTGCGCCTCCTGATACGTCTAAAATCAAACCCGGTATGTATACCAACAATTTGATATTCATAACACGTGTTAAGATTATAAATCTTTGGCATAATTTCGTAGAAATGTAAAGTAAAAGGCGAATACTTTATTTTTACGGCAACACAGTAGAGGGTATTCTTTTCAGTTAATAGGGGGGAGGGGCGGTATGGCATGCATGCGCCAGGTACAAAACGTATCATCTTTCCAAGGTCATGTTTTCGAACTATGGTACGACTTTGAATGCAGAATTCTAAGAGAGAAAAATCTCATTGTGGAACAATGTTTGAAAGATATGTCCCCTGACTCATAGCTTTTGAATTTTTAGACGGTGATAATGGTTGGTTTTCAGTGTGGATAGTAATCATGTAATGATCACGCCATTGTTAGGGGGTTCGCCTAAGCAATAATTGTGGCAAGATGGCGAGTATTTCTAACACTTTATTATGCACTGTAGGGCAAATTACAAGCATTCTACTAGAAATATACTTGTTTATCCACCTCAAAACACCCTATTTTTGCCGGATAGTTGCAAAATGGTAGCATGTTTTACAGTATAGTGTGGTCGTTATATGGTGTAACTGCCAAATTCAAATCAAGGTAATCGTTGTGTTTTAGAACTTCCAATACCACGAAATGAACTAAGTAAAGTGACAAAATTATCAAACGTGCATGTCATATGGACCCAAATTTGTGTAACAACTTATAATCGTTTATATCAGATATGTAATCTTCGATTCGATTAGTCAAAAATCATTCAGAAAATATTCACTACTGGTTTCCTTTAAAAAATCAATGTTTTGACGTAGGCTGTTCTTAGTTCGTTAATTCTACGGCATGCAAAACCCTTGACGAAAATCAGGCTCATTTTTCTCATGAACATCCGATCAAAATCTTCGTTAAAATTTGGAAAAAAAAAGGAGGGGCACCTATTATGAAAGTATGGCGGTTAATGACCCCTTTTAAAAGGTCATCACTTCAATCAGAATACTTGCAGACGACAGGATTTGACAATGGCTGACAGGGTGATACCACTCCACAATCTAGGGGCGTTTTAATGTCAGCGCCCTCTCTTTGAACCCTTTATAGAGTTTTGCTATAGATTGAGACATCTCAAATAACCCCAGGTGTATTTACGTAAATACAATACACATTTCAGTGTCCACAAAGCTTTGAAAAAGATTGTTGACCCGCCAAACCACGAAACATTCTTGATATTATCCCCCTTTTGTGACATCCGTAATAGACGGCCACAGTCGGGTAAGATTCTTCCGTGACATGCTTATAGTGAATGGTTGGATTTTCGAAGTCCATCCCTTCTGACAATGACATGCAACAAATATATAATTTAGAACTCCTCCCGCAGTCACGCTAGCAATGTCACTTCTCAAAGCAAGTCTTAGAGACTGAGGGACAAAAAAATGGCGCCATTTTGTTCTCTGAGTCAAACCTGGCCTCGGTAGTCCATCCAGTTTGTGTCTATTATTAGAAGATTTGGTAGTAAAGACCGATCTGGCTGTCAATCAAAAAAGGCAGTCAGCCAATAAAAACCTGGATCAAATCGTCAAACGACTGCATTTCTGCATTTTAGTTTTAACGTTACATTTTTGAATGATTCTATTTCATGTATAAAACATTGATCCATATATTTCTTACCGTTTGCTTTTGCAAATTAAAAAAAAAAGTGATTTCTTTATTCGCTCTGAGACAGGCAAGGACAATATGCCATGGCTTTTATTGAACAGTGGCAAGTACAGAGAATAGACAGACTGTAAAAGCCATTTATTATGTTTTCAGTCCACTGTGTCTGGCTAGGGCGTTATATACGCCTACGTTATATGCACCTACCCTATGGATATCTTCACCTCCAATATTACTGTTTTTCTAGTATTTAGGAACTGGTGTTTTACCCGTGTTTCTTAAGACTGGTACTTGACCATTTTTTGTAGCATTTAGCAACAGGTATATGAACTTGTGCGTAGATAGTGTTTATAATGAGAAACTATTATTCACTTGTGTTTTTCTTAGTGCTTTGGAAATATTTTCTGCACAAGAAAGAAAATACTGTGACAAATTGAAAACATATAGTTGACGTATTCCGTACCATAGACGGTGTTGATTTATACGTTCACAATAGCATTGTTTTCTATGCCACCTCTGCCATGTCAGCTGCAAAAAAATTGTCTTTTCAATGTAGTGTTTGCACCGAACAAGGTATGACATCTTACGGTAATAAGGTGCCATGTAGGTACCAGGTAACACACCAACTATGTTACTCCCAGGTGCAGTATAGTACCAGGTAGTGCACCTAATATGTAGGAACCAGCTGTTCTTAAGACCCCTCCGAGGAATACTAGTAATGTTCTGGGGGGGGGGGGGTCGAGATCGCTGTCACACCGGTATTGGAAGGTAGAGCTCCCTCCATCTCCTTCCACTGCATTTTACCTCCCCAGCCAAAGTAAGGTACCCATTTTACACCTATCTGGGTAAATTGAGAAATGTTGTGTTAAGTATCTTTCCGAAGGACATAACGTTTAGCCAGGAATTTCAGGAATTCAATCCATGACCTGATATTTACACCTGGGTGGAGTGAATCAAAAGTGTCCCAATTTTACTATCAAACACTGGTGGATAAGTTGTGCTTGCTTGAACCGGTTACTACATACAAAGTTGAAACAAGAGAGAATCAAATTCTGTTGTACTTTTGGCGAATAATTGTCCAATTGACTTTTATTTTCAGTAACGTTAGTTCATTATCCGCAGGGCAACCTATATTCGTTTCTTAAAAAGTAATGTATTTAGAGAATGTCAAGTGAACGGACGGTGCATGTATGGTTTTAAGCTGCAATATACTGACAATATTACAAGTAAAAACACCGCACGTTAACACGATATCCCCAATACTTCGTTTTTCAAACTAACGAATATAGATTACCCAGTGAATAAAATTGAACTAGTGTTAATCACAGATCCTCGTTTTTTCCAGTGTCCTTATAGAGTTCAACGTAGGACATCCAAGATGGCGCAGACGCTGGTCTTGGAAAAGTTCCGCAAGTTTCAGAAATCCGGAGTGAAACATGCCGACGTTCTCGACGTGTACAAAAAATGGGCCTCCACTTATGACAAGGTGACTTGAAATATTTCATCTCAATACACTGCATTTTATAGAATATCATATTTAAATCCAATAGGCTAAACTATACAGTTGTAATTATCTTTCAATTTTTATTGCCTGTTGTATTATATTGTAACTGCAGTTAGCGCATGCATATATGCAATTAATTAATTCATTCAAAGTCTGACACTTAGCTGACCCCTGCAGTTCCAAAAAAGCCACCTTTGGGCCCAATCGCACAACACACACACATGAATCCAAGAGCTATCTACCACTCAAAAATCCAGACTATAGCATGTATATGACTAGAACTCAAAATCAAAACAGAACATTCTGCGGCGGTACCGCAACAAGCCGATAGGGGCTTAAATCGAATCGCTTTCTGCTTTTATCAAGACCTACACACATATCAAATTCAATAAAAATCCATTTAGGCATTCTTGAGTTATGCTCGTCTTCTACACGTGCACATACAAAACCGCTACCAAAACATAAGCTTCTAAGCGAAGGCAAATATACTCTAGTGTATCGCTAATGTTATAGTCGGAAGGAATACTTGAGTATTTGTGTGGTGCTTTTCGTGTGTCCTGTTTACATCTCATTAAACTTGTGATAAAGACCAGCGGTTTCTTGTTTGAAATGTCAATGAACAATTCTATTCTACATGTAAACGAATTTGTAACAGTAAAATGTAAACAAGAGTCAGTAGAACACAAACCTACGTGAAGAAGTTAAAGTGTTGGCTAAAAGATGTTTGGTACCCTCCAAAGTTTTTCATTGTACATGTTTTCATCTATGTACATGTAGTTGTTTTTTTATTATACAAGGCAAGAACCAAGGCAGTGGCCTAAATCTCTGCTTGCAGAGTCGGATATTTAGCTCCAGGCAGTACATTCATCGGTGCAAACCAGTCCTTCCCGCACGTCATAAATCATTATCATAGAAGCAATTCTTTGCCTCTGTCTAAAACATTAGGCGCATACATATAACAAACGGTTTATTAATTGCACCTTTATCACTTAATCTGTATGTGTATGAAACTATTAAAAACAGCCAGAGTTCTAACTGCATATACTGTTGTTTTCCAGGATCTGGACCTGATAAAGCATGATTCAGCCCGTGCGGGAGCCTCAGCTCTAGCAGACGAGCTGCAGCGGTTACAGAAGCCGAAGAACATCCGTATTCTGGACGTGGCTGCCGGGACTGGGTACTGTGGTATTGAGGTATTGTGTTCCTTGTTTGCCTGTTACTTAATTTACTTCCTCCTATACAAGCTTTTCAGTTGCTGTCATCAGAAAATATACCAAAGAATGTCTGGACGTACCCTTGTATTAAGTAGAATAGCCTTTTAGAACTGTAGTTATGTATCAGTAGATGCCATGTTTTGTACCTTGCACAGTACGTTGTTGCACAATAAAGTTATTTCTGTCATGTGCACCGTGTTGGATTACGGCGTGCGTCTGTAACACACAAGACGATGCTTGATCGAATTACTGAAGAATTCAACTTAGAATAAGTTCCTCATTAAAATATTACATTTTATATCTGCTTGTATTCTACCTATCATAATTAACATGTTACATTTATTGAATTGCGAAGTCCAGTTATTGAAAACAATGGAATTATACAATTTCCTCATTAATTATGCAAATTAAGTCCTCATTTGCATAACATGTATATCATTATGAACATCTTTGCCTAAGGTACCCGCATGCCTAATATGATGCCAATCCGTCAATCCTTTCTGCAGTTATCCTCATTGGAGTGTCTTGACAAAAACGCCCCTGCAGTTCCCAAATTAAATGTTAGGGGGCTGAAACTTGCCCCACTTTGTCATGACACTGAAAGCTATCTACCACCTAAATGTCAAGATTATATCATGTCCGGGACAAGAGATACATAGAAAAAACTGCTATTATAGAATATTGTCATTAATTATGCAAATGTGCTCCTATTTTGCATAATTAGCATTTCATTTTGTACAGCATTGTCTGAGGTACCTATATACCAAAAATCATGAAAATCCGTTGTTCCCTTCTTGGGTTATCTGCTTCAGAAGTTTTTGACAAAAATGCCCCTGCTATCCCCAAACTAGACGCTAGGGGGCCCAAACTTATGTCAGCTATTCCTGAGCACAAGAGCTATCTAACACCCCAAAATTGGGACCATATCTTGTTCAGAACACGAGATAGCAAAACCGGAAGTTGCGCTGCAGTACCAAGGATAGCCGCTAGGGGGCTCAAAATCTAATCACTTCCAGCTTTCATCACACCCTACCAAGTATGAAACCAATCCATCCAGCCGTTCTTGAGTTGTCTTGTTGACAGACACACACACACACACACACACACAAACGCAGGGTGAACTAGAGTTCGACGGACACATCTCTTCGCCAAATAATCATGCCCTTATTAAGACTTTAACGTCTTATCATGTATTACTAAATAGTACCTACCCCAATAGCAAATGACTGCATGAACGTGTGTTCCTCACAAACCCAAAAATGCTACCAAAAACATAACCTTCTCGGCGAACTGGTGACAAGGAAATGATGTGCAATGTTGTGATACTTTCCAGCACAACTTTCATAGTGTTATGTTAAAATCAGACTCTACCAGACTCCAGCCTGGCCGAATAGTATTGATTTCAGGGGGCCTTGGACTGTGACCAAAGATGACCTCGGATAGCATCCCTGGTCAATCAGAATTTCATGCTTGTCAGACTGGCTGTCTTGACCTACTTTTTCTATATTTTTAGACATCTATGGGCCGATTCAAGTTCTTTCGGGTGACTCCGTCACAAGTATATTTTTAACCTATATAGAAGTTTCCCTAAGTAATTATATCAAATAGATAGTGATTTATATAATTTGCATCTCATTATTTTCATTATCACCCAAAGTAACTACCTACCAAAAACGAAGACTATCCAACAATCTCCTCTGGAGTTATCCTTCTTAAAAGTTACGAACTATAAGACCCACTGCAATTCCAAACAAGCTGCTAGGGGGCCCAAAATTACACCATTCACTCCTAGTCCCAACAGCTATCCACCACTAAAAAATCATGAACCTGGCACTTCTGGAAAATTTAGGCTCAAGCTTTGACGGTCACTTGCAGTACCGAAACAAGTCGCCAGGAGGCCCATTATCGGACTTGACCTCCCTTTCTGTGTCCCCTACCTATCAACAAAATATCATTAGCATTCATCAAAAGTATCTTGAGTTATCTTGCATACAGACAAACGCACTTACATATAAAGTCAGCTACAGCACCATAGGTAAAAGCTAGCTAAACCATTCTCGCACATGACAATCCTTTACACAACCGCTACACATCTACCAAATATCGTAGAAATCGCCCAGCTGCATTTTGACTTATGCTTCCTGAAACAAATCTCGAAAAAATACAAAGCTCGCTGCTGTACCGTAGGAAAACGCCAAGTAAACCATTTTCAAACTAGGCATGCCTTTCGACAACCGCTACACACCTACAAAAAATCAAAAAGTTCCATCCACAATTTCTCGACTTATATGTTGTTGACCTACATACAGACCCAAGTCGACAAAAACATACTCTATCGCCATTGGCGAAGAGAAATATAACCTCCATGACATTTCATGGAGGTAATCATTATGACGTCAATGAAAAGCCTGTACAAAATTCCCACAGTGATTTCTAGATCTCCGAGATCTGTATGATGTGTATGATGTGGTTGTACTTAGATCAAGGAGGATAACAACTAGGATCTTCGTTTAGATATACACATAATGGGGGAATGTCCCTGTCGCTCAACTGGTAGCAGCCTAACAGTTGAGTTCCTGGCTTCAGTTAGTTGGTAACTGGGAGACTCCGGTTCAATATCGGGCAGGACATCTCGGTTGGTGCTGCACCTGTCTTCTGGATGGGACGCAAAAATGAGGGTCCGGTTGTTCGAAGCATGTTAATCTAAAGGGAGGGGCTTGCACCCCCTTCACTGTACAAGTATTCCCTGTTACTGGGGCGGCAATTAACTTTGGCGCCCTAAAGCTAGGCGCTACAAGACATACAACTTAACTGCGAACATACGAACGAACGAACGCAATAGATACTACTTCATGGTTCAACAATTACGTCAGACGTCACATGCGAAAAAAACACCATTGCAACGATGCACATTGTGTACAAACAAGCAATCTTCACTGGGCACACAAAAAAAAATCAAAAGGACGTATACGTTTTCTTCTTCCATATCTTACAGCTGAAGCAACGAGGTTTCACCAACATCGATGCCTTAGACGCCTGCCAGGAGATGCTGAATGTGGCTGGAAGTAAAGACGTGTACCAGGCCCTGATCTGTGAGGATGTGGTGGACAAGCCTCTCCAAATAGAAAACGGTAAGTGACTTCTTTTTCCAGTCCGTGATGAGAACATGTATTTTTTGAGCAAGTTGAATTTTTTTGGTGGTGTTAGAAGTCATTCAAGATCTAAGTTGAATTGTAATTGCCGACACAAAAAAAATAGACTAGTCCAAATTTACGACTGATTAACTCCAGTCAAGGAATGAGCAATTCATAAATCCCTCAAAAGACACGGGGGAGAAATAGACTTTCTGCAACTTATGATCCACTGCTCACCAAGTCACGTGTTCTATTTGCATAACGGGACGTCATAGCAGTGGATCGCTCATTTATTTACATGGAGTACAGTTGATCAGTGTGTGGACAATTTGGATACTCTGTTGTTGTTTTTTTTTTCATTGGAAAAATAATAGATAAATAGATTATTAAACGTTGAAAACATCAACATTGTACATTATTTCCGTTTGGGGTCGCATCTGCCAGCAGCGACACCTATAGTTGCAGTACAATGTGAACTAGTCCGAGTTACCCTGAGGAAGGTGACAGTCGCGATCGGTCGCCAAAACGTCGGCTGTGCTTTTAATAACCTTGGTTGTGAATAACGAACCTTTCCGTCCATCATTAGATGTTTATTGCTTCACTGAATGTTGTCGTGAAACATAATTCTGATAGTAATTTTCTTTCAATCTACTTCAAATCGTTGCCCAGACACGTACGATGCTCTCCTCTGCGTGGAAGGCTTTATTGACGGCCACATCAAGTGTGACGCTCTTCCTCACCTGCTGAAAGTCGTCAAACCAGGTGAGAATACTTCGACGTCTTTTCAAGCATCGTCAGATCGAGATAGAATTGTTGTTAACTAGTACTTTCCTCTTGTTTATTGCTGCTCGACAATATCAACCGTGTATATAAGGCAATGCGTTTGTGGCGGCATTGTAAGCAGCGACGCCTAGCTGCAGTGCGGACTAGAGCTTGTAAGGATTGCTCTGAAAGGTGACAGAAGGTCACCGAAGCGTCGTTTGTGATTGAATGATACTGTATTTGAATTGCTAGCTTCACCTTTAATAGTCGGCATTTTTTATTCATTTTTTTGGGGGGGGGGGTCTTGATTTTATTAACTGATTCACTAAGGCTGTGTTTACACAATCTCTCGCCGGCTGGGGTTAATTACCCATCCCGAGATGGTGGCAACTGCAAGGTCGGCCGCTAGGAGCGCGATTTCAGTCAGGCTACTAATTCACCTAATATTGATCATTTTTCCCTCCTTCAGGAGGCACGGTGGTCCTCACCGTTCGGGAGGAGTTCCTCCACATCACCGCCGAGTACCGGAAGTTGGACCCGCTGATAGTGCGCCTGCGCGAGGAGGGGTTGTGGGAATACGTCATCCGTTACATCACGCCACACTACTTCGGCGACAAAGATGGCGTCATCTATGTGTACAGGCGCAAGTAGTAACGTTAAATCAAGGAGCTTTTATCAGAAAAAAAAACAAATCTTAACTTGAGATTATGCTTGATATTGCTATAAGCACGTTCACTGTTTTGAGTACGCATGTGCAACGAAGGCAATTGTGGGTAATATGTCAAAGGTTAAGGCCCCTAAACTTGTAAAGGCTGCTAACAGTTCTCGTCTAGAGCATTGCCTTGGTTTGCATAACAAATGTCCAAACGTGATTTTATTACGTCTCAGGAGTATTCACCTTTGACATATCACCCATAAGTCTTACCGCTGCATATGCGTACTTGAAACGGCGAACATACTTACGGCTGTCAATAACCGAAAACATACCGTTATTGTAATTACAATATGTTGTTTAAGATAAGAAAATAATTCTATCTTGCATACAATGACACAGTTTGTGATAGACTATCAATCCATAACGAACGGCCATCCAGTCTGTTCAAACAATACATATCATACATCGTTTAGAATACTAGTTTTGTACTAGAATTAACTCACTGGCATACCAAATTTTGTTGAAAAATCACAACACATGTATTACAAACAAGGAAAAGGCAGAGGTGTTTGGGTGATAAATATCCAGCTCAGAATATATCCATTACGAAGGAACCATTTATGTATACCATCCATATTACTTTGAATCCAGGTAGCAAAGAGGCGTTCATACACAGATCTACGGAGATCTGTGAACAATCAACTTTAACTTTATTCAAATTGCACAGGTACAATGCAATGTGGACACTAGGCAGCTACCTAGCTATAGCCATATACGTTCAACATATACATATACAGTACAGCAATGGCAGCAAAAAACATTAAATATTGGGTTAAAAAAACTGTTATACATCTTAAAACAGTGGCAGCTAGAATAATATATGAAAATCTTACAGACTACAACTTACTAGATGGAGGAAGGGAACAGCTAGAAGAAAATCTTTTAGTAGATGTCACATTCTCATGGAGTACATCTTATAGTTGGCTGTTCATTGCAAAACCGTATGCGTGGTTTGGTGGTCTATGAACAATAGTACGAACGAACAATAGTACTTTTTCGATATTTTCTTGTGGTGAAATGTATTCACGTGTGTATTGAAAGGAATAGATGTACAAATGTTGTACAGAGAATGACGTGTATAACAATAGTGTGGTACAAAAGATTTATGTGAATAGCCATGTTCGAATATACGTTCTATCAAAATTAAGACCAAAGATATGGGTTTGCGTGCAATTCAATGTAATTGCGCGTATAATGTGTTTTTATTGATAAATCGGATTTTTGAAAAGAGTTCTTAGGAAATATATAAACTATAATCAAATGGTGCTTCTTGGTTTTCCCTAATAAAATGAAATAACGGGGATATGAGAGAAGGTGATTTATGTCTCGTGTATCATTGAAGCATACTGTGCGCCAGATGGTTACGTATTTAGGAGTGCCTAAGCAATTGCACGTACGAATGGTCTCAAAATCATGCCTTCTCCCTGGCTGCCCTTTTTGCATAAGGTTCGTGCAAATCTCATAAGGTATATTTCGTATTTCGTGCGTATCACAAAATATTCGTACGGATGTCATAGGGTTCGTGCACATGCTTTAATAGGCACCCATGGTATCAGGAATACAGAGGCAGGTCAATAACACATGTTATCGCCTGTAGTAGGTGAGTAGCACACGTTGAGCATAACAGGTTATCGAATATAGAAGGTTAGGTAACCTTTATCTGTAGGGTTACCTTTATTAGTTGTGTCAAAAACAGAGTACTAGTATTTATATTTTAATTAGGGATATCAAGTCCACGAACGGTGGTTCAAAGTGGCTTGTAAATGCAGAAATGTTCGCGGTGGATTAATGTTCGCGGATTTCGCGGCGGCCGCTTCACCGCGAATTTAAAACCACCGCGAACATTTTTCCATAACAGTAAGAGACTACAGTGCATGGTGCTACGGCGAAATTAAAACCACCGCGAAAAGTCCATTTTCCCGCTACCGCGAAATTAAATCCCCGCGAAATTAAATGCATTTACAGTATTTTTTTTAGAATATTGCAGTTTGAAACCACAGTCCGGCGACTTGTTATCCCTAAATACCCCGTTTTTAAATGTATCGGATATAGGTTACCCTACGGTTAAAGGTGAGCTAGCGTTACATATCAGACATAAGGATTCGACTCAGTCTCGGTTAATTTCTTCAAATTCTTTCGCCTTTTGCAACACCCTTTGACCAAAATGCTGTGGCTAAAAAGATTTGTAAAAGAGCAAACGCTGACACGAAAGTCCGGATCCTTACATCTGCTTGAAGATCATTCAAATTATCCTTGATTCGCTTATTCGCAGCCACTCTCTCATTGGTCGCGAGCCAGTAATTGTCAGCCTACGATTGGTTGAGCTGCTAATCCCTTTATCTTGGTGCACGCAGCCAAGCCGGTTCTTGCGTCACTCTTACTTCAGTGGTAACAGAAACAGCAGGCAGCAAAACACGTCCTCAGCGAGTTCTGAACGATTAATTCCATCCAGATGGGCGACCTTTTGCTAACACTAGCCAAGGGGCTGCCAACACGGCGTTACCCCTCGGGGCATTCTAACTCAACTTCCGCCAAACTATCCAAGTTTTCACGGTGTTTTGTATCCCCAATACACCACAGAAAACAACGATGAAATGCTCAACACTTGTACCATTGCGTTGGAACTTAGCAATGCTGCATTTCTCGACAGTTTAGAGCAGTGTGCCCGCTAGAGTCCCCCCTTTCTGTACATTGGGCAGGCCCGTTCCAAGACCTCGATAATTTGAGTGAAGCCGTTCTTCCTAGCGCCATACTAGGATGATAAGTACGTTGTTTGTGTAGTTTGGCTCAGACAGGGTTTTCTGCTATTGTCCGTTGGTATAGAGAGTCAACAAACTACGCCTGACTCTGTCAACAAACTCAGGGAAACTGGCATCAACTGGACTACACTAGACAAGAGGACTGGATGTAAAAAAAGGTAAGGATAAGTGACTCTATAGGTTGTCTAAGAGGTCCTAAAAGTCTATGATCTGAGGCAATTTAGGGGAACTATATGGCGTTTTTCACGAAAAAGATCCTTTGATGTGAATGACTAGTGGAAAATGAACTATATGCCAAACAGGTCTGGTAACTTCCCGGCGAATTTCTGTAGAATTTTCTAATGTTTCATTTTATGAATTTGCAACGTTCATGCTCCAGGCCTTGTCTACAAGAGTGTTACAATAGTAGATGTGATGAAATAAAACTCATTTGGAGTCAGCTCTGCTCAGATACTGGTAGCTGAGAATTTTCACCTTGAAATGACCTTTGACACGACGATCCATGCGACATCTTTTGGAAATGCAAGCAGCGGTTGCGGCAATTACTGGCATGCAAACAAATCATACTACAGGCCAATTTCAGACGATATTGTCGCCGATAGAGTCACATATGCAATCATTTTTCAAAATATTTTCTGTTTCATCAACGAAGAAATTTGACGCGGTTTTTACTATAGTATACAGTCTTATGTGATTTGCTGTGTGGGAGGCCAGGGCACATCTGTTTCTCATCCGGCATTGAAGGCCTTGAAAGCCAAGAGAGGATCAAGTAGCAAACTATAGTAGCAAAGGGAAAGAACAAGGAAATAGAGAACAAAGGCTACTTGCCAGGCCTGGGTAATTGCCAAGACAAACAACGTTTTTATCTTACGACCACGCAAGATTCTAACGATTATAAAGGCGATCCTAGCGGGACATGGCCTAGTTTGCAAGCCTTCACGCTAAACCAACATGTGACAATTGTGTAAAAGTTGCCATAGATACTAAGATAGCATAGCACAAAGGGAACACCTATACTTCTAACTTCTTTCATGATTTTGTCTTATATAAGCCACCCACATATAGTACATTGCGTAGGTGCCTTATAGTAGTACACCAGGGGAATAGAATAAGAATAACTTTATTGCGCAACAATTGTAATAGTTACAATGTATGGCAATGTGAACAACTATATACTGATACAAATAACTAACAACTAATGTAATATAATATAACAGTATAAACAATCTAGTGAGTATCATAAAGCATTATCTCGTTTTTGCAATGAGTTGTAAATAAATTGGCCAACGTAGGCAGATATATGAACAGGACATGATAATATCAAATGGAATATACCTCTGACTTAGCATGTGGTAGTACAATTTCGGACTTACATACAATATTTTGAAATAACTTTTGACGGTCTTCTTCATAAGTCGGACAATCCATTACAAAATGAAATTCATTTTCTATGTCATTATGGCATGTGGGACAAAGTCTCTCATTGGCTGGTATGTTGTAGTGTCGGCCCTCTTTAATTTGTAAGGTGTGTGCACTAATCCTTAGTCTCGTTAGGTTATTTCTAAACAATTTGTTTTGAACAGATGAAAGATATTTTTCGAAACAGAATTCTTTTTTGATTTTACAATAAGTACTGAGTTTGTTAAAACTTCTTAATTCTTGTCTCCAACCAGAGAGAAACGTGTCTTGCAGACGGTTCTTAAATATATTTCCAAAACGGTTGGCATTAACAGCAGGATTAAGCCAAACATTTCGGAAACCATGTCTACTTAACATATCTTGCACAAAAGCACAGCCCAGTCTTGTTGTAGCTCAACAGAAGTATTATATGCTTTCTTTACAAGTCTGTCATTTGGGAGATTATGTAACCTAAGCCAGTATTTTATCATCTGTGTCTGTGAATCAATATAAAGTGGGAAAACTCCTAGCTCACCCCTGACCGCGGCGTTGACAGAGCTTTTGGGTACGCCGAGTGAAATTTTGCAATAATTCAAAAGCACAAATTCCAAATCAGAAATTTCATATGATATTTTTGGTTGCTCAAAAGTTATGTCCTGGTCTCTTTTGTTTGATTGATACATAATGTTGAATTTGTCGCTGAAAATTTTTGAAACCGGACAAGGACAGGGCGAGTAGTGGAAGGGTCTTTTTTGCCAACACGAGAGGCTCTAAGGATATGAATTTCTGATCCCAGTAACGTACTGATATGTGCAACGGAATAGGAAGTTCGTCAGAGGAAGGTTTCGCACCGTTTTATACCACAAAAGTCCACAAACAATCTCAAGCAAACATGTCTAATATGCAGTGTACATGGGGAAAGGACCCTATGTGACACTCTGGATATATTTTCTATGGAATTAAAATTCACACGCAGAAAGTATGAAGAATTTTCCTTTTTTTCAAGTTATTTAATATTATTCGTTTCCAAAATGGAAATTCAATTCGTTTGAGAAACGGAAATTCTCGTCATTTTTGCGGTCTGCATGCAGCACAGGAAGTTTTTTTTTATCATTATCATTTCATAATACTTGGATTTGAATTTTTTTTATTTAGCTTTTTAGCAATTTATCATTTGCTTTGACGACTCCCTCCCATGAACTTCCCTGTTTTTTTATAATTTTTTTCCCACTTAATTACCAAAAAAAGACTGTATGCAATCAAAGTTTAACATATCATTTTTAGATATTCTACAACCATATTATTCTATTCACATGCGCGTAAACGTACGAATTGCACCAAATATACACACTTCTCCTGTAATTCAATATTGCGCTATCAAAAATAATGATTTGATCATAGACTCAAGGATTTTGTCGACGTCGCAAGGTAATCTGATTATGACTACTGTATTAAGGACGTCGCATGTTTAACGTCACAACACGAAGTTTACGCATAGGAAAATTGTATTGTACACGCACATTATGTCTGTCCATGTTGCCACTCTTTCGCACATGTTGCTGGTTACGTGGCTAAGTAGGATCTTTCAACTGAAACAACCTCAAGATGACTGCTATTCTCCAAGCAGAGGTTTAGAACGGAAGATGTAACGTTAAATGCAGAAATGTTCGCGGTAATTCTATGCTCGCGGTTTTCGCGATGGCTACTTCACCGCGAATTTAAAACTACCGCGAATACTTTTCCATTTATATCATGTGATTACAGTATATGGCACTACCGCGAACTTAAAACCACCGCGAAAACTCCATTTTCCCGCTGCCGTAAAATTAAATTCCCGCGAACATAGATGCACTTACAGTAGTAGTAGCCGGGACTGAAAATCAAAGACCGGTCATAAACGCCTCCTTGTGGATTTTGTTGTTGATGCAAGAGTTGAAGAGAATTAAGAAAACATGGTTTCAAATTATCCCATGTAATAAGTGACAAAAATGCGCCCCTAGTCTTTGAATTGGACAATGGAACAACATTAAGTTTTGAGAGGACCTCGACACGCAAAGTAGTAGACGATCCACAACTTTAGTTACTGAACGGTCCCGTGGTTTGCATACTGTTTCCGGCTATACAAAATGTGTCAGTGTTCTGTGGGACTTGTACAGATAACGATCTCGTATACAAACCATGCATCCGTATCCATACGCCGCAAACCACGGATTGTCAAAGGTGTATACATAGACTATAAACAGTTCCCTTCCTTTTGAGGTGTTTGATATAAATGCCGTTGTTTACTTGGGTGCAAAGTTTGCCGGGTACCGGTTTGTAGTTTGTGTGTTTTGGCGGCGTCCGAAGCCTTTTGTCCCGTGTGGCCCAAGGATAATAATAGGGTGTACCCCTCATTACTAGTCGTTACCAGCTGTTACTTGTTGCCCCCATTTTGGCAACAGTCTGATTCTTTTCCACACAAGAGTGACGACTACAAAGACAGTGTGTATGATTACGACCGCACTCTACAGTGGTTCAAGTTGTTTTGACTGGAGGATTTTGCTCCTTTACTTTATTGAGTGTCTATAAACTATGGATTGGACGCTTCGTCCCGACTGAATCTTCAGTACTATTGCGGTTTGTTTGGCGGCAGAAGCGGTGGGACTTACGATATAGTCTCGCTGTCAAAAGGTGGGCACCATAATTCCTGTACTTGCCGTACGTTTTCCCTGTGACAATGCAACGTTCGTAGATCATGGACGCCTTACAACAACACACACGTTGGGTTGCTAGAGTTTTGATAGATCATAGAAAGAATGGCAAGCTACGAATTGCTATACACGTGTCAGGGACTACATATTGTGTGTGTGTGGAAGGGGGTGGGGGATGGGTCGGGGCTGGCATATTAAAGATCGCCACTTCCTTTATTGTCCTTGCTGCATTCTACTCAATATCACTGTAAAGGTCAAATCGCGGTAGTGGTGATTCGAGAATGGAGTGTTCGTTGAAACTGCCACGTATGGTTTTACGGTAAAACGGGAAATGTTCCCTGCGCTTTTAAGTCACCGCGAAAACCGCGAACATAAATACGTATAGTACAGTAGACATATATGTTGCTATGTGCCATGCAAAAATTAGTGCTAACGTAACAGCCCAAACACTCTTCGGTCTGTAGGATTTTAGCAGATTACGCCTTTTATGTTCAGGGAAGCGGCTAATTGAGATCGGTAGGATTAACATTCCTGCATCCTGGGTTGATTACGGTAACCTTTCGACCAAACAATTGGGAAACTAATTTGTACCCCCCCCCTTTTTTTCGAGTGGTAAATTTTTACTCCGAAATTGGATTATATGTACTTAAATATAGGATGAAAGGACGTTTTCTGGCTTTTCAGCATTACGTTCCAGTTGTAAAACTGAGCTGACGTTAAAAATTTTCCTCCCAACATTGTGTCCGGGTAGATGAACAGGGTAACTTATAGTTATAAAGATGAATAAAGATATGATATTTCTTTCTTGGATCAGAATATCCATATAAAAAGAAGTATTGAAATACTCAAAGATTTCGTAAGGTATTTGTAGAGGTCGTTTGCTCTCTGACAGTCAAATTTGAATGCATATAATAATTGCGGACTGGTGGAGTAGAGTAGAGTAGAGTTGAGTAGAGTAGAGTAGAGTAGAGTAGAGTAGAGTAGAGTAGAGTAGAGTAGAGTAGAGTAGAGTAGAGTAGAGTAGAGTAGAGTAGAGTAGAGTAGAGTAGAGTAGTAGAGTAGAGTAGAGTAGAGTAGAGTAGAGTAGAGTAGAGTAGTCTAGAGTAGAGTAGAGTAGAGTAGAGTAGAGTAGTAGAGTAGAGTAGCGTAGCGTAGCGTAGCGTAGAGTAGAGTAGAGTAGAGTAGAGTAGTAGAGTAGAGTGATAACAGCTAGGTAGGAGTTAAATTGTTTCATCCGGCTAGAGCCTATCAATTGATCAAAATGTGAATGCAGAAAACGTTTGGTCCATTTCCGTTCTTCTTGGCTTTTTTGAAGGGAAGGAATCTTCAACGAATTCTTTCTTGAGCAAATTATATGTCCCTTCAGAAATTCTGTGCTATTTCTTTTTAAATTTTCATGTTTTTACTCGCTGTTTTCCTCCAGATATTCCACCATGGGTCATCTGAGCTGGACAGTCCGGCTCCTGTCTGTCCTTGCCGTGTCCAGCCTCCTGTGTGTCCGTGCCCAGGACATATCAGTGTTCGATGAATTTCCCGATGACCTTGGGTTTGATGACCTTGGGTCCGCCATTGGTCCCATCTTCCCTCGTCCCGCAGTCTTCCCAGAGTGCACTGCGGGGAGCTCTTGTGTGCTGAGCTGTCGTTACACTGACGATAAGGGTATTTATTACCTCCATCTAAATTTGCATGTGTACTTCGTTATTTTGGAACTGCAGGGGCATTTTTGTCAAAACATTCCAAGGAGGATAACTGAAAAAAATAATGACGGATTTCCATTATTTGGGGCTCAGGTAGCTTAGGCGAAGATTTACACAATGATGCAAGATGCATAAAAATATGCATGTTGTTATGTAAATAGCAACTTAATTTGCATAATTAATGGAGAACTTATATAATTCCATTGTTTTCCATAACTGGAAATACATGTTATCCCGTAGCCTCGCCCACCCAGGACTGAATGCAAACTAAAAGACGTGAAAATGCAAATATTTCAGGACCACCTTGTCATTGGTCGTACTCATAATTGCCATTGTCACATTGGTTGGATCGCTAAATGTGATTGACAGTGAGTCTATCCATACATCTTGTCCTTCATCTTGTCTCTCTCTAATTGTATAGGTAACGTCCTACACCGAACAGGGCGCTCGTCCGACTGACATGCAGCCAGTACTCTCTCATTGGTTGAAGCAATAATTGCTATTCTCTCATTGGTTGAAAGGCTAATCGTATTGGCAGTTAGGATCCTGTCTCTCTCTGTCGTAAAGGTAACCTCTTTCCGAACAGCTCACCCGTCCGACTGAAATGCAGCCACTCTCTCATTGGTCAAATCGATAATTGGCAAAAAATGTCATTCTCTCATTGGTTGAAAGGCTAATTGCATTAGTAGTCAGCATCATGTCTTTCTCTATCGTACAGGTAACGTGCTTCCGAACAGGGCGCCCGTCCGACTGACCATGGACAAGCAGGAGGAGCGTCTGAGGGCGCTGGTTTCCCGCCAAGAGGAGGTCATCTACCAACAAGGGCTGCTGGAACAACAGCAACAGCAGCTGGTCAACCTTCTGCAGGCGTCCACTGCAGACCAGCAGCTGGCAGCACTCGACAGCGAGGTGGGGGACTAGAGAGTTCGTAGAACAGCCGCTATATTCCATATATGGTTATGTCGGGCCAAATAGCCTTATATGGTCATAAGTGGCTGTTTTACAACTTCTGGAAAGCAGCATTCTGTCACGTTATGGCATAATAGTATCGCCTTTAATAAAAAATAGAAGAAGGTACAAACCTACTAGTACAACAACCTTTGACACATTGCTGACGTCACACTAGTCTGTGTAACACAAACTCCGCTGTCCAGGGCTGTAACTGGCCCCTCCCCGGATGTTTGGCGGGCTGCTATAAGCGAGATTTAATCAGGCTAACGTCACACGTGCAAAAAATCATTGTCATTGTTTTAGTTAATATTTGATATTGTTTTAATTGTTCCGTAAAATAACATTTTAATTGCTTCATTGTTTGTCCCTTCAGACGTGCCTATCGTGCAGCCCGACCCAGTGGTGTGACCGGGAGGGGAAGACGCAGTGCCGGGACTGTACCGTCTGCCAGGGCGGCTACAGGGCGCGGTCCGACTGCACCAAATTCTCGGACGCCACCTGCATCGACACCGACGAGTGTCGAGAGGGCACGGACACGTGCAAGGCCGACCAACTGTGTGTGAACACCCAGGGCACCTTCGTCTGCGTCGAGAGCGTCGGAAGGTGCCCCAAGGACAGCTACTTCGACTTGAAGACGAAGAAGTGCGAGAGTTGCAGCGTCTGTACGGAAGGGATCAGCTTCTTGTACCTTCCATGCGGCGTCGTGAACGATTCAGTCTGTACCCCCTCCGTAGGAGCCACGCTATCCTCTCTCTGGATGGGTAAAATAAACGATCCCAGCTTAGTCACCAGAGCTGAAAACCTCGCCAACGGCATCAAAGTAGACCTCAACTCATTCCACTCTCAGAACAATTCCTACTTCCAGAACATGCCAAGAAAGGGGATGGTCAAGTTTCGGAAACATGGATTCGTCACCGTCTCTTTTAACTTCGCGGCTCGCCATTCTTGTAACGATTTCTTGCAGTTCGGCGTCAGGACTTCAGAACTGGGCGGGTTGGCTGCGGCACGGTTGACGGAGCTTAGCGGGAAATACTTCCAAGGTTCGACGATTTCTACCACGGTGGAGGTGGACCCGCAAGACGAGCTGTCTTTGGACGTTAAGAGTGGGACATACTACTGTTTTAAGAACTCGAACGACGCTCGCTATTCGACGACGTTTGAAGAAATAGCGGCGGACAACTTGGCGGGACCTATGAGTCTACTGTGGCTTTCACACGAAAGTGCCGCGGTATTCCTTCGCGCAGAAACCCGACAGACTACCTACGAGACCGGCTGGCGAGCAACCTTCAACATGAAAGAGACGTCCGACCATTACATCCTTCGCTTGGACTCTTACACGTACTTTAACATCAGGGAGGGAGGGAACCTAAGGTTTTCCTTCATGCAGGCGTACTTTCTTAGCGGGCAAGCTTGTCGAAGCAACGGTCTTGTGGTCATCCCGAAACTCTTGAAAAGGGACGGGCAAGTTATAGACTTGTTTGAGAACTACCAAAGAGGGGTACCTCTGCAATACAACTCGATTCTCACCGCTGGTAGCGTTCCTGTAGAATACAACGACAAACTGTTCTTCGACGTGGAAACCGCTAGGAGTTGTAAGATGTACTTTTACGGTAACAACGAAGGTGTTGGTACCGTAAGTTTGCTGTGGGTGCCGTTCCGACAATCGGCGTTGTATGCAGGAATGCTTGTGAATGGTGAGGACCTTTTTGGCGTAGGGGAAGAGACTCAGCTACGGTTCCAAGAAGTCAACAACACGGACACGCGCACGTTACGTCAACTACGCAACGGAAAACTCAAGTTCAAGCGCAGCGGCCGCATCCTAGTGGACTACCACGGCGTCCTCATGCACTCGTGCGCCTACGCCAAGGTTACGGTGTACTACGAGAACCGTCCAGGAGCGACCCCTATCCCTTTCGCCCAGCAAGTGCAGGGGAAGACAGACTCGGAGAAGGAGGGGATAGTGCTGAGCGGGGCGTACACCGTCAAGGCTAACTCCAGGATATACTTGACCTTGACGTGTGCTGAGGGAAGGGTGAACGAGGTCTTTAACGGGAGAGTCAATGCTGTATCTGTATTATGGTTTCCTCCATAACGTCTACAGTTATTTCTTGCAGTCTACTTTCCATCAATTCAGTCACTACACATTAGTACTATCTATACACTAAATTTTTGGCGACGCCTCAAGGGCAAGCATACCATGCGCCAGTATGTAATTGTCATTTTGTCCATGCCTAAAATGTCTCTGTGTTTCTTTTAGGCAATGTTAAACGTTACGTTTTTTTTTAAATTTTGATTACTTGTATACTACTTGATATCAAAACTATAACTTTTCTGTGTATGTATCTTCCAGTTTTCTGCTTTTGTGGGCATGGCCTCTAACCAACTGTGTCAGCTAATCAGGAAATCAGCATTACCTAAAGAAAACATGTGGACAATTCTCTGATTGGCTGACAGCTGGTTAAAAGCAAAGCCCACAAAAAGTGGAAACTTCAACCTGATAAGCAGAGCCTCCACAAGGTATAATTTATAGGCTTTGGGAAAGGCTCTGTATAGGGGAATGCCGATTACTAATACTAAGCTATTTGTTTAGTGTATTTGTAACTGTTTTTGTGGAAGAGAACAAAGTTGTTCGCCGTTGGAGGTTTCATTCAACATAAAGAAAGTATTGTTCCATAGGTTTCCTTAATTGTTTTCCACGTATTTAGGAAGAAATTATTTTATTCAAGGTAAATGTACTGTTTTGTATCTAAGGTAGACTAGGAATGTGGATAGGACATGTATAATGAGATTGAATAAGAACATTGTTACACTAACTTTCAACTCAGAGCCTCCACCAGACTTCAGAGGTTGCTGGAAATATAGGAGAAGCTGGCCAAATGCTGTAGAAATGGTATTATTTGCAGGAAGTCATTGCGTAAAAGCACAAACATAAAACCTTCGCAAAGTTACTGCATTTACAGTAATACTTCAGAGGAGACGAATTTGTATCCTATGACCGACTCCTCTGGAGTATTATCTAGTGCACATGTCATATTTCTACTATCTTCCCCTTAGTCTAGGGTGTCTGTTAGAGACTATACAGCTCAATGACCGATAATGTGACCATGGAAAATAAACTTATATCATGACATCTATCTACTGTTTGGTGACTCACTCAATGTTTAATTGTGATATTCAACTTCACATGCATACATGATAGTACATGTATATTTACCATTGGTCATTTGAGAAGGTTTCTTAGGGAACCCCATAAATCATTAAGTGCAACATTTTGTCAAAATGATACACGTATCTTTGCTTAAATGACAATCCTTGTCCAAAGTATAAAAGACATTATTGGGTAACAGAAGTGTCAACGAAACAAGGATTTCCATCTAAGGTATGCGATAACATGAGCCAATCATTGTCAGACTGACAACTGTCTGTTACCATGGTGTTGGAGGCTGTGATGACCAATCTCCATGGTGACAGAGTTCTGAGCTCCTATTGGACATATTTTTAAAGTGATTAAAAATCCTGCACTCCTATTGGGCAGATTTTCACAGTGATTAAGAATCCTGCACTCCTATTGGACAGATTTAAAAAGTGATCACGAATCCTGTCTTACTATTGGTGAGTCTAGGAAAGGTAAAGGTTCCATTGGGTAGAAGGGCAAATCATCCCCCAACAGCTAGAGATCATGTATTAAACACAGACTACATACTAGTACATGTAATCACACATCCCCTCATCATTTGTGTTGCTAATTTCACAATCCCGTCTGCTTTGTAAGTCCTTGAAACATCCTTGAAATGTCCTTTGAACAACTGTACACACAAATGAGAAAATAGACATCCAGGAACGAGGGTCTTCATCCAGCGAAGGGTGTCTTCTGAACGATTTTGCCCTCTCTGTCCACCGCAAAGTTGTAGTTCTTAGGATCGGCGAGCGCACTTTCAATGGCTTCCTCCACATTGTCTAATGTTATGAAGTGCTTACTGGCTTCCTATAACATAAGGCAGAGAGAGAGAAAAAGTTATTATCAATAGATTATTTCTTTAGTTGTAAAGTTTGAGCTTTGTTCCAAAACAAAAGAAACACTAGAATAAAGAAGTACTATGTTTAGTACAGTTTACTACACATTCTTATGAAATAAACACCAACTATCTGAAGTCATAATCTGTTATTGTTAACAGTATGATACACAGGAAATCCTTTTCGAAATTTCATCACTCAGTTGTTGCATCTAAATTATTACGTCTCTTAGCATTGGCTGACAAAAAATGCTATGGTCAGCAGGTTTTTGCTTGGGTGCCCGACATACATTTTTTGGGGCTAGGTCTAGCGAGTTCTAAAACTAAAGACCTACCTTTTCCTGTCTGACTAGTTCATCCATCCGTTCCACCATCTCTTTTTCCCTCTGTTCGTTCTGTATGGACATCTCCAGATCTGCCTGTTCTCTCTCCAGGGCTTGTCTTTGTTCTCGAACCAACCTGTCAACAAACAAACAAACAAAGAAACAAACAGTCATTCACATGTATTAACACCCTGCGGTATTTGTTTCAATGTTTGTGTTGTATAACCAGTAAAATGTATCATGTCATAACATACATTCTACTGAAGAGTATAGGTTGCATTTTCAGACAGAAGGACCCCTATATCTACTCTTTTTTACTGTGCAGGGTTCTTTTACATGCTGGAGGCATGGCTTTCCTCAGACACCAGTATTTGAGTAATCTCTTTTTATGAAAATGCTCATTGTCTATTGTTACATGTTACATTGTCTATTGTCCACTATGTTTCTACCATGTACTTGCAATTGCCTCCAGACATAAACTTAAATATAGCAAATTCCACTAGAAAAAATTGATAATGTACTGTGCATCAAGTATGCTTTACAGCTGTAACAGCTAGGCAGCACCATAGACAGTGTCACATATGCTAAATGCCTGCCACCGAAAACACCAAAAAACAATCACTGGACTTAGATGGACAAACAGCTCGAAGCACTGTATAAGCTGTGCAACAAACGTACAAGCCTCACTGTCAACAAAAAGTGGAACATGCTAGTTTTTTCATGTCTGGACACTACAGTGTCTACACACCTGCACAACAGGCTTTAGGATTTGCCTTGATAGGATATAAGAAATCCAGAAAAGGAAGACACTGCAAGAACGTTCTAAAGGCCGACCTCAAAGACAGAGGACTAGGACCGTTGCTGTCAGGAAGAAAACTATGGCAGCTAATAAGGAAGCTCGTGATGAACAGGATGAAGTGGAAATAGTTGAAGAAAGATTGACTGCAGCTGCAGACCACTGCAGCAGCAGAACATGTAGTGGATATATAATACTACTACTGGAACACTTACCTTTCCTGGTGCATCCGTTCGTTCTCTCTCCTGTTGAACTCCATCAGTTTGAAGTGTTCTTCATCCTCCTCCTTCTCTCTCTTAGCTGTGTCAGCTCCCTCCTCCTGACGCTTCCTGGCGAGGTATTCTTCCTGGAACAAACTCCTGGAAAGGTATGGAGAGTTCTAATGTAACTGTAAGGTAGCAGCTGCATGATACAGCAGGGTTCTCCCCAGAGAGTGGAATAAGGGAGGCCCTCCACTATACTCTCAGCCAGCTCCACTGTACTATTTTTTCAAATTTAGTGTGTTTCTTCCCTATTTTCTTTGTTAGTTTTGCTAAGATTAATGACAATTCACAGATTTTTGTACCAAGTGGCATCACTTTTCCAGTCAGCATTGTCTGCAAAAACTTGTGAATGAGCAATGATCAAAACAATAGTAGTTTTGCCACTTCACAACAAAGGAATAACAACAGTATATTATACTTGTAGTATTTGACACCCTCTGTCATTGCAAAATGAACCCATTTTCATGAAAGTGCAGCGCGTTGGTGCGGGTTATTTTTGCCAGCCCCTCCACTATACTAAAAATTCTGGGGAGAACCCTGATACAGTATTTATCTATGACCCCCGGGGTATTGACGTAGGGGTTGAAAAGTAGTGCGGCAGAAATCTGGAAGTATCTAAACACTAATCTGAAAGATGGCGGGACATGGACCTTGCTATGGTTTATTGTAATGAGTGGACTTTCAGATCGTATGTCCGATCATGATGTTTGCCCACTCTCAATGCGCGTGACCTTTACGGCTGGCTGCCTCGGTGAGTCGGCTGCAGTTCCGAATGGCCCCGCATGACCCCATTTAAAAGAGGGCTTTGAAAGAATTCAAAATGATAACTATTTTTGGGTTTTCACTAATTTCAGTTATTTTGTAGGTTATATCCCACGGGCACACTTACCTCATATGCCCTGTGAGTAGTTGGTGGGGTCACGTGGTCTTTTGGTTACGTGTGCAGCGCATGCCGAGTGCGTGCCGACAGTCGGTGTTTGTCGGTAAATCGCACTTCGGGTACCTTCTGCATCCGTCGGAAATCTCCGTCGGAACATTCGGCACCCACTCGTGCAATCCCGGGTACAACGCACTCAAATGTCGGGTCACACTCGGAACACCAACCCCGGCAGTTCAGCCCGGGCGATCCGACAACAATACCTTGGCCTACCGCCTATGGACTGACTTCACTGTTGGACCTCTCTCTCATTTTCTCCAAGACTTACGGACTTGAGGTTTTCAGCGTCATATTCGTAACAAATCTACCTACCTGTGGTATTAATCTGATTTTTGTTAAGACTTGGAGAATATTTTCTAAATTATCTCAAAGTTACGACATACAAAAATGGGGAACGTATCCTGAAAGTGCCTCTGTTTCGGCCAATTTTCTACAAGTTTTCGCCAGAGAAAGATATGGTGCCTTCCTTTTACGCCCCTCTAAGCTTTCCACATAAAAAGCAATTGACGGCACATGTTTTGACATGTTTGAGAGGCAAAGTTTCGCAGGAATTTTGAATCGGCAAATCGAGCCGCCATTTTCCTAAGTGCCGCACATGAGGCGTTTTGTCGTGAATGAACCAGACCAAATTCTCACAGGTGTGTGCCCGTGTATCCTCGACTTGAATATATTACTAGTAGTATGTCGCGCGTCAGAAGTATGATTTTATCCACGTCAATGTCAGTCATCTTGTGGTCCTTAACTATTTATGAATCCCCATAGGCCGAAAACTGTACTATGCTACCGTAACTGTATGGTGCACAAGAAACTTTGCCCCCCTCCCCATCGGTCCCCTCCCACAATTTTTAATATTTCCTGACAGTACATGTGTGTTTAGGTCCAAACATCACCCCTTACCTGACAGCGCGGAATTGAGTCCTGTAATGATTGTACGCCGTCTTCAAGAACACGTGTTCGTCCGGATCTATCGGCGTGGGTTTCCTTACGTAGTTAGCCTTGGACGGAGCCCGCGGTACGTGTCTGGGTTTTCGACCGCGGAAGAACTGCAAAACAACCGGCGCTGCAGCTGGAATTCCCGGTGATTTCACATGTCCGAGACGGCACAAAACGCCCGGAACTTGAGGAAACATGTTCCTGTGTAAAATGGAGACTGTAACGAAAAATATCTGAGGTAAATATCAATTTCAAACGACCTGATGTGCAGTCACGGCGTTTTTCCAAACCATGGGCGCGGCCATTTTGTTTTTCACCTAAGTTCAAGAGGGCAGCAGAACAAAACAAAATATAATCAAGACCTCAATTTTGAAAGAATTAAGGAGAAAATTAAAGCATGATACTGAATATATAGATTGATGTTATTTTATACTAAAAACAATACATTTTTTTCATTTTTTTACCCAGTAAACATGTACATTGAAAGTATTTCTTAGCCATCAACGCTAGTGACCAAGTGAGTGATTCCAAAATATGACAAGGTAAGATGAGATTTGTACAAGTTCCTAGATTGGGCATGACGCATAAAAAAACGATGACATAAAACTAAAAAAAACATATAAAAGAATATATGATTATATCTTGGCGTATTGTACCACACAATAGGTTAATTAGTAATTCTTTGAAAAGTGGAAATATAGCAAACCACCCCTAGCATATTTCGAACAGTCTAGTAATCCAAGAGTCGTTTGGCAAGAAGTTCTGCAGAGCAGCTGCGTGAAGAAATCAAACCACCACTGTCCATGTCCACCAGGTATGATGTTTTGTGGCCAAATTTCTATTAAGCCATTTTGATATTTCCTGTAAAGGAATTACATAGGATGATTCGTGAGACTGTAAGAAAGGGAGAGGTCCTGCCAAATTTTTCCTGCACTATTCAATTCTAATATTTCTATATTTGACAATTTGACAGGATATGTTTGAGTTGATAAGATTATTATGAACTATATAATGTACTATTGACAGGATGCAGATGTCAATAATATATTTCTTGCTTGCACTATTGACAGGACCTGTCAAGAATATTTTGTTGTTGTTGTTGTTTTCTACTATTGACAGGATAATAATAAATTTCTTTGCACTATTGACAAGATGCAGTTGTCAATAATATTTTAAATTTCTTGTACTATTGACAGGATATTCCTGTAAAGAATATTTTGTACCATTGACAGGATAATAATTATTTTCTTTGCACTATTGACAGGATGCAGATGTCAATGATATTTTTCTTGCTTTCACTATTGACAGGATATTCCTATCAAGAATATTTTGTACTATTGACAGGATAATGATAATTTTCTTTGCACTATTGACAGGATGCAGATGTCAATAATATTTTTAATTTCTTGCACTATTGACATGATATTTTGTACTATTGACAGGACAATGATAATTTTCTTTGCACTGTTGACAGTATGCAGATGTTGATAAAACTTTTAATTTCTTGCACTATTGACATGATATTTTGTACTATTGACAGGGTAATGATAATTTTCTTTGCACTATTGACAGTATGCAGATCTCGATAATATTTTAGATTTCTTGCACTACTGACATGATATTTTGTACTATTGACAGGGTAATAATTTTCTTAGCACTATTGACAGTATGCAGATGTGAATAATATTTTTAATTTCTTGCACTATTGACATGATATTTTGTACTATTGACAGGGTAATGATAATTTTCTTTGCACTATTGACAGTATGCAGATGTTGATAAAACTTTTAATTTCTTGCACTATTGACATGATGTTCCTGTCAGGAATATTTTCTACTATTGACAGGATGTTCCTGTCTATGATAATATTTTGGGTACTATTGACAGGATGTCGGTTGTGTGGCAGATCACAAGTGAATGCCGCTAACTTCATCGCTTTTTTGTAGACCAAGCTAGATACCATGTCCAAACATGTTGCATTTTTAAGTCTTTGAGGGCCTTCAATGACATACAAATGTATGCATTGCATACCAACATTCAAGAATTTTGCTGCACATACAGTGTATGCCATATGCAGTTTGAATCATAAACCTTAATATAATTTTTTTTTCTTTATAATTGCACCAAAGAAATTCTGCAGTCTCAAGCAATGTCAATTATTATATTAAAAAAATAAAAGTAGACCATTCAATAAATTGTCCCCCAAAGAAATTGCAACTGTCATGAAGTGAGCTTGAATTCTCGAAGACTTTTTTTTTGGAGGGGGGGGGGGCACAAAAAAGGCTAGTACTACTATTGACATTTACTTCTTAACTAAATCATTTACTATTAAAGTACTCTAGGATTTTCTGCCAAATGTTGAGGGACCCAATTTTACCAGGTAACTTAAAGGCAGCTTCAGGCTTGCATTGGCTTATCCTGATATCCAACTGTATTATATAATTATAGCTCGAGATACAAAACTTTTGGATGCCTGCGTAGCATTGGCCATTGGCAATTTTTAGAATTGTCTGAAAGTGCACATGTTGTTCAGTTGTTGTTCCAAGCGAAATTTCGGTGGTCAATGGCCATTGGGACACTTATTTTTTTACCCCTGCCATGGAAATTGAATGCTAATCTGTTACAGGAAAATCTTTGAGAAGTGATCATCATGGCGGAGATCAACATACTCAGCAAGATATCTGACGACTTTCTGGAGTGTACGATCTGCCTGGAACCCTTCAAGGGCCCCAAAGTCCTGCCGTGTCTTCACACCTTCTGCAAGGGATGTCTGGAGAAGTGTGTTACACAGCAAGGTAAAGGGGCAATGAAAATAAAAACGAGGCTTTAAACTGAATCATTAAAAAAACTTTCTCCTGGAATTTTAAATGAAATCTAGGCATTTTCTGGTGGCTATGGTAGGATAGACTCTGTTACAGAGTCTTTAATTGTTGAATCAGTTATAAAAGGATGGCCTTTCTCCATCTTGGGATTTTCTGCATCCCCACAAGATAGTGGAATCATCTCTACATGGCTGTTCTGAGCCTATAGGATCAATCCAAGGGCTCTGATTTGGGGGGTGGGGGTGGGGTATAAGGGTGGTTATTTGCAGACTACCCATATAGAATTTCTTTGAAATGACTTTCATGCCATTTTCCATGAAGATAGCTTTGGTGGATAAATTTTCATGGTTTATAGTTTTGATTCTTGAGATAATGACACTTAAATCTATCAAATTTCCCTAGGATTAAAATAGTGGTATACGTATACTCTCCAAGCAGAGGTTGAGTCGCGTAGATATAGTAGTAGTTGGAAAAATTACACCGGCGCTCCTCTTACAGTGCCGGTGTAATTTTTCCGACTACTACTATATCTACGCGACACAACCTCTGCTTGGAGAGTAGTATACGTATACAAGCCAGGTCTCATCTAACATCCTTGATATATTGTAACTGTGTGATGATTCCCTTGTAGGGAAGGAACAGTTTCGGTGTCCAACATGTCGAAGCGAGACCTTGATTCCAGAAGGGGGCGTCGCTGGGTTCAAAGACAACTTCTTTGTCGTGAGCTTGAGCGACACCATTCGGTCTCACAAGAGTTTGCTCAGCAAGGGGGATGACAAAGTGTTGTGTGACCTCTGCGATGAAGGACTGGCCATACAAGGCTGTGTCGTTTGCGAGGAGTTCTTGTGTGACGAGTGTTCTCGCGCCCACCGTCGCTATAAGCACACACGGGACCACGAAGTCGTCAGCATGGTAAAGCTGAAAGAGCAACTGATCTCAAAGATGAGGTCGTTCAAGTCGAGTTCGCTTCCAGTGTGTCCGAAACACCGGGACGAGAAGCTGAAGTTTTGCTGTGAGCAGTGCAAGCACCCCATCTGCCGAGACTGCACAGTACTACAGCACAAGGACCACAAGTATGGCTACTTAGCAGATGCCGTGGGGGACGTGCGGGCAGATATCGAAGTCAAGCTGGAAGCCGCCACGCGGAAAATCGTTGAATATCAAGACGTCGAAAGTATGATTACATGGAAACAATTGGAACTAGAGGACAGCAGCAAAAAAGCTGCAGAAGACATAGATACCGCAATAGAGGACGCAATCAAGTATTTGAGACGCAAGCAGGTTGAACTGAAAGACAAGTTAGCGGCCGTGACAACCGACCGTTCCAAGCTGCTCTCTGCTGCAGCGGACAGTGTTGAGAGCACCTTAGGCTGTCTGTCGAGCGCGGTGGACTTCTCGCGGAAAATAGTAGAACACGGTAGCGACTTTGATGTCATGAACGTTCACTCGGACATCACAGTACGCCTCGATCCTCTGCTGAAAGGACCAACCCCAAACATCCCTAACTGCATCAGTGATGTCGTTCAATCCTATAGGAGCAAGGACAAGGAAAGCAAGGAAAAAGAAGAAGACGTTCTTGGCGACATTGTCTTCGAAGAAATGCATGAGGGAAAATTGGAAAGAGAAGAGAAAGGGGCGCAAGCCGTGGGAACCTATCGTGTTACGAGCTTTGCAGGCTGGCTTACCCGAGGATGGGTTCCGATGAATTGGAGGGGATCGACGAAGTAGAGGACGTTTACAAGTTACGGTCAAGGTTGAAGAGGTTTACAAATTTTACAAGGCTTAATTCACCTTGAGTATTCACCTTGAGAGACAGCCAGTAGGTACCCATTAAAGTAATGAGGCTGTACATAGTTAAAAGCTCTATTTATATTAATATTATGTTAGAACTGACTCACTGGGACATGCGGCTTTCTGACATCACTAAATACTATCAGTCACATATTTGTCAGCACAGCATAGTTTCAAATGGTGGGAGAGTACAGAACTATGACAGATTTATGTAAAACAAGCAAGAACTTGACTTTGGAGTATATTTAGCATACTATGATATACTGTAAATGCAGAAATGTTCGCGGTGGATTTATGTTCGCGGTTTTCGCGGTGACCTCTTCACAGCGAACTTAAAACCACCGAAAATATTTTTCTATTATAGTATTAGACTGCAGTCTATGGTGTTACCGCGAAATTAAATCCACCGCGAAAAGTCCTTTTTCCCGCTACCGCGAAATTAAATCCCCGCGAACTTAAATGCATTTACAGTAGTAGGCTTCTCAAACTCTCCTAGAAAGTTAAACATTAAGTTGTGGCAGTTTTTTATTAAAGTGATTGACAACAGGTCAGTTTACTTTGCTGGAAAGTCAATTCCACATCACCGCAGGGTTTTCAGAAAATACTTGCTTTTACCTAAATATGCTCATTTTGCAACTGCTTTGTACAATCTACTACTATTAGTATTATAATTGTATCAAAATGGTATAACTATCCTTATATACTTTGATGATCCAAGAACTTAAACTTGTCATGAACTTGTTCAAGGTTCCAGCCAGGATTTCATTTTAGTGTAGTGGGAATGGCATGGTAGTGTAGCGACCAGTCAGGAGATTGGTGTGGAAGGGGGGTCTTGGCCCCTCCACGGTAAGATTTTGACATTGTATAGTTAAAAGTTGGCACCTGAAGGATTGTTTGGTCAGTTTTGAATGGCATATCATCATTTTCCATTGTTCAGACATTGATTAGACATTGTTGAACAAGCAAATGATACAAAAGCACCACACTGTCTAGTTAAAAATTAGCGTAGTGGCCTTTATTTTAGCGTAGTGGTCACAAATTTTAGCGTAGTGGCCCACTACGCTAAAATGCACTAGCTAGAACCCTGTTGTTACAATTGTTACGTTGATTACATGCAGGTTATTATAATGAAAAAAATTCACAAAAAAGAATACAAATGTAAGCTATCAAATATGTTCGAAAAGAGACATTACAACCTGAGAAAAATATCAGAAATGCAGTCACAGGTGTAGATTCTTGTAGGCTAATAAAGTTCTGGTATTTTGTAACACTTCTTTGGTGCATGCACTTGTCATTGTAGCCCATAGGGGGATATATAATATTGTATTTAATGTGTGTCAGTGGTCAGCATAATTTCAGAACCTCTGGATGGATTGTTAATTTATCTATTAGTTAATTTGAATTACAAGTAATATCAAGGTCCTCCCTTTGATCCAAGAGTGGCACCCATCTCCCATTCAATGACCCTTGGGCCACACAAGTTTTATTTGCACCATCACTTCAACAAGGAGTAGTCCGCTGATAGTGGTGTGTGTTCAAGTACTACATTATTGTGTAGTCCTCTAAACTAGTAAATTTCCCAATTGCTGAGTGATTAGCACAGAAAGGAGTACTATGTACCGGCCTTCTTTGCTGATTCACGATTTTTCTACTCTCCAAGCACAGGTTTGGCTCCTTCTGTTATTTGGTTGTTGTTGTTTTTAAACGTTTTATTTTATGCATTTTCATCGGGCTTCCTATTTTGTGCTGTTTTCTTTTGTTTTTGGCTGGAAGACATTAAAAAAAAAACAGCACAAAATAGAAAGCCCGATGAAAACTCATAGCTTAAAACACAGCCGTAGCCGAAACTCTGCTTGGAGAATATAATTTTCAACATATAGGAAAAGGTTTTCTACTTTTTTTTTCTTTTACTTAATGATCTCCACGTAAACAAGACCTGATTTCAAGGCGGGACCCGAAAGCCACTCAAGGTTACGGGTTACATTGTATACTGTAACGGCATCTCTTCTCCCAAGGTCAGAATCATCATGATTGAGACCAGCTCAATTGCTCACTATGAGTGAGGACTAACTGAGCCAATAGGCGAAGCAGGGGTTACAAAGGCTATTAGGGAAATTCCCTACTCCTGCCCGGCTATGCGGGCGAGAAAGAGAGTTTTACCGCAACTACTCCCTTTTTGTCGTATGCAACTTGCTCCGAGCCAATGAATGAACTGGGCGGACGGGCAACACCTTAGCACCGTAGAGACATCTGGGAGCTCACGATGGTATTTTTACCACCATCATGCATATCCCACAGGGCTACCATGGTCATGTATACAGAGGTTGTCCCAGAATACCTCCTAGTCACAGTACGAACATGCCCTGTTCACGCAATCACACACAAAGGCGGGCGTGTTCGATCAATTGCGCAACTGTGTCACTGTGCACTCGTGTATCATGTTCCACTATACCTAACATAGAACTGTGTGTCAGAAGTACTCTCTCCGAGCAGAGGTTTGGCTCAGTCTGTTTTTTGACGTTTTTAGTCGTTTTTATCCGGCTTTTATTTTTTACATGGCCGTGAGACATAAACGTGATAAAAACGACTCAAAAAACGTAAAAATAAATCCAGCTGGAGTCTAACCTCTGCTTGGAGAGTATGCCCGAAGTACAAATTACTAGTTTCATATAAAGTAATAGTAATATAATTATATAGTTACTGTACTTAGATTATCTATAACTTCCTAGACTTCCTTATCATCCTGACCTGTTCTTAGCTTGTAAGACCAGGAACGTACATTTAAGGTCTTCTTCGTTCATTCATTAGAATCAATTTTAAATGTCTTAGTTGTGTCACTTTCAATACTAATAATTCTGAAGTAATATCAAAGACAATAGTGTGTAATACAAATATTATTGAACAACGGATTAATAAGTCCACGTAACGTTAATTTTTATCGTCCAAATCTAACGTTATTTGCATTATATTTAGGTGACCTGGTGACCTGGCTAAGGTTCATAATAATACCACCCCCCCCCTCCCAAACTGTCTTGTGCATGTGAAGAAGACAACGGCGAGGAGTTCGTTCATAACTTAGATCTCAAAAGCCGTATTATATCAAAGATCATATACTGTTTCTGCACGGGGCGGTACGTTTTAGAAAGTACCGGATATGCAATACAAACAAATATACATATCGTTTCACCTCCCGGCCTTTTCTTTGCTTGCACTGCATCATGTATTTGTATAAACGTTGATTTATAGGTGGTGTCGGTAACTTGAGTAGGTGCTGCACGTTGAAAAAGGATATACCCCACGACTCCCATGTTTTACCCCGCAGAGCTCACACGGACGGCACACATGTGAATCCGCCCCGTCCCACGCGCACGTGTCCCCGTAACGTCACACCAGTAACGCCACCTGATTGGTTGAGGCTAATTCGATCACGCAGACGAAAAGGGCTCGCCGAAGGCGGGAACCAATCAAACGCATGTACAGCACACCGGCCCACATGGCTACCACGATACGACCCTCGACGATACTGTAAAATGACCGTGATTTGGGCAACTTTATTCTATTTGAGGGGTTTTTCAGTTTTTAGAAATTAGAAAACCTTTACAGTTTAGAGAAACAGACAAAAAATTTTTTAGCAATTTTTCTAATAAAGTAATAAAGATTCTTATTTCCAACAAAAAATCAATTTTATAATAACTATATGCTTTTTGTCTCAAAACATGTGACATAGAAAACCCTTTTTCTGTCCTAAGTGGACTTTACCGTTTCTGGCACATCTTATGAGAACGAATCTTGGCATAGCATACCATCCTCGGAACAGGTCCAAGAACGCACGTGTGTGTGAGAGCGAATTACATATCCGCCCCAATTTTCATCTATATATAGGTAAGTGAAATGTTTGTTCATGTGTTTGTTTTTCCCCCGTGTTTATACCTAGATTACAATATAATTATCTTGCGCCCGATTTCTTTAAATTTTCATCGACCGATATTTCTGAATATTCTGGTGACACATAAACTTTGCAAAATATAAATGATTGTATTTGCAAAAGAGACATTTTGCTTGTGTTGTGTTGTGAGTACGTTAGATCCGATCTTGCGCGCTGTCGTGCGATTGCAATCTTCAGTGACACAAACACACATACCTGACTGTCTACTAGACTATACTTTACTGTAAATTTGAACATGTTCGCTTGCATTAAATTCGCGGTGGGTAGAAAATTGAGTGCATTCTCTCGGTTATTTTAAGTTTTTGCAGAGTTTTACTGTAAATGGCTTTTATTTCGAGATGAAGCCGTGACCGTGAAAAACTCTAGTATAAAAGAATCACGAATATTTTCCCCTTTACAGTATGACACCACTTTCTGTCACAAAGTAGCCGAAATAATTTGCGCGGCGCACCCCTAAATTGTGTTGCCGTAAACATATACAAAATGGTATGACAGTTAACGTTACATCAAGGAAATTGGCTATGTATTCATGTTTTTGCCTCTCTCTTATCTTTTCTTTAAATCTTATAATCTATCCTTTTGTGTATGGTAAAATGACCCAATGTGCGTGCAAGTATCATGTTGAACACTAGCGACATTATACACAGAACGCAGTTCATGATTTTGTGTTAACGTTATATCTAAAAATTTTCCCTGTTTTTTGTTGTTTTTTTCTGGTAGGAGTTCGCTTCTCTTGTTGTTGTTGTTTTAGCAATACATGTACTGTAGTTTACTTTGTATGGCTATTTCTAGCTTAGCTAAAAGCCGTTAGAAAAATGCATACCTAACCGAAGACTTGATGAAGCTTTAATTATACTCTCGTTCAACGTTGACAGAAGCATATAACGTTATATGTATGTAGCTCAATTCGAATTTTCGGTCTTTTGCTTTTGCATGCGGTCATGTATACTAGCATGTGAATAAGACAAGGACGGGGATTTATGGTGGGAAAAACGAGAGAAATAACTACACAAGTGGGATTCGGTTGTCTGGTCCGTAGAAGATTTACTGTGATTGTTGAAACTTTAGCGTAGACACTAGGCTGGCAAAAGACATCTCAGCATCAAAGTCTGCGAACATAAAAATCACCCTACCATGCGCCCAACGAAGATACGAACGTTAGCACCCTCTTAGTTAGTTAGCCCCATATATATCTAAACCAAAAGTTTCTAAACGTCATCCTGGGAGGCCTTCTTTTCAAAGCTATCGTCTGTTATTGGTTGCAAGGTCATATGATGCAAGGTAATATGACACGCTGTGTCCTTCAACAAGGACGAACGTTGACGATGGAATATAAGAAGGAGGCCGTTGTTACTTGCAATTGGGTGGGCAGTAAAGCTAGTTCACCTTTGTCCGCGGGGTATCCTATATCCATTGTTTTAAAAAAACAAGGTATTTATTTAGGGATATCAAATCCGCGGAAGCGGTTTCAAACAACGGTACTTTGAAAACATTGCAGTATCAAATTATCATCAGGCTTTCGACTTGATATCCCTAAATACATTTATTCAATTATTTATTTATTTGTTCAGCTGCACATTTTATTCAAACAACGGATATAGGTTACTTCCCAGATAAAGGTGAACCAGCGTTAAGGTGGGGATGCATTTCGCCTTGACTCTTTTGGTCAGTCGGATTGTCTTAGGAACTCTTAATGAAAATATGCCGACAAACCATTCGAATTGGAAGACCTAGCTACACAACGACAAATGCTATTTGTTTACAAAGTTCGAACTTATGACGCCAGCATTTGCAGATAAGTTGTTGCTATGCAAGTAACACTATTCGAAGACAATGCATATAGCATGTGCATTAGCATGCATATATATAGTGTACCATTGCAGTTATATGCCGGAAAAGTAACGTTATATGTCAAACCCTGGTTTATTATACATGTATAAGCATGTATTACACAAACTCTCGCAGCCAGGGAGTAGCTATAGGGGGTCAGTTTGAGTAGCCACTAGTTGCGCATGCTATTCTACAAGAAAAGGTTAGGTTTTGGCTTGTTTTGGGAATTTTTTTAGATGGCTATATCTATATAATTTTGTCAGGTTTTCCTTTTTTGTCCGCCGGTCAGAGTAAGAGCCTAACCTCAGCTTGGACGACGATTTAGTCGGACTGTTTGGTCAAGTCGTTGAAGTTAACGTGTCGCACAACGGTTGCTGTTAGCACAGGTGTCTGACCAGATCTGGTGACCCCAAGTACACACGACATGGACACACATACGCCCAGTGTAACGTTATATACTGTCGACTTAGGTCAAGTGTTCTGTGCACTTTTATTTCAAAGGTAGCAGCAGGTGACATCCAAGGACCACGTGCTGAGGGCGTGTCTACACTTCAGTTTCACGTGATCATTCACGTGACACGTCATGAACAGTATTTGTCCCCATACCCCGCCCCCAATAGTACTTTAAACAGGGTATAAAGTCACAGTACTTTAAAAATTTTGTAGTCAGTATTCTTCTGTGAGGTGGAAGCTGTGTATTGAACGTTACTTTGTAATATGACACTCACTTAAAAATCAATGCAGACCCTACCAATGCATTTCCTATACGTGTAGACACTTCCTTTATCATGTAAAGTTTCTGACTTACGGCATAAATGAGGGGCAACAATTTATAAGCGCACAAAGAAGGCCAATTGTTCACAGGATAATGGATAACACATAAGAAAACGAGTTTGTCTTGTCACCCCTAAAGTTAGTTTTGGAACCTGAATTTTGTCAGACCTTGTCAAACACATTGTTTTCAGCCATAGGCTGAGATTACGCCCGTACTTCATTTGAGTGCTAGTACTTAATAGCAGAATACAAAATGCTTTTTGATATTACGTAGGACTAGTGTGTACTTTATCCTATAATGTGAAGTAGCATTTCTTACTTCCTAAAATCAACGGCCAAATAATGTTGTAAATCACCATCTCATGCGGCTAAAGAATTAGGTAAACTGTAGTCTGCTATCCAGCCGTATTATATAGCTCCCGTGTCATTCGGGAGCTATATAATACGGCTGGATACCAGACTGCAAGTCAACAAGACTAATACCCCCTTTCCACTAGGACGGCGCTCTCGCCGCGCTCTCTCTGCGACCTAAAATTTGACAGATCCTTCAACGAATTCTATAGAAAAGAAACGAATCTTTTTACACCTTGTGTGTTTTGTTGTCTTCTCAGTCACACTTTTACGTTTTGTATGATATACCAAGTGTGAAAGTGAAGATTACACATATCCTATTTAGGTCGCAGTGAGAGCGCAGCGCGATCGCCGTCTAGTGGAAAGGGGGCCTAACTACAATACCAATTTGCCATTCTTATCACAAGACTAGCCTGTGTTTACACAAGAAACTTTTATCAGATAAAAGCTCAGCGTTGTACACAATCTCTCGCTTACCTCGCTAACTGTGTCAATAGCCCCTTCCCCGACATAGGACGGGGGTCATTAACCCCAGTGGTCTGCGGTTATTAACCCCAGCGGTCGGCGGCTATTTTAGTCAGACCAATTACTTCTTCACATCTGCTCGGAGATGATTCAACACCTAAAAATAACGCCTTTCTCACTACACACTTGGGCAAAACTCCTTCCTATAGTAATAATTTCATGATAGCTGACTTGAGTTCCTTTGTATTTTTTCCTCAGGTTGGTTTCTTCCGAGATCTTTTCCAAAACAGAGATGTCTACATCCATGTTCTGGTCGGCATTCTTGGTCATGGTGGTCGCTCCGAGTGCCTGGAGTGCCGTCACACTCCGCCAGGTGTCCTCAGTGTACCTACCGCACGGATTTGAGTATGACGGCACGCCCATGTTTGCCATGGGGGACCACGGTGCCGTAGAACAGATCACTTACGATGCAAGGAACCACCACATATACACCGTAGGTATGTATAAACAATCGCTCTTGTTGTTACCTCCTGAATTGTTTATGGTACTGTTTATAGGTGTGTTTGTGTTGTGTTTTCTTATGTAAGTGGGTACGTAATAGGGTCCCAAAAAATAAGGCTATTTTTGGTCCCCCTAGCAGCGTTTTCGGGTAGTGCAGCATTGCAGACTGACACCCCCTACTTGAAAATAGTTTGGTACAATCCATGGACAGTCGTCCTGACGAATTTCCCCTTATTGGGAAGACATAGTTGTGATTGATTAAAGGATGAAGGGAAAGATCACAACACTAGTAACACTGTGATATCTAGGGCTATAACTTTAAGAAATTCGCAAAGACTCTGATTTTCGGACGTATGTAAGATTTTCAGTTTCTTGCTTCATAGCCGTTGTAAATGATTATTCTATTGCCCTATATTTGAAACCTTCTTTCGGTTATTGCTGACTGTGTTCAATGTACAGTAGAAGTCCCTAATTGCACACTCCAGATGCCAATGTGCAAATATCCAGATGGTGCAATGAAGCGAAGTTATCCGGGTGGACCGCACCACCGCGGCATTTTTGGTGCAATGAACAGAACTGTGCGGTTATCCGTTGTTGCAATTAACTGGTTTCTACCGCATCAGCTGAATATGCTTGCCCCCATCTTACCAAACCTCCAGGTGACGCGACCATCCTCAACATTATCGACATCCGGTATCCTAGCGCACCGAGGGTGGTGTTCCGACAATATCTGCCAGGGCGCGCTACTGACATAGACTCCTGCGGGAACTACATAGCGGTAGCCTTGCAGGCCGAACCCATCACAAGACCCGGGACGGTGGCCATCTACGAAATGTACGACCCTGTCAACAACGACTTGCGTCTGATCCATACAATTCAAGGTAGGAAGCTTACTTTTTCTGAACATTTTTGTCATTTATATCTTGTATGTCATACATTTATGTTTATCCTCACTAAGGGAAACATATTGTTTTTGCTCCGTTTTTTTTTTTTGTTTTTTGATAAGTATATGACTATACAGGTGGCTATCACTATGGTTACGGGAAGTGTAGCAGACTATGGTGTTTGATTACATAATGTAACAAGTGGTAGGACAGAACAAGAGGGGCCGGTCACCTTATACATGTATGAGTGTGTTTTGAGCAAGGATAAACCAAGGCATTTAACCTCCTTGGATAAACAAAGCAGTAGTTTGTGATAGCATACCGTCATATAAAGGCAATATTTGCTTGCAAATGTTACCTTTCTAGTTGAAGTCTTATTGCGTGAAAGGTGTACTATTATCACAGATAACTTTCTTTGCATTTGAGACACTAAATAAATTGTGTATTTCCTCCACAGTTGGGCCCCTACCGGATATGCTGAAGTTCACCAAAGACTGTCGAAAGTTGGTCACGTGTAACGAGGGCGAACCCGCGAACACCGAGTCGGGAGACATCGTGGATCCCGAAGGCTCGGCGACGATTATCGAGTTCAGTTCGGGTTTCCTCGCCAACGAGATCGAGCCAATCGTCCGGACAGCAACCTTCCACAAGTTCGAGCAACAGTAAGTAGTTTCTATGTTTGTTTGTTTACTAGTTTGTTTGCTTGCTTTGTTTTGCTGTAGCATTATGACCAATAAAAACAAGGAAGGTTCCATTTCTAAAATACAGAGAAAGGTATGGAACACAACAATCTCATTAATATCTTTAGTCGGTCATGTTGTCTAAAGTTTCTGTCAATTTATTTTGTGGGGGGATGAACCATCTAATATTTTGACGAATGCAACATTTCTAAAATAACGTATTATCCATAGCACGTAGAATTGCGTCGACAATCTGTTTGGAATCAAATTCTGCCTAAAAAGTCAAGAAACAAGACACAAGCATGACCAGGACAAAGAAACAAAAAATGTAGTTTCGCGGAAGTACCAAGGTCAGCCGCATGAGGGCCTTCACCATCGTGCTCACATCACAATTTTTCATGGTGGTAAAAATTTGTATCATTTTTTGTTGTTTTGTTTTTACGCAGCGCGTACCGGTATCAAGCGAAGGGCCTGAGGTGGTTGTTCCCGGAAGTAACGCATGGTCCAGAGAACAACACGCGGGTGACCAGGTTCAGCCTGTCCCAATCTCTGGAGCCGGAATATCTGGCGTTCAGCCACAACGAGACCAAGGCATACGTCGTGCTTCAGGTAAGAACACAAATGATCGTTACCTCCGGGAGGGAGGTTCACCTCTGATGGAGGTACTGTTTTTGGTTATGTAGTACTTTGTACCTATGACTCAAGATCATTTTGGTGGATTTCAATGAATTTTGCTACGTCACAAAAAGGTAGTTACTGAGGTTTGGATGAAGCATGACGATTTGTGTCCCCCTTGCAGTAATTTCAGGTACTGCAGTATTATGGGTCGACATCCTTTTCCTGACCTTAGTGTGGTATACATGTACATGACATTTTATTGTCCATGGAAATCTGTTATGAGACGAAGATACTAGTAGCCGAGATTGGAAAAAGAAGGGACTATTATCAGTTATTGCAATAGGGTTGTGGCATTTAGAAGTGTACAAAAACTTTTGTCTTTGTCTTTAATTTGTTTTAAGACAATTTCACGAACAAGATTGTTTATCAACAAGATGGCTGTGGCCCTCGTGCCTTGTGATACAGAATAATGTTGTGCTATTGAGTTTATTGGGAGCTCCTACAACTGTTCAAACGTCATTGGGATGTAACTACTCAGAAGGTTAAAATATTGTTAATTTGTGCTACAGGAAAACAACGCCATAGCCGTGCTCGACATGGAGACTGCGAGTTTTGAAGAAATCTACCCTCTCGGGTCCAAATACTGGGGCACAGCGAGCCTGGACACAAGCGACGAAGATGGAGGTAAAGTTGCAAGGCTGGTTCAAACAGGCTCTCGCGTCCTGTTTTCGGTTTCTTTCTCTTCTTCCTCTCCCTCTTCTCCAAACAAATTTTGAATGTCAACAACCATAGTTACTTAAAAATTGCACGCCATTCGGTTACATCATGTAGCAAGGACAGAGCTGGAAGACGTGGACACTATAGATGAGACATGTGTTTGTTCTTCTTTTCTTAACCTCCTTGGTTTGAGTACTACAATAATTAAAATAAAGAAACCAGTAGTTTACGTTTGTTAGACTTAGACCATGTATAGGTTAGACTACATATTTGCTTGCAAATGTTTTACGTTTTAGTTACCTTCGTGGTATTGTGTAATATATGCTGACTTTCCTCCCTTACCCCTTGTTACCGTGTAGGAATCAACCTCCGAGAGTGGCCGATCTACAGCATGTTCCAGCCGGACGGGATGAAGTCCTTCACCCACCGCGACAGGCACTACATCCTCACGGCGAACGAGGGCGACAACAAGAAGATCCAGATAGGCGGGGAACGATTCACCGACATTGTCAAGGGGAGAGATATAATGAAAGGTATTGAGAGAAACGTACTTATTAACTGTATATTTTAGTGCTGGTCGCCATATTTCATCGGACAATTGTGAATCGGCGCAAATTTCAGCATGATATTACTACTTTTTCCTCAGATGTTTGAAAGACTTGAAAAAACCATGTCCATGACGTTCGAGGCGCGGTAGTTTTGTTTGTAAAAGTCACGTGTTTTTACAGGCCACATGGAAAAATTGGTGCAAATTTGTAAAGTTGGCGCAATTTCATTGCGCAACTCGGCGGAGTCTGTTAAGATGTCTGCTTTAGTACCTGCTTCCGGATCCATGCATGTGTGTGTGCGTGTGTGTGTGTGTGTGCGTGTGTGTGCGTGTGTGTTAAAATGTGTGTGTGTGTGTGTACACGCGTGACACTGTACAGTGCGCATGTGTGTGGGTTCGTGTGCACGTGCTTGCGAATACAAAATCACTGAGCCTTATCCTAAATTCACTCGAGAAAAAATGTCTTGTCCACACACAGACTCTCTCCTCGGTGCCGACTTCACCTCCACCCGCGTGAAAAGAGCTCTGAGCGACGAGACGGAACTCGCTTGTACCCACTTCAGCGCCTACGACGGGAAGGACCGATGGAACCACGAAAAGTTCTCGGCACTCCACGCGTTCGGGGGCCGAGGATTCTCCGTGTGGGACGCGGAGGACCTGAGCCTGGTGTGGGACAGCGGAGACGACGCAGAGAAAATGATCTCCAACTATCATCCGGACATCTTCAACTCCTACTACAAGGAGTCGGCCCTCGACAAAGACATCAGGAAAAACTTCGACAAGTCTTCTTGTAAAAAGGTAAACACACGTGGAAATTATGAAAATAAAAACCTATACTTAGCCAATAATAAAGATAGTTGGGGCTTACAGTTAGTGCCCAACACTTGAAATGGAGGAAAAAAATAAACAAGGCATAACTACAGCCTTTGTACCTAACTCCAATGTACATGTGTATAACGTGAATGAATAGATTTCGCAATCATTTCGACCTGCACAACTTAAAAACGTGTTTTGTTTCATTTTATTTTGGCAACATCTTAAGGGTTAGTCTAAAAGAATTAAAGTATGTATACATTTTTTCCAGGGACCAGAAACGGAGGCTGTTGCGATAGGCTCGGTCGGAGACCAGACAGTTTTGTTTGTAGCAAACGAGCGATCCTCCACCATCATGTTGTACACCCTGCCGGACACGGACCTCATTTCACCGGTCTTCCAGAGCATCTACTGGCCGGGGAAGCTGACCGGGACCTGGCGGGAAGCGTACGAGTCACGCACGGTCGGCGACGTGGACCCAGAAGACCTTAGGTATGTCTAAAATCTAACACTCTGTGTTCACAAACCCTCACCGTAAATAGAACTAATACAATACATTTCCGTGAATGGTTAATCAAAGTAAACAAACAAAAAAGAAACAATCAAACATGTTTGGAAGCTTATTCAGTGAACTAGTGTCCACGTATTGAGTACCGGGGCTACTTCTGTATTAAAGTAGGCTGCGACAGAAAAGGGATTCCAAAGTTTTTGTGCTCTATATCTTGCTGTAGCTTGTTTAGAGACCACCATAGAAGCTTGTTGTCATATGCTACATCACGCGATATTTAGGTTCTTTTTTGTACGTCTTACAGATTCGTTGCCTCAGAAGACAGTCCTAACGGCAGACCACTCCTCCTGGTGGCCGGCACGGTTAGCGGTACAGTCAGTGTCTACGAGGTGTACGACGACACCGACGTAACGGTATGTTTTCTTTTTATGTTATCACTGTTCTAAAATTGATATCAATGACCATCAGATACTTTGACACGCGTACACGCTATTTTAGTATACAACATAAGCGCTGGCCAACAAGTCTCCTAATCTTTCACAAGTTGAAATGTCGCCTTTGTCATGCGTCCTGAAAGGAAGTGTGAATCAAAGCGAGGAGACAAAGGTACCCGGCAGTTGATATTGGCCCCCGTCTCGGTCGAGGGGTAGTCGATATGGATGTGCTGTTTTATAGTAGAGTCAATTCCAAGTCACCGAGATGGTTTTGAAATAATATTTGTAATAAGTTTGAACTATTTTGAGTAAAAGAACATTTCAGTCACTAAAGTTCGAAATTGTTCAAACATTTCAAAATGAAAGTTTAAACATGTTTGAACCTTTTTATATTTGTTGGAACATTTGGGAAAGTAATGAATTCATTATCTCTTTATTTAGAACAATTTTCAAACATCTATGAGTTTTTGTTATTGTTCCAACATGTTCCAACATTTTGTGTCATTTTTTCCCTCCATAAAAACTTTTATTGACCCCATAAACAAAGCTGCTAAGCTTGGTCCTTTGTTTGGCTCATGTATTTTTAGATTTTCTTAAGTATACACTGGTGAGTCTTTTGTGAGAAGGTGGCAGACAGACATAATTTCCTGCACTTGGCAGGGATGTGTGAATTGCCCTCTTCCCAGCCCACTGACCCAGTTTCATCATATTGTTTCCATGTTCGAACATGTGATCACAAATGATGCATCTATGTTGGAACAGTTTAGAAACTAACAGAAATAATGTATTTGATGTTAGAAATGTTTCTAACATGTTTGAATACTATAGAAACATTTAGAACGTCACATAGATGTTGTAAATAGTTCTAAACAGTTACTTATCACAGTTAGATTGTTACAAAGATTTCCAAATTGTTAGAACAAAAGGCAAGAAACACCCTCTCGGTAATATGGAATCGACTCTAGTTGTTTCAGATATTTTTTATTATTTGTGGACTATTATACGATAGATGTTTGTTTTACCCCCATAGGCATCCGCTGGTCTGGTGCTGCCTGGTATCCTTACGACATACCTCACCGCGATCGCCCTCACCGTGTACACCGTGCAATAGCGACCCCTAGCGAGATGATGACGAAACATAACCGTCCAAGACGTTGTTGCTGATCATCTCCTTCACATGTGATGTGCCTTTATGTTAAATTAACGGCAACTGCTCTTGCATTGGGTCCACAAATGCCATGTTTATAAACAGGACAGAGAGAGGGGGAGGAGAGAAACAGAGGATTTACCCCCTACCAATGTTTCACTCGCACAGCCTTTGAAGTGAATATTTTATTATGCACATTCGCACAAATGCAACGCAACAACCGCAATGCATATGATGTTTGCACATACTTTTGTGTAAAAAAGTTTCCTTTAAAAGTTGCTAGGAAAGATTGTTCTGAGATCGGGGTGGGTATATTGTATGCTAAATGTTCTTTAGGGCCAAATATGCGTTTATTTCCGTTTTGTTGTCAGAAGGTCTTTATTTATTAATTTTACAGTGGCCCAAGGTCACTTGTGTTTTTTTGTTGTTGGTTGTTTCATATGCATAATACTATTTTCATTTTTTTGTCAGTTGTCATGTTTACCTTGAAGTTCACAGTAATGTTTTTCCTTCGTACTTCTTCTCCTTCTTCTCCAAACAAATACATGAAAGGTCAATGACCTGGGCCAGACAGCTGTCACCATGGTGACCGATAGAGTAGCAGACTCCCAGTGGTGTTCAGTTACATAATGTAGCAAGTGGTAGGACTGAGCTGGATGATCTAGTTACAATGTATACAATGATGAAGGTGTTAGAGCAAGAATGAAAAACAAAACGATAACTTGATAGGCTAGACCTTATAAAGGTAATGAATTTGAATTATGAATTTGCTTACAAGTGGTACCTTTCTACTTTAGCTTTTACTGATTCTCAACGATCGCAAAGAAACGCTAAAAATACCGTGCTTAGCGATTGGCAACACATTCCAGTATATATTTTCGTTATACAGCTTTATGAATATTTTTATACCAGGATAGAAGTAAGCTGAAGAGCCATTTCAATGCTGTTGTATGTTGAAAACAATCCATCCAAAGTTAACGAATTTGAGTTACAGTTTTCACCTTACTCTGAGAGGGCTGTAAAAGTTGCATTTGCATTTGTCTTGTGTTTGGATGTAGATATTCAAAGAAGATAACTTTACGTTTGGGACCGCATTGTAAGCAGCGACACCTATACCTGCAATATGGAATAGCACCCAAACTCAGACTGTTGATTGTATATAGTCACTGGTTGTGAACCAACAATCTTGTTATTAATTCATTTGAATGAAAAATTGCTATAATATGTGCCTGTGGAATAGTGGTACACGCCTGTAGATTGTTTTTGTTGAAGTGAATAAAATAGAAAATCACGTACTTTCATTAGTGTTTGTTTCTTTTATTTCTTATAGAGTCGATTCCGAGACACCATGAGGGTTTTTAGACAATAATTGTAATAAGTTGGAATTATTTTGAATAAAAGAATATCTAAGCCCAAACAGTTATAATTTTTTCAAAAAAATTGATATGGAATTTTGAATCTATTTGAATTCTTTGGAAACATTTTGAAAGAGATCACACGAAAATCTCTTTATTTACAATAATTTTCAAACATCTGCAGGATTCTTTCACATTTATGAATATTTACAAAAAATGGTAAACCTTGTCAAATGGTAGAATTAATTTATTGCCCCATAAAAGTTAGCCCCTTTTGTCTGCCTGGTATATTTCTAGATTTCACTGATGGGTCCTTTGTGGTAGGCCATTGACATGACACCCAACCATACTTTGCGGGAATGTGTGAATTGCTTTCTTCCTAGCCCACTGACCCAATATTACAAAAAATGGTAGAAAATGGTAAATAACGGCAAAATGCTGTTACCATTGTTTACAAATTCTTAGAAGTATTCTGTTCCACATCGTGAATATTTCAAAGGTTTTACAGACCGAGGAAAATATAAAGAAAGTTCAAATAGCATTAGAAATACTTCAAAAGTATAAAATCTCCTGGACATATAATTGAAAACAATTGAAAACGTATGTAAATGATGACAATAGCAACCCTCGCGGTGACTTGGAATCGGCTCTATCTTATCATTTATAAACCATCTACATTCCATGATACAAATTTCAAACATGTAGGTGACATATGCAACGGAGAAAGAGAGGAACATTTTTAGGTGAAAATATGCAAAAATAATTGATGCAAAATACGGTAATTCCACAGTGATAGTCAACCTGTGATAGAAAACCCCCGAAATTCGTTTCTTGACGGTGATCATCGTTTTATATTAATTATGCAGATAAGCATCCTATTTGCATAATTTATCAGAAAAGTGCAAGATTAGCGTTTTCTTTCAATATATGACCGTCTTCCTTTGAACAAGCTCTTCTTATTTGGGTGTAGAAGAATATAAAGCGACGTATGATTTATGCTAGTGAAGACCTCATCAATTGAGAAACACTCATATAACTCGTGTGTGGTAAAGATTAGAATCCTGTTGGCGAATGTATGGGGTCATGGAACTGTAGCTCTCGCGGCTTAAAAAACGTCAAAAAACAACCGGAGCCTTAAGCTAGGGGCACAACCCGCCGTACTTGCAAGTGCGTGCTGTCTACGTGCCAAAACGTTGGGAATCTTTTGGTATCCGTAAGTGGTAAGTACCGTCTCCGTACGAACACGTGGCGAATCCCACGGATTTGGGAGTACGCAGACACTCCGTAGAAATTTAAGTGCATGCAGAACTTTCTCTGCTCTCGGGCTGCGGATTCGCCCCCCGTACGTGCCAGTACGGGCGACGTGACTTCCCTGTACAGCTAATGAGCGCACAACGCACTGGCTCCGTGACTGTATCAAAGTTTTCTCACAGTCAATTGCTGTACGGATGTACTGCTGCGCACGTCGTGATTGTGTGTTCCGTGATTACTTCGCGCTTCACTTGTTCACCTGTGAATGGCGACGCACAACACACCTGCACTGTAATGTGGGAGCAAGTGCTCCTCACGTATAACACACGTGGCAAGCACATGTTCTCTGCAGTATATAAAGCCGAGTCAAAGAAAGACTGCCAACCCGTCTCCAACATGCGTAAGAAGACACAGAAGGAGCCGTCAGTTGCATCTGTACCAGCTTCGACCAGAGCCGCCCAAAATAAAGACCTTGAAAGGTCGTCCTATGTATACATCCCCGAAAAACTTACGTTCATCGCACTAAGCTTGAACGCACTTACATCATGCGAGTGAGTAAGTAAGCCGTACGTAAGCAGCCGGCACGTGTAGGTAGGGCCTGCTTACGTTAACGTGGCAATCACACAGAGACCGTACGTTGTAAGCACGTGCAAATCACCTACCACTTGCGCAACAAACGATGAACGCAACCGCTCGCAGCCAGGCAAACGTGGCGTGCAGACCACGTACGTACACCTTGCGCCACCGTGCGACTGACGTGCGTTGATGTACTCCCTCCCTGCTCTTGCCAGTCGTTCCCCACGTTTTCAGAAATACGTGGCTGACGTGCCCCCCCCCCCCCCCCCCCCCCCAAAAAAAAAACGTACGGGCAAATTGCACGTACGGCGGGTTGTGCCCCTAGCTTTACCTTTGCTTGGAGATTTTCTTTAGTATTATAAGTGTTTATTTTACGCAATCATTGACACACAGTGCTGGTCTATTCTTGTCAATAGAATTAAACTTTGAGCCTTTTTACAGTAACCTACTTTTACGTAAGGCCAGGTTAATTTGATTATATACATGACACCTTTTCTTTTATGAACCACAAAACTAATGCTAAGGGCACAACGTAACCCACCGTACGTCCAAAACGTGGGCAATCTTTTGGAATCCGTAAGTGATAAGCACCGCCTCTGTACGTACTCGTAGGAAATCCGACGGATTTTGGAGCACGCATACACGCCGTAGAACTTTACTTGCAGGCAAAACTTTGTGTGCCATCGGGCTGCGGATTCGCCTCCCGTACGTGCCAGTGCGGGCGACGCGCCTGCCCTGTACAGCCTGAACTTTTTTCAGAAATACGTGGCGGACTCTTGGCGGGTTGTGCCCTTATAATTAGCTTATTGCGAACGAGGGAAGAACTTGCACACTTGGGTAAAAATATTCCACAGTGTCCCTCTAAATTCATTTTGCGGTTGGCCACTAAATTGAAATCTTCTTAAATCTTAGTTAAATTGCCTTCATTATGAAATCTAAGTTGTTAGGCAGGTTGAACTATTGACCTAAAATAACGGTAAATAAATAATAATAATAATAATAATAATAATCTGGTGTATTTTGCCAGCCAGTAGGTACCCCAAGTATGAGTAATGAGGCTGTTTAACGTGGTCGAGGCACCTCCTCGAGCACGGGACCCCCGTTTTACGTCTCTCCCGGAAGACGATTTCGTGGAAAACTTCGTGAGGCTACAGCAATCCGGACGTCCTTGGTTGATCCCCCATCCAAGCACTGTCCGGACCGCGCGTTGCTTAACTTCCGAGATCGAGGGATCGGGTGTACCAACGCGCCACGCGGCCGTAGCATGTATGGCCAACAATAAATTCTTAATTTTTGTTCTTTTGCATAAAAATTGTTCTGTGCGCTAGATTTGGGTGACAATTTTTTCAATTGCCTAACAAAAAAGTGCACTTGCAATAGAAAGCAAAACATCTCCAGATATACTGTTTTTTAATTGGATTTTTGGGCATAGAAGTTGTGTGTTTTAACGTGTATTCCTATGGGACGGCGAAATGCAGGAATACGACCTCAAATGCATACCGTGACGTACAAAGGTTCGCACTTTGACCCTTGACCTTATCCTTATAGTCTCAAAAGTTACTTCCTTGAAGGCGAAAGGCTAGACGTCAACTCAGTGCTACAGTACAGAGGCAAACTGGAACGTATTCAAGTTCCTGTTAAACAATTCAGGTAACTTTGCATTACTCATGTAAATGCATGATAATTTTACTATCTGCACTTCTTCCGGGTAGGCTACGTGGCTTGTTTTGTGGCCTAGGGGCTTCGGTCTGCCTAAACACCACAAACGACTCAGAAACACCACAAACGACCACAAACGACTCTAGTATGCAGTGTATATGGGCCAAAAACCTTGTGTGGCGCTCTGGAGACACTGTTTACACATTTATGAATATAAAAAACGCAAGCAAGTCCTACGTATTCACCAGTTATTCTAAGTTAGTCCGTCATGAAGTGTACAGTAATATATATGTCCTGTTCCAACATCAGGTACTGCCTTATCGCTTATGATATGATATAATATAATATATTGGGTGTGTTTGCAGCCAGTAGGTACCGAATGTGCTGAGTATTACTGTACAGTATATAACGAGGCTGATTTACGTGGTCGAGGCACCTCGAGCACGGGACCCCGTTTTACGTCCCTCCCGGAAGACGATTTCGTGGAAAGCTTCGTGAGGCTATGTACAGCATTCGGTCGTCCTTGCTTGTAATTGGTTGGTCTCCCATCCAAGAACTGTCCGGACTGCACGTTGCTTAACTTCCGAGATCGGGTGTATCCAACGCGCCGTAGCTCATGAATGAATGCTCTGCAATATAGCCCGAGTGCCTGATCCTACTGTGATGAAAGCTCCTTAATTGCGTAAACTAACTCACTAACACTATATAGTGATACTCAGGCTAAGGCATTTTTTACCTTCGCCAAGAAGGTTATGTTTTTGGTAGCGCGCGCGCGCGCATGTGTGTGTGTGTGTGTGTGTGTGTGTGTGTGTGTGTGTGTGTTATGATTGCAGTTTGTCCACTCCTAAAGAGCAAATCAAAATGTCATGTATTTCGTAGTTCATTTCGGAGTCACCCGTCCCTGCGGTGAAAGTCTACCACGTTTAGTGACTTACTGATTTTCGTATCACTTCCAGATTCTAGAGTTGTGCGAACAAATATTATGAGCCGTTACGCACTCTGGTATAGCCCTGACGCCATCGTGTCTCTGAACGTCGGTGGATACTTCTACACGGCGACAAGAGGTACCTTTACCCGCTACCCCAACTCCGAGCTGGGCAAGATGTTTCTTGAGGGGGGAAACTTCGACTCAAAAACGTACAAGCGTACGCAAAGTGAATCTATTCCCTCCTTGTGGGACGAGCAAAACCGGTTCTTCATAGATCGAGACGGGAAGATCTTCCGACACGTCCTAAACTTCCTCCGACTTGGCGAACTGGTTCTTCCTGAAGGCTTCAAGGAACTCCGTTTGCTCGAGAAGGAAGCTGACTTCTACCAGATCCAAGAGCTGACCAATGCTGTCCAGTTGCAGATGGGAAAATGAACTTACATGTATTTGCATAACTGATTAAATAAAAAACACAATAATTCCTTATTTAGGAAATAATCGGAAATTCATACTTACAGCATTATATATGAAGCTATTTGGAGGTGGCTATTTGTTGACATGAATTATGCAAATCAGTGTCACACAGATTCCAACTATACATACTAGCTCGGATGGTATACCAATCTATGATATTATACGAATGCAGCAAAGGGATCGTGATTTACAGATACCACCCCCTCCCCCCGTACATATAAATTTATCAGTAGATAAAATGCGAAATAAAGAAATAATCCCTACACAGTGTGTAACTATAGTCTCTTTATTATATGATATACGAGATGTTCTCGGCCTAACCCAGAAATAATAAGCACAACTCAAATTTTGAGGCACAACTTTATAGTATGAAGCCTTTTATCAATATCCTCCAAATTACAAATCATTGGAGTCATTACTTTCCAGGCATTCGTTTTATGCAAGTTGGAAGGTAAGTGGCGAGAAAAAGAAGGATGAAGTGTGATCAGACAATTTGACCCGCACACCTCAGGTTTCAGATCAATTGTCCACTTTTTTTTCGTTATCCCTTACCTAACGTTACTGGGTGTCACCTGCAACGTAATGATCACAATAATTTGAATTTTGGTACACATTTATATAAGATTTTATACAAGTACGTGGGATTATCAATAAGTCCTCGGTTTTGCGGAGAAATAATAAGCACAGCTCAGATTTCGAAGCATAGATGTCAAGTATAACGTCTTATATAAATCTGTACCAAAATTCAAATTATTGTGATCATTACTTTGCAGGCGACACCCAGTAATGTTAGGTAAGGCTAGGGTCACAATTGGCCCGGTGCCCGTCAGGGATGTAGCCCCGGCCGGGCTCTGAAGTCGGGCGGACACCGGCTGTTTACCGGCTGTCGTGGTCACAATCAAACGTTGCCATCGCGCTGCCCCATGGGGGTCCCGGAGTGTTCCGGCGGGCACCCCGTCATTTTTCTTTAAAAAATTTCCACCTTCCTAGGTTCGTCTCCGGCAGACACCCGTCAGATGTTCTGACGGTGTCCTGTAGTCACCCCTGCGGGGTCCGACAGGGTAACGTTTGTCTCTCACAGCCCGGTGGGGCAGTTGTAGGGTCCCTGCCGCATGCCCTGCGAACAACGGCAGGGAACCAGGCAGGCTCCTGGTGGGCACTCTTTAAGGGGTATAAAACAAGCATTGCCTGCATTCACTTAAGGTAGTACATCATTGAACTTGGAGTACTGGTGCGGTACGTCGGGGTCCGTTCACTGCGGCACGGTTTTTTTTCGCCAACTTTTCCTCGCACTCGCACTGACGTGCGGCACTGTTACGTTTCTAAACTAAACTAAATAAACATGTTATTGGAATTTTTAATGTCGGCGGATGACTTGCCAAACTGTTGAGGCCTATATTTTTATATTTGTAAAACGAAAAAAAATGGCTTATGGGTCCGAATGACTGCAAGTTTGGCGTTCCGTCGGCCAATTGCAGAGGAAACGTCCTTCTTCAGCCAAACATCTTTCTTCAGCTTGTTTCTATAGTCTGGGGTTGTAATATCGTAAAAAACATAGAAGCTTTCTATGAAGGAGGCTATCTGTTCGTCCTGCTTCTCAGTGATGCAGCCTATTATGTGGTCTGTTACGTGGTGTGTTGTCCTATCCCCCTCTGTTCAGCCCTTGTCTGCAGAAGTTTCTGTTGCTGAATTCTTCCGCCTGCCTAGTGGGCTAAGGGCTGTTTCCCCCGGTCTTCTCCTTTCCCTTGGTTTAGCGCTATGCACTTAACTCCACTGTAATACGAGAACTGTGTGATACGTGTAAGTTCACGGCTTTTGTCCTTTCACGTGATCTGTGACGTCACATATTTGACCCGGTGTTACGAATTACACACTTTTATTCCGTAAACCTGGTCTTTGACGTAACGAATTTATTCCGACAGACTGCCGGCAACCGGAGGGGTCCCTCTCGGTGTTGTCACGATTAGGTCGCGGGGTGGTTGTACGAGCGGGTCCCTGGTTCATTTTAACTCAGACTTAAATTGAACCAGGGTCCCGGCCGGGCCTCAAAATACCCCGGCAGCCGCGAGGTGTCCCACAGGGCAACGCAGGGGTCACGCCCGAAAGTGCCAAAAAACAGCCCGTGAATTGCCCGGCAGGGCCCCTTTTTCGAATTGTGACCTAAGCCTAAGGGAGAACGGAAAAAATGGGACAATTAACCTGGCCTGAGGTGTGCGATCGAACTTGCGCTGCTGGAAGTCAGACACCCAATTATTTTTGCTTGAAATAGGAGGAGAATGATTATCAAACATTTTGACAATGTCTTTTGTTAATTTACGGCATGGGGAACTCGACCCACACATGTCTGATCACAATTCACACCACTTTTTTCTCGCCACTTACCTTCTAATTTGCATAAGACGAATGCCTGGAAAGTAATAACTCCAATGATTTGTAATTTGGAGGATATTGATAAAAGGCTTCATACTATAAACTTGGGCCTCAAAATTTGAGTTGTGCTTATTATTTCTGAGTTAGGCCGAGAACTTATTGATCACCCCTCGTATATGGTTTATTTATTCTTAAAAAAAGCAACATTAACTAAAACATTTCAGTCAAGACGGCTGGATTGCGTCGGGATATTACATTGAAATTCACATGAGACATATTTACAAATAGATTATTAAGACAAGGATACAAACGTTTAAAACAGTATTTGTCAGGATAACTTATACGGCAAACTAAAATACTTATCAATGCCGAACAATTTAAATCCAAGCGGCGTTTAAAAGGTGCATCATATATCGCACGGCGCTGTATGTATAGATAAATTTATAGAATGTTTATTTTGAACTCTCGATGACAGTGCTGGTCTATTTATTTAACAGATTTGGACCTTTACAGAAGCCGTTTCAAAATTACGAGGGGGGGGGGGGGGTCAAAAGAGCCCCCCAAGGGGTATCCCAAAAAAGCCGGGTCTAGATAGGGTTCATGCTGTAATATTGCTTATGATGCCTTTAAAATCAAGAATATTTAACGACACATGCTTTTATAGTTTTAATAGTACTGGTTGTGTACAAAGAAAGGAGCTACGATAGCAGTACGTAATTGTAACAAAATATGCAATAGCAATGATTCGAGGCTCACCCAAAAGTATGGTAAAATACAGGACAGATCCAGTATGCCAGCACACCAGTAAATGGTAAGCAGTTACAAGCGCCACCTCCTTGAAAAGAGACAGTTAGATATAGGCAGTTGGAGTTTAAAATAAACCACAATCCCACCCTTATCGTTGTATTAAAACCTTTTCTGTGAGCTTGCATTATGCAAGTCGTCTGCATGGAAATAGACTAGCCGGGCAGAATGTGTAATCAAGGAGATTCTGTGATACTAAATTTTGTCAATAAGATATACAACACTACCCAATCATAGCACATTTTATCATAATACTTCGCATTCGTATAAGAGTCACATTAAACTTATTCGTCAGCAGACTCCAAATCTAATGCGAGAGGGCGAAAAAAAAAACAAGATGAGAAAAACAAAAGCAAAATGTCTAGATTTTCAAAATATACGCCAAAAAGAAACGTTGTAACAAGAGTTCAAGCGACAGAACATGCCAATCATACGGCAGGTCTTCGGTAGACATTAAATACAGATCGCAACAAAACGATAGCTGGCAGATACATGAAATATTTACGATGTCACACAACACAAGAATTATATTCTTCTAAGTGGATTCTGCTCCTCGCTTCTTATTAAGAAAATGTAGGAAGGGACAGGTATTGCAATTAAATTTTTGTCTAACTTCATTAGAACTATGAATTTGTCTGTGTTGCTTCGGAGTATGGATTTATGAACAAGAAATTTACGCATACGACATACTCAGGTTTGCACTTTGACCCTTGACCTATGATGTCATCGTGTCGCATTCACTGCCGCCTGTCAGACTGCACGTTACCCAGAGCTGTATGAGGTCATCGTGAATCTTTCTCGTAGGCGAAACTATAAGGGTTTCGACGTCAACTTGTTAGTTTGTCGAGTTTCTTCAACTCACCGTTTCACAAATCAGGTATGTCTTTATTGCTCGTACTATGTAACGTTAAACGCGTGGTGAGTTTACTGTTTGTAATTGCAATGAAATGCTAGCAATGACAAAAACGAACGGATGTCAAGGACCAGGAACTAGCTTTTATGCTCTACTAAATGTTTTGTACCACGTAAATGTAATGATATATGTTCATACATTGGTTAGGCCCTGATTCAGTCTGAATCTAGTATGCAATCTTTCAGACCTTTATCCCTCCTCTGAGACTCATGGCCGCCAGGAAACGCGGCTTGCAGATCGATTTGAGCTTCTCATGAATAAATAAAGTTCAAACAAATTAGGTGCACGCATTTTGCCAGGGAAGACAAAAACAGAATGATTTGCCGTCAGGTTGTTTTGTGTAGCTCCGAGATTCAAAAGAAAAAAAAAAAAGATCTGTCAATATAAACTAAGCACCTGTTCCAAAAATTGGGGACTGTCTTATTGCTTATAAATGTTGAGGTCGTTAAACAAGTGTCATTCAATAGAATTACTAAGTAACAGCCAGGGGCTCCGGTAACGTAGCAAAATCACGCTTCATATAGTGTTCACTATAAATGTTATTATCTATTGCATACCTGTTTTCAACTATGAGTTCTTGTAAAATCTTAGGCCAAGTTTCATCTTGACTACAAAAAGCTTCTTACCTCCTTCACAGACTTATAGATCGACATTTATGGATGATTCAAGATTTTCAACATGCCCAAACTGTTTTTTCTAGTTAGACGTACCTGCATTGAAACATTCTAGTAAAGTCCGGAAGTAAATCTCCATTTTTATCCAGTTGTAGAGATTGTATTGCAATTGAACATAGCTAAGGTTCCCTTTTTTCGTACTATTTCCAGATTCTAGAGGGTTGTTCAAGCAAATACAATGAACCGTAAACAACGTCAAGCACCCCCGGCACAAAAGAGCCCAGATGCCGACAACAACCGTCAAGAATCGGGCTCGATACAAAAGGGCCCTGATGACGATATCGTGTCGCTGAACGTCGGCGGGCACTTCTACACAACGACAAGAGGTACTCTCACCCGCTTCGGGAACTTCGCTGGGTTGTGCTGGATGTTTCGTCCCGATGGCGCGTACGATTCAAAAGCGTACAACTTTACTACAACGGAGCCTTTTCCCTCCTTGTGGGACAAGCAGGGCCGGTTCGTCATAGATCGGGACGGGAAGATCTTCCGACACGTCCTAAACTTCCTCCGACTTGGCGAGCTGGTCCTTCCCGACGACTTCAAGGAACTCCGTCTGCTCGAGAAGGAAGCTGAGTTCTACCAAATGCCGGAGCTAGCCGAGGCTGTCCGGAACATTATGGGAAAGAAACATGCTGATTCCAGTAACAAAAACAAAGTATTAAGCATAACTGGAGGGTTTCTTTTGCTTGCTTCCGTCTATATTCTAATTAGATCCCGTTTTTCGGTCAATTGACGAAACTATCTAAGGTAGAAATACTGCAAGCAAAGGTAGCCCTCAATATTCGCCCAAATCGATAACGCATATTGTTATGACCGCCATGGTAGCACATTTATTATTTATTACAGGCCTAGGTTTGCGAAAGCAAAAAAAAAATTGTTATTGGCATGTTACGGTGGCCTTGTTGGAATTAAAGGGACGAAAGCCACAACAGATAATGTTTAGTCTGCTCTAATGTGGGATCTTCAATGTGATTTGAATATGCAATTTTGACATGTAATGTTATGAAAGTGTTGATGCGGTCTGTACATTATCGACCCAAAATTCGATATCTGAGTTAGTTATTGGAACTACGCCATTTATTAGGAAAGGGACGCCGTATGCCCTTGAAAGATCGCCTAAGGCTTAGGTCACATTTCCAAATCGGGCATCTTTCGGGAGCAAAAAGAATAATATGAAACACATCAAAATACATGAAAGCGCCAAAATAAGATTCGTGGGCAGGATTTGTGTATATTTCTAGGTATACATTTTAATTTTTCGTTTCTTAAAACATCCCGGCCGGGCCCCGGTTTGGAAATGTGACATAAGCCTAAGCTATGTAGCAGTCTAGCGAAAGACGTTCTGGCGTTATGCGACATGAAAGCTTGCGCAGGCCTCAACACCCCCTGTCTGAATAGGGTTAAAGTCGGTTTGAACAAACAATTCATAATCTCCTCGGTTCATGAATTAATGAAGACCTTTATTCTAGATATATACCCACTGGGTTAGTCACAGACCGCAACAATGGTTGTTGAAAGATACACATGAAACATTTACACTGTCACACTGAATAAATTCGACTTCTTCTCGCTTCTTAGTGACACTGAAAATATAAGAACAGATAGGTTTTACAATCGAATGTTTGTCTAACTTCATTATAGATATGAATTTGTCTGTGTTACTTAGGTGTATAAATTCATGAACAAGAAATCTATTGAAACGCATACGACGTACAAAGGTTCGCACTTTGACCCTTGACCTATAAATTGTCACCGTGTCACTTCCACCTGTTCGACAGTATACAATGTCATCACGCTTCTTTCTCGTAGGCGAAACTATAAGACTTTATGTTGGCTTGAAATTGTAACTCAATCGGGTGTAATCAACCCCTTGTTTCACAAATTAGGCATGTTTCAAAGCCCTGTGTATTAGTACAGCGGCATAGCTGAAAAAATAGGCTAATTTGTCTAAAAGCACCAAATTTGGCACACACATAGTCAAACATTTTCTAAGCAAATCTAGATATGGAGGCATCTCAGCCGGGGAGCACTTTTAAAGCACTTTCAACTTAGAGCCCCCTTGCACATTTTCATTCTTATTTTTGCTCATTAAGTAGATACTTTATCAATGAAAGTTTTTTTTCACGTTCGAATTTTCCGGGCTTACTTTTCAGACATACAGCTGAGATGCGAAGATATCTAAGTATGCAATTATGTAAAATGTAGACTGCAATGTGACTTCTTGCTAAATATTATTTTTGACATCATAGTATCAACTTGAATAAATGGAATACAGTGCAAATATCCACAAACTGGTCATTTGTTCAGTCCGTCATTTTCATGTGTAAATACCTGGATAGCAGCGCTTTCACGACTGAGTGAACAGAGCAATGGAACAGAACAAAAGAACAAGGTATTCTTGTGAACACCAGTTCTAGGTCCCAACAGTTACTGGTTTTGAAAGGCTTTTACACTTGTCGGCCGGCTGTGTTTAACCTCAGGTAAGTTCTTTGTTTTTGCCATAGAACGAATGTTACCAGTTACTACCTATCAATATAAGGTTACTCTCCAAGCATAGGTTGAGTCGCGTAGATATAGTAGTAGTCGGAAACAATACACGGGCGCTTGGAGAGTACATAAGGTAGAGTATATTAGATGGGATTTTTACAATCAGTGTCTTTATGTCATAATCAGTGTAATTATTCTTTACTTAAGAATATCCCTATGATCTACCTATGTCGCGTATTTCCCATTTGTAAGGTAGGCTACTATCGGTCTCTTTGTAATAAAGGGTATGATTGCAAAATTTATTTACAAACTTCAGATATTTGTATGGTGTAAAAAAAGGGTTGGTTTCTGCTCTGTTTGCAGGATGTAGGACTTTAGATTGTAGTGCGTTCTTTTAGTCGAGGCAAAATTTTGAGGAAGACGTTTCATCAAGTTGGATCCGGAAAGCCGCCCCCACAAAACTGATAGGGATCTGTGCATCATTTGTCAAGAAAATGCCCAAGAGACACTGACATGTCCAGCACAATAAAATAGGCAGACTCTAGAAGTGGCTACACGACATTGCATATTGGCCAATAATCTAAAAGAATCTGATGACCTCGAAAGTCTGCCCTTATCTCTGAAGCTAGACAGACTTGATGAAGGATGTGGGATTGAGGCAGCAATGAATGAACACAAAGCAAGCTGGCACAAGACTTGTATGCTTCAATATAACTCAACAATGCTGAAAAAGGCTAGGAAAAGAGCAGCTCATAAAGATAATGACGTGTCTACGGAGACGATTTAAACGAACAAGATCACACGCAAGTTCAAATACGAAGAAGGTATGCTTCCTAAATGCATGGTAAATTTGCTGGATCCAACGTTATATATACGCGTCCGGGGTAGGTCAAACTGTAAGAATTTCCTCGGTCAGCTTGTTGTGTTGGACAGCGGGCTTCAGAAGAAAAAACTTTTAAAACAATCTGTTATGAAATGGCACTGTCTTATTGCTCATAAATGTATAGCCTGAGTGTTATTTTACTGAATTTAAGTTTACCGGGGATCCAATGTTTAGAATCGTGATTAATTGCCCTAAAAAAATCCATGCTACCATTCCAGAAGTTTGCGAAAAATTCTGCTAAAGTGTGTTGTTGTTGCCACGACCATGCCTGGCTTAGCATATTTGGGCTGTCCTATATAGCAAATGAAAGTGTATATAACGTTATCACAGTTAACGTCGCTACCACGTAAAGTGCCTTTTTGGCGAGGCCTCAGAAGCTAGCCTAATATCATAGTGTGCGTCCGTTTGACAAAAATTCCCAGAATTCCACGGCCTGGCAGGAATTTTACCAAGCCTGCGTAGTTGCATCATCCGTTTAGTGGGGAATAACTCAGAAATTGGGTTTGTTTATTGTTTATTGTTCATTAACTCCTTTAGTTGTTAACATTCAATGCAACAACTTATCTTCCAGGAGTAATACACATAATACTTTGACACATACAGTTTGCAACATACACACATACAACATGTCAATAAAAATCATTAAACAAAACGCATGTGCCTTATCCAAAAATCATCAAGCCCCTCATGTGTCTTAAGCTAAGTCTCGCATATGTTTCACCAGCTGCCGTCTGAAATTCCTGGATGTGTTCGCAGTTTGCAGCTCATGCGATAGTTTGTTCCAATCTGATGCTGCTCTATATGTGAAGGATTTTTTCAGGCTGTTTGTTTTTGGTTTTTCAGTTCTTAAGTTTTGCCGTGCCGCGTGTCTTGTATGATAACTATGCTGGCCCGATACCAAATGTAGTCTACTGTACAATAAAGACGGCTCCCTGGCAAGGAGTACCTTGTGTAATGTACACATGCTGCTTACATAGAGTCTTTCGCTTACAGTCAACCATGATAAGACATTGTGCATATGCTTGATCGGGGTGCGGTTAGTTCCCAAGGTAAGTCTGCCTGCTTTATTCTGCATCACTTGTAGCGCGGCGATGTTCTTTTGTGTAGTAGAAGCCCAAACCGCTGCACAGTAGTCAAGATGTTGCAAGGTAAGTGTTTCTGTTAACATTTTCATTAAGGACTGATCCAAGTATGCAACACTCCTTCTGATGGCGCCCAGGGACCTAGCCATTTTCTTTATGGTTTCTTCTACATGGAGGTCCCACGTGAGACACTCATCCAAGGTGCTCCCAAGTAGCTTCATTGTTGTTACTTGTTGTATAGGACATCCGTCAGCAAACAAGGTGTGTTTCGGTTTCTTTGACATTTTGGGTCTACTCCCAAGCAACATACACATTGTCTTATTGGCATTCAAGAAAAGTCTGTTTAGCCTCACCCAGTTACATATATCATTCAAATCTTCCTGTAAATTGACCGTTACTGTTTCCACTGATGGTGAGCACGTGTATGCAGATGTGTCGTCTGCGTACATTCCGGGGATCGTTTCCCTCACGGCAAAAGGTAGGTCATTTGTAAATATTGTGAACAGCAAAGGGCCAAGGCAACTACCTTGGGGTACGCCACAATTAACCTCCCTAAACGGCGAGTTCGTGCCGTTGAAGTGTACGCACTGTTCTCTTCCTCTAGGTAACTGTCCATCCAATGCACTGCTGTGTCTGAGAAACCGTAGCACGCCAGTTTTTGAAACAGAAAGCTGTGATCCACCAAGTCAAAGGCAGCGGAAAAATCCAAGAATATGACCCCGACGATGTTACCCTGGTCGATCTTACGATACCAGTCATCGACTAGTTGCAAGAGTGCAGTGCATCGCATGTCGAGTGATGTTTTCTGTAGGCGTGTTGGTAGGGTGACATCAGGTCATTCACTTTGAAATAGTCCGATATTTGAGAACTCACAACTTTCTCCATCACTTTACTGAAAGCAGGTAAGAGACTTATTGGTCTACTGTTCGGCCCGCTTAAACGAGTCGTTGACGACTTGGGCAGAGGAACAACCTTGGCTCTTTTCCATGCCGTCGGATACTCAGAGGTAATGAGCGATAAGTTCATGATGTACCACAGTGGTCTGGCAATCTGATCGGCCGCCAACCTTAACAGCTTGTTGTCGACATTGTCAAGTCCAGTAGCTTTCCCATCAGATAAGGACAGAAGGTGTTTGTGGATCTGTTCCCAATGTGTCAGTTGAAAGTCAAAACTACAGTCCTTTCCCACCATGACCTTATCCCTTATCAGCTGGAGAAGGTCCCCGTTTGTTTGCGAGTCCAACCCTGCTCTCAGAGAGTTCACCTTCTGCGTAAAGAATGAGTTGAAGTAGTCCGCTACGTCACCTGCCTTAGTGAGGATCTCTCCGTCCCGCTCTACAGTACAGGCTGACCGACGAAGCCCTCTACCCATCATTCCATTCAGTGTTCTCCACATTTCCTTTGGGTCATTTCTGGACTCAGCTATCTTAGATTTGAAGAACGCAGCTTTCTTTTTCCGATTAGCTTGACAGCTGCATTCCCTAGTTTCTTGTATATGCACATGTCTGAAACGAGGCCTGACGCAAGAGCTTCCTTCTTAGCGTCATCTCTGAGCTTCATTACTTCTCGAAGTTCATCGTCCACCCATCCTGCCGGGTTCGACCTCACAGTCCGTCTTTTAGCAGGAGCATGTTGATCGGCTACATTGCAAAACAAACAGGTGCAGTGCTTCATTTACATCTGACTCATCGTATACAATGTGCCAAGGTACCATGCTCATGTCTTGCTGGAAGTCGTCCGGGTTGAACTTACTGTAGGTTCTTTTATAGACAACATGTGGCTGAGTCTTTGGAACCTTAGTCTTCCCTGTCAAGTAGATGATGTTGTGATCCGTAAAACCCAGAGGCGTTGACTTTGTTGTTGTGCACCTTTCCTTGCAGTTTGTAAAAGCCAGATCGATACACGTAGCTGTAATACACCTTTCTTACGCGGCGGCCATGATAGATCTAAAACGAGTTCAATGTGGCAAACAAAAGGCTGTCCATCATAATTAGCAGTTCGACCAATGGTAGCCTGCCAATTAGGAAATCGACCAATAAGTGAATGGCTGCAAATTCGCTAAAAATTTGCATTATTATGTTTTTATTTTGCATCTCTTAATGGACTATGGGGTCAGTGTACACTACTCTAAATTGCTACATTTTTCGGTGCATAACACTTCTTGTAATATTTATTATTCCATCTTATATCATGAAAATTTGTGTGGTTTGGGGGAAAACTAAATGGGACATGATTTTAGAAATAAGTTTTGTCTGTTTGCCTCATTGACCTCTTCTTGGATCTATCATGGCCGCCGCGTGAGAAAGGTGTATTGAGGTCAACTAGTTCATGTACGTACTCGGGATGTACGTACTCGTCCGAGTGGGTGTCAAACGTCGGCGAGTTCCGATCTCGAGCGAAGGCACCCGAAGGTCGCCGAAGGCGATCAACACCAGAAGGTCGCCCCAGGCGACCAGCGAGCGGAGCGTGATTTTTCCAGGAAAGAGAGCTAGTCAAGCGCTAATGGGGGCGTTTTATGAGCGCAGCGGGTGGACATTGTCTGGTGGCTCGGCTTGAGTGCCAGTTTGCTTGTGTGGCACCACTGTGTACTAGTGTGACACTTTTATATGTATGCATCCTGACTTATTGTGACCTGTACTTAGCTCGGTTGGGCAAAATTGTACAATAAAGGTCTTCATTCAATTATCAGTAAAGTATCTCCTCTTTGTTGCAGCCAACAAGAAAAATTCCGAGGCCTATTGTCCATGGTCAACCTGGGTGTTCGGGGCGTCATAAAGACAATAGCAAAAATTAACACACTAAAATGTATGCAACAGCAGGTGCCGGAACAAACAATGGCGGTAATTTGTCTAAACAAATCGTAATCCAAAACCGGCAAGATTTGTTTCTGGACCAAACTGGTGATGATACTGACTCAATAAATGTACCAAAGCAAGAAGATCTTTCCAAGATTGTTGACAAAATACCCGTTGATACAATAATTCTGCATATTAATCCTGTATAGGGTTAGTGTCTATATCCCCACAAAGAAGTAGCAATACATAAAGGCATGCTATACATCCAGTATTCAGACTGACAAACGAAGGCATCTTACTTGCAAATCCTATAAGTTTGTAAGCAGACAATAGCAGCAACGAAACTATACTCTCTCTTAGCTAGATTCACATTCAGACACATTACCTAATACATAATAACTTAAAACTATTTGCTCAATTGTTGCGTATTACAAGAGATGTTATTAAAACCTTATAATGGGAATATTACCAAAAATTCTAATAGTTAAAAATGCAGTTGCTAAAAGTAGTTTAGATCTACATAACAAGCAGTTTCCTAATTGTACTGCGTAATCATTGGTCCTCCGGTAAAGGTGAATAGATGATGCGGAGATTGCCGTCTGAAGCCTAAAGTTTCATGGTTTCTAATGCGACCGCTCCTGAGCGGTCGCGTGCTTCCCCGAGGAAAATGCCTCAGGGCGGGCTGGGTGGGTCGCTTTAGGCCCAGCGGCAGCCGGAGAACCAAATTGTCTGCACATAGATCACTCCACGGTCATCCTTATATGGTGAGATGAGAGATCACCTGACCTTCTGACCAATGACATCGCAGGACAATTAGTTTCCTAATTGTACTGCGTAATCATTGGTCCTCCGGTAAAGGTGAATAGATGATGCGGAGATTGCCGTCTTCCGCACTAGTTGCACTTGTTACTTCTGCCCTTACCTTCCCTAAAACACGCCCAGTGTGTCTAAGTAGATCAGACTCTTTATCTTAAACCATAACTTACCTCAACTCTCATTTCATTTTATTCAATCTATCATTTATCCCCACTCTCATTTCACGCTATACAATCCCCACTCTCATTTCATACAATACAAACCAACCTCTGTTCTCACTCTCATCTCAAGTTATATAAATCATCAACTATTCCCACTCTCAACTCATTTTATACAAACCATTATCTGGTGCCATACGCATATTATTCAAATCAATTATCAGCTATCAAGCTCGTAATATAGATCACCATTTACCCCCAGCACTTTACACCGCCTAGTTTAAGAATAAATAAACTAAGACCATGAGCATGACAAAAGCCTTTCAAAACTTAAAAATTTTAAACCATCAGCAAATTAAGAAAGAACATGCTACAGAAAAGAAACGCATCACACAATAAAGTTCTTTATTAATAACTTGAAAACATCAGGTGAATTCACGCATATGCAAAACACAAAAATACATAAATGTCATATGCCTAACCAAATTTATTAAAATCTATACAATCTTCAATCTTCAATCTAGTCATATCAAACCAAACAATATCTTTTTTACAACAATATCCAAACTCAGACCATGCCTCGCCGGCCCCTCTACGGGAGCCCGTGCTCCTGTAGTCAGAGAGTAGACTGTGACAGGGGTCTGAATTCCAGGCTCCTTCTTGTGGCGTACGTTCGTGCTTCGATTAAACAGAAGCTCCGTAGCCTGGTCTATCTCTTCAATATCTGTGCGCTGAAACAGAGCTTGCAATCCCTGTCAGTAACATGCCACGCACAAACACTTCTTTTACTTACACGTTAACTCGCCTCTTCGTATCAACCAAGAGGTCTAGCATCGAAGCAAACATCGATACTTCAACAAATGCTACACATAAATAACCCGTAACGACTTAGTGTCGAACCAGGGAACTAAAGGTTATACCCCAACGACTTAGTGTCGAAACCGGGGAACAATACTTTACACCCCCAACGACTTAATGTCGAAACCGGGGAACAATACATTTACACACCCCAACGACTTAGTGTCGAAACCGGGGAACAATACTTTACACCCCAACGACTTAGTGTCGAAACCGGGGGACAATACTTTACACCCCCAACGACTTAGTGTCGAAACCGGGGAACAATACTTTACACCCCCAACGACTTAGTGTCGAAACCGGGGAACAAAACTTTACACCCCCAACGACCTAGCGTCGAAACCGGGGAACTGCTTAGTAACGACTACGAACAAAGAAAAGACAATGAAAGAAATCAAAGAATCGCCAGCTGACTCGGAGCCACCACTGCCAGGACCAGGACTGGTGCTTGCTGCCTTGGTGCCACCACGTGAACCAGGACTGGGGCCGACTGCTGACTCTGAGCCACCACCGCCTGGACTGGAGCCGCCTGCTGAACCGAAGCCGTCAATCCGTCTCCTAAAGCCGTTGTGGGAGCTGTTAACAAAGACATACGTGGTTAACAAAGCCTAAACACAGATGGCAAAACAACCAACCACACTGCTGCCTGGTTACAAAGCCTAATAAAACAACAAACAAAGAAGGCTGGAATCACTTGCTGACTGCGCGAACCAGGACTGGAGCCGCCTGATGACTCGGTGCCGCCACCGCGTAAACCAGGACTGGAGCAGCCAGCTGACTCGGTGCCGCCGCCGTGTGAACCAGGACTGGAACAGCCTGCTAACTCGGTACCGCCGTCTCCTGTCTCAATCAGGCAACCAGGAAAGGACTGGCTCGGACCGGCTACCTCGGGGACTGGTAAACAAAGACGTACATAATTAACAAGCGCAATATGGCAAAACAACGTTGTAACATTCTCTCTTCCCAACCAAACCAACCACACTGCGCGCAAGCTGTCCTGGTTACAAAGGGCCACAACGTGCCGATAGTATGCCTCCCAGGCAGCCTTTTATACAGCTCCCAAACAACTTCCAAACCACAACTGGTACGCACGCAAACCCAACCACGCCAAAAGAGAGGAACTCGAAATGCGGAAAGAACAGTTTCCCCAGCAAAAATAAAACAACATCTAACCCCCATACACATTCTAATAATTCAACGTATCCTCTGAAAGAAATTCAATCGAAAGCAAAGCTTACGTAACCGTAAACGTTTTCCACCAACCACCGGGATAAAATCAGGAATCTGAAGAAGGTGGCCACGTGCAGCACGGTGTCGCTAATTCCTGACAGCAGAGCCGGCAAAATCTGCATATGAAGTCTGGCCTCGTGATAGCGTCAATTCTGTCGTCGGCCAGGAGATCTGTGAAAAATAACTCAGAACAAACATGTGAAAACCTGCGTGTGCCACTCGCCAATCCTGAACGAATCCTGAATGATGAACAAACGTCAGAAAGAAGACGAAAATATCCACAAATAATTAACACCTAATCATCCAAACACTCCCTAAACCGGCAATAAGGAAATCAAGGCAAACCAACAAGGAATGCAGGTGATGGAAATTAATTAAGTCAACGTGTGTCCGGGCCTCGTGGCAACCCCTGCAGTCTGCGCCACAATTGACTCTCTAAACTTCTGGCAGATAAAACAGTAAGAGACACACATAAAACATATCGCACACCTCAAATCTTCCACAAATCTTGACGACCAGTGCAGTTTCCCTAGGAAAGAAACGCTCCAAGTTAATTAGTGGAAACACATTCTGCACCTGGCGGCTGGCCATCGTATACGTAGCTGATGAGAACAAAGGAAAATCGTTCATCTTGACAACATGCCCCAAAAAGTATCTCGTCAAGCTGAAATCTTGGGTAACTACAAGAGAAGAAAAAATGGAAACAAAACGGAGTCAGATGTCGACGTTTGGCGAAGACAGGCACACGAAAAGGCAACAAAGAATGTCAGCGCATAACACGTGGGCACGGAAATTTCCCCTCAACGATATAAAGCACGTAAAACAAATTTCACCATTTCACCAAACCTTCATTTTCCCTTCTGAAGAAATGGACCACGGATAAAGCATTTCTAGGCAAACGTGGCTGCCCTCAAATCGAAGCTTGTAGACATTTTCCTCGGGGAAGCTGCTGTGGTCGGGAGCGAAGAAAAAGCGTGGCCGCGGCTGACGGAGAACCAAATTGTCTGCACATAGATCACTCCACGGTCATCCTTATATGGTGAGATGAGAGATCACCTGACCTTCTGACCAATGACATCGCAGGACAATTAGCATAATGAGCCGCGGAGAGGCACTGTTCGATGCTGAGCCAGCAATAAAGTTAAGCGGCAAAAGAATGAGGATAAATGTGTCGTACCTACCTAACCAGTAGCATACAAATATAAGAACTAATTAAAAATGCAGGTGTTTTGAAAAAGATCGTTGGCTCGGTCAGTACCTCTCAGCTGAAGGTAGAGGCATCAGAGCTCAGCATGGATGGCGCCCTCCCCACGAAATATGAAGGTGGCTATAAAATCTTCCTAAGCTGGAAAATTTTCCGAAATTTTCACTTTGATGTCTTCTATAATGTATGAATCATGAAATTGTGCAAGTCTGTTGCATAAAACTTACAAAAGCTTGAATATTTTATGGAGGTATGAGGTCGCCGAACTCTAGTTTTATATGAATTATGCTAATAAGGATCGTATTTGCATAATTAATAAGAAAAGTGCTAGAGATTAGCCTTCTCTTTCAAGATATGAGCGTCATACTTTCGACAGCTCTTTAATTTGGGTCGACAAGATGATCAGCTGATGTATAATTTATGCAAGTGATGATTTTATCTATGAGAATCATTCTTATAATTAGGACTACTTCTTTTAACTACAGGTTGTACACGTCCATTCTATCCCAAAAGTCACACTTGTCCTTCCGATAGTCATGTATCAGGGAAGTGCTAGGAGTACTGATGTTCAGGCAAGGAAAGTTCCCTTCTTGGTTGTACTTTGGCCAAGAAGTGGCGGTCCCTGGCATTGTCATCCCGGGAGTTTCGGCTGAGTCTCGGCTAGGTTGGTTAGGGTCCCCGGTGTGGGCGAAGTTGCCGTAGTAGTAAGCTATGGCGTCCGCCATTTTCTGTTCCTCAGCGGTCATGGTCATGTTGGTCACCGGAAGCCGTGTGGTCTGAAACACGAAGGGTAAGTCCTCCGCGTGGCACACGTGTCCGTTACAGTTCTTCTGGTAGTCCCACAAGTGTGGGAAGGACCAAACGTGGTCGAACACATACAGCCACACGTTGGTGTCCCCATTTCTCACGGCGCTCCGAATGACGTTACGAGTCGAACACTTGAAGACCCAATCAGTGGTGAGCTGGGACATGTGTGGGCGGTAGTCTGACGTGTTCGTTTCTGTGGGATATTCTACAGCGACTTCCCCTGCCTTTAGATGGACAAATGCAGCGTAAATTTCGTACAACGTGACCAGGGAAGTCACCGGCTTGTTGTAAAGACTGTAGATGTATAGCACGGCCTCCTCCGTGGTAGTTCCTATGATGAAAGGCTTGGACTGAAAATGTCCCTTTGCAAAACTCTCCACTGTAGGACCCGGTACGATTTCACCGTCGACAACGGGTCCCCACTTTACTGACGCTTCTAGCGGACGGTAAGGGTTGGAAAAGAACGTCCCCATTCTGTCTAGCCCCGCCTGAAGAGCGCTCGAGTTCTTAGAGCGAAGACACTTCATGTCCCCGTGCGAACAGCCCAGTTTGTCAGCAAGGTGGTCACCGAGGCGAAGCGCCTCCCAGCGACTTTTGTGAGGAATGGTAAGAGGCACGCTCAGCATGATGGCCTGGTGGAACAAGTCGGCAAACCTTGGGCTGATGAGGAGTGTGGACGTCGCGTCTGACCCCGTGCTCTGTCCGAAAACGGTCACGCGGTTTTTATCCCCGCCGAAGCTTCCGATGTTTTCCTTGACCCATCGCAAACCTGCGGCTTGGTCAAGAAGGCCATAGTTGCCCTTTGCCGCGTCCTCTCCTTGACCAGCGACCAGGTAGCCAAACGCTGCTAGTCTGTAGTTGGTGGTTACCACGATGGTGTTGGTCTTGTTAGATAGAAATCGTCCGTCGTAAAGGTAGGCAGAGCCGCTACCCTGTTCGTTCTCTCCGCCGTGAATCCAGAACAAAATCGGTAGCTTAGCAGCAGCAGAGTTGAGGATCGTCCGCGGGGCAAAGATGTTGAGATAGAGACAGTCTTCACTGACTTTTCTATCGCGGGGACATTCGAAAGTGGAGTCATCGTCATTCGGTCCGCATCTGCTTTGGTAGCAGCCGGGGCCCGGTACGGTACCGTCTCGAACTTTGGGCGCCCAGGACCTGTTGTGGTGTACAGAAAGTGCGACATGGAATAAAATAAAACGAAATGGAGCGAAATGGAAGGAACTAAATTCAGTGTACAAGAAGTGCAAAAAGGAATAAAGTGGACCGAGATGGAATGTACAAAGAGTGCGAAATGGAATGAAATATGAAGCAAACTGTAATAAAATCGATGGAAATATAAGGAAACAGTACTGCGGAAGGATTAGAACACAGAAGTGGGCAATAAATGATTACAACTTATTCTATCTTTAATTAAAATTTTACCCAGAATGAAGCAAGATAACCTTGTACACTTTTGTCGTATTTGGTTAGCCAAATTATCATCTCAAGATGCGTGATTGTTACCAACGGCTTTGGTAAAAGGATCCGTTGTATAACATGTAATGTACATATGAAATCCTGCAAATTCCGTTCCATTTCGCTTCATTTCGTTTCATTTCGTATTTTCAATACACCCACCTGTTGTACTGCCGTGGGGGCTTCCAGCGGAACTCTCCCACCGGCGGCTTCCCGAAAGGAAGACCGAAGAAGATCACTCCTTCTAGATCAGCAACATACAACCCTCTCACATCGCCATACTGCGTGCGAACAACCGGCCCATCCTCAATAGGAAACGCCAGGCCTCCGACTGTCAGTAAAAGAAACAGGTAGAAAATGATCACCGATGCCATGATGCCTCACTTACTCATTGATCAGTTCAGAGCAGGTCTGGACTTTGCCTCAGAAAAGTCGGTCACCTTATCGAGAGCGCGCTACTTTTGAACGTTACGAAACGTAATTTGTGAGCATGCCCAGAAAAGATGTAATCACACTAATTAGTAAAAGTCACATTATAACTTTAGTTCTGTTGAAGTTGGTAACGTTTTGTTGAATCATACAATATTGAACATTTTCTCTCATCGAACTTGACTATGAATACCAATGAACGTGGTACGTGAGTGGAAAGGGCATTCATGCAGTTTAGGCTACAGCAAGTGCATTTTGTGGATGGCATCGTCTGCATTTTTCATTTAATGCAAGTGGCGAAAAAAACACGATGGGGAAAACACAAACAAGATTTTCAAAATGGACACCATACATGTTGTAACAAGAATTCACTTGGACAAAACATGCCTACATAATACACTGTGGCAGGTGGTCGGAAGCCGTATTTGGCCAGGTGTGACCAGGGTGTTTTACTGCGGTAGATTTGAACATGAAACTTGAGACGCATACAACGTAAAGGTTCGCACTTTGACCCTTGACCTATCACCTGTACTCCAGCGGTGCCGAGGACATCACGTCACTTCCTCGAAGGCGAAACTATAACGATTCAGACGTCACCGAATTGGTACAGAGACAGCCTATATTAAGTGTCTACAAATTCCTTAGCTCCGCAAATCAGGTATGTTGTACTGCTCATGTATGTATTAAAATGTGTGGTAAATTCAATACCACATGCACTTCTTCCGGGTAAGGGAAATCTGCAAGATTTTGCCGAAACTGCAGGAATTTGCCGTCAAAACAAGATAATCCCCTGTCCAAGTCGTGTTATGGTGGTAGTGTGCTTCTCTAGAATGCATTGCTGTTCCAATTGGTATTCATTTTGAAATTTTCGCTTTCGAGCTTGGCCACAAAAGCGTCAACCTGGACCACAGAGACGTGCATGTTGTCACTCATGCAGCTAAGTTGTCGCAAACTTTGGCAAATTAGAATGTTCTCGTGGTCACAGTCGCTACGTCTAAGTCCATCACAATTATTGCCTTACAGGTCTTCAAATCGCTTCCAGATTCTAGAGCTGTTGAAACAAATAAAATATACCATTAAACATACTCGATAGTTAGACACGCAGGTCAGTTGCTAAGGGCAACTTCCCACTGAAGAGAAGGGTATCAGGTTAACGGAAGTCCTCGCCTCTTGAAATCAACTCAGTACCTGATTGCATGCCAGTAGCCAGGAATTTGGTTGAGCGACGCGAGCTGCCTAGGGGGTCCGGGGGCATGCTTTCCCGGAAAATGTTGAAATCTTGACCCTTTGTAAAGCTATTTCCAGCAATTTGACGTGCAAAATTTGCTATTGAAATACACAAGGCTTTCGGCGTAAGTCGCGTAGATTGAATGAAATTTCTATCAGTAAAAGACGCAAATCAATCATGCCTTTGAACGGGCATGCATTGAAATTAACAACAAGAAGATGAGTGCCTTATATTTAACCTTTGTGTCACCATAAGCTTGCTGTAAAGACACTGGCATTTCTTCAACTTTGTTTAAGGCTTATCCTCGAGCTTAAACTCCCCCGGAGCGCTAATGTTAGGTCGGCGGGCTGGCTGCTTTGGCTCCCCGAATAAAACTCGCTAGCTACCTGGTCCTGTCTGGCTCCCAGTGTACCACATTTAGTGACTTACTAATTTTTCGTATCAATTTCAGATTGTTCAAACAAATACAATGTCATTGAACCGCCAAGAACCCTGGAGTAACTCTGGCCCCATCGTGGCTCTGAACGTCGGTGGGCACTTCTACACGACTACCAGAGCTACTCTTGCCCGCTACCGAGACTCATGGCTGGGACAGACGTCTCTTATTGTGAGAGACGAGCTTGGCCGGTTCTTCATAGATCGAGACGGAAAGATCTTCCGACACGTCTTAAACTTCCTCCGACTTGGCGAGCTGGTTCTTCCCGACGACTTCCAGGAACTCCGTCTGCTCGAGAAGGAAGCTGAGTTCTTCCAGATCCATGAGCTGATCAATGCTGTAAGGGTCCTGATGGGAAAACCCCCAATTGCAAAGCCGAAACGTGCCGCTTCCTATGTCGGGCATGATGTCGGATATGACCCATATGGCGCATTCGGTTATAACTAGTTTATAAAGTGATTAGTTACAACCTGTCTTGGTTTCGTTTCCATCCAAGGGCGCCGCCATTGTGTTTCCCAATTCAATTTTGACGTGGAATGTTATGAGTGTGTTGTTGCGGTCTTGTTTGACATAAAAGGACGACAGCAACAATGATTTAGTTTGTTTTTGGTCGTTTTGTTTGTGATTTTTACGTGTCGACATGGAATGTTTTAGCTTTCTGTGGCCTTGTCGGCAGTAAAGGAACCTATGTAGGTTTCTATGTATTGATGCCCTACTCCATTACTCAAGGAGTTAGTGGAAGGCATAAGGAAAGGGGTAAGACACACAAAAGTCACAATAGCTGTCAGTGGCTGGTTTGCATTGAAGATTAGAGAATAAATGAGAAGTTATAAGTAAGCGAATCTGTATTGAAAAAAAAGCATCATAGCCTGCTAAGTGGCATAAATACATAAAAACAAAAAGTTTTGCATCGATATTTTAGTTCTTTTATTAAAATTTCAATGTTATGAGAGTTCACCTAATGTTCATTGTTTGTACATGCAAGAATTTGATATACTTTTAGTTGAAAAGTTTAGTTTTACTTTTAAATAAAGAAAAGCTGGCGTCAAGGTGTTCGCCTCCTCCTTAGTAGTCTGGTAAGGTTAGGGATCAGAAGACTGATGAAATATGTTTGCTTTTGTGAACGTCCTATTCACACATTGTGCCATTGAAGGAATACTTATCGTACAGATCATGTATCAATGAATCCATGATCAGTCGACTTTTTGTCGAATTCCGACTTTTTTGTCGAATTCCAATTCTGGCAAATTACAAAAGTTTTTTTTACGTTTCCAAACTAATATGACACTCAGAAAACCTTGGTCGGGAGCCATGTTCAGCTTTGTATGATGAGAGTTTTACGGTAGGTATGAACAAGAAACTTGAAACGCATATACGACGTAGAAAAGTTGGCACTTTGAACCTTGACGCGTGTTGTATTTGGTATACGTGCCGTGCACGTGCCGAGTATCTCGTCACTTCGTCGCACACTTCCTCCCACAAATTTACTATCTTCCAAAGTGAAATGCCTTGTCTGGCACGATGGAAATTGCTCCCACAGTTGAGTGGCTTTGAGTCTATCCATGCCAGTCAGAAGGCCTGCCCACTTTAGCCTGCCCCTCCTCTTTATAGGGTTATTTGTACAGGTAGCCACTATATTAATTACATTTGGATTTCAGGAATTCTAAACAAAGGAATGAAGGCTCACTTGGGGGGTAACGGCTAACTGCTTAGCGAACCCTTCGGTAACCACAAAAAAGCGAACCCTTACATTTGGACTTCAGGAATTTCAAACAAAGTGTGCGCTACTTTCAACACTTGAATATCATAGTAGGACATGTGGGCAGACGGTAGAAAGTGATTTGAGTACCAAAATTACTTTGCTACTTTTCTACAAACGGATGAAGGCTCACTTGGGGAGTAACCGCTAAAGGCCCCCTCTCACTACACTCGCGTCACGCTTGCGTCGCCAGCGCTGCGGGGTTCATTCACTGTGTCACTGTTCTGTTATTTTCGCCGATTTTCTGTTGCGCTCACACTTACTTGCGTCACTGTTGCGTTTGTCGACTAAATGAACAGGTTATCGGAAGTCGCAGCGTTGTCAATGTATGAAAATCACTGTAAAATTATGAAAATGCCTCTAAATGAGATTTAAAGCGAAATAATTTCCCTTGTGATGATGCATAATATGTTACGTATGTTATATTGAATGAAAGACCTTTATTGTACATTCATGCCTCGATGGGCTAGGTACAGGTCATTGATAACAGACATGACTGATAACATAATAACAAACATATGAAAAAAACAACAGGATACAATTTAACTAGTTGAAGGTACTAAGCTAACAGGATGGTCGACATCTTCTCGCTTCTTTGTACAGGTGTAGATATAAGAACATATAATGTTTGATATACAGGGTTTGTCTAGGCGCATCAAAAATAGAAATTTATCCGTTGCATTAAGATGTTCAAAATATGGGAACTCTTTTCTGATATATTCATAAAGCACAATCCGTTCATTATGGTACAATTTACAGTGTAAAATAAAATGCTGTTCATCTTCTACATGTTGTAGATCACAAAATTGGCAGACTCTATGCTGCAGAGGGGTGCGGTTGTGCCTTCCAGTTTCGATATGTAACTTGTGGCAACTAATCCGGAGTTTAGTGACAGCCACTCTGTGCTGTATGTTTTTCACCATCAGATATTCTTCTTCTTTATAAATAGTCTTGAATAATCTATAGGTTCGTAATTTGTTACCGAAAGATTTGTCCCGGTTGTCATTGTGTATTTCGGTTCTAAATGTATGATAACCGTGAAAGACGTTTACAGTAAAAGAAGTGACCCAAATGAATGGACACGAACCATATACCAAATTTGAGTTCATCGCTTATGTGTCTTGCAACAAGTATGTGTAATGGTGTGTGTTTATAGGTTTATTTTCAAATTTCACAAATAAAAAAAACTTGATATTTCCTACGTTTTAATAGGAAATAGACAAAATATAACCTTGACACTGTTGAAGGCATGTTGGCGTCACTATTGTGTCACTGTTGTGTTACTCTTGGGTCACTGTTGTGTCACTCTTGGGTCACTGTTGGGGCATCTTGCCACTTGCGTTATTTTTAACTTCCAAAAACACGTCGCGCTTGCTTGTGTCACCTCTAGGTTCGCTTGTGTCACCTCTAGGTTCGCTTGCGTCACCTCTAGGTGCCACGGGGTCACGTCTGCGTTGTCGAACCCCGAAGCGACGCAATCGCGACGCGAGTCTAGTGAGAGGGGGCCTAAAGCAAACCCTTCGGTAACCGCAAAAAAGCGCCCCCTTACGATTGAACTCCAGGAAATTTAAACAAAGTGTGCGTTACTTTCAACACTAGAATATCATAGAAGAACATATGGGCAGACGGTAGAAAGTTAGTTGAGTACCAAAAATTACTTTGCTACTTTTCTACAAAAGAATGAAGGCTCACTTGGGGGGTAACCGCTAACCGCTAAGCGAACCCTTCGGTAACCACAAAAAAGCGAACCCTTAAATTTGGACTTCAGGAATTTCAAACAAAGTGTGCGTTACTTCCAACACATAAATATCATAGTAGAACATGTGGGCGGATGGAAGAAAGTTAGTTGAGTACCAAAAATTACTTTGCTACTTTTCTACAAACGGATGAAGGCTCACCTAAGGGGCAAACGCTAACCGCTAACCGAACCCTTCGGTGACCGCAAAAAAGCGAACCCTTACATTTCGACGTCCGGAATTTGAAAGAAAGTTTGTGTTACTTTCAACAATCGAATATCATAGTAGGACATGTGGGCAGACGGTAGAAAGTTAGTTGAGTACCAAAAATTACTTTGTTACTTTTCTACAAACGAATGAAGGCCCACCTTGGTGTTAACTGCTAACCGCTAAGCGAACCCTTCGGTAACCACAAAAAAGCGAACCCTTACATTTGGACTTCTGGAATTTTGAACAAAGTGTGCGTTACTTTCAACACTTGAATGTCATAGTAGGACATGTTTGCAGACGGTAGAAAGTTATTTGAGTACCAAAAATTACTTTGCTACTTTTCTACAAACGAATGAAGGCTCACCTGGGGGATAACCGCTAACCGCTAAGCGAACCCGTCGGTAACCGCAAAAAAGCGAAACCTTACGATTGCTTGGACTTTAGGAATTTCAAACAAAGTGTGCATTATATGTCAGATGCCAGATACACAACCGGGATGTCCTACCCAGAATTGAACCGGGGTCTATCAGTTACCAAATAGTTTGAACCAGAAGCTCACATATGAGGCTACTAATACCAGTTGAGCTACAGGGACACCCCTCTACATCAAATAATGTTCGTCTATATGTGTATAGACTGTGTAACACAAACTTCGCTGTCCAGGGATGTAACTGACCTCTTTTCGTTTTTTTGGGGCGGGCTGCTAAAAGCGAGATTTTATCAGACTAACATTTGTATATCTAACCTTTCCTTAGATGATCAATCCAGGAGCTTGGCGCCGGACCTTCTTCCAGTCTAAGCTTGCGGAACAGACGCCGTTCCAGTCGCGTCATACGTTGTAGAGTAGTCGAGTGTTTCTCGTCGTCCCGATACTTCTTATGTTTTCCGGGCACGGGGTTATACATGTATACGTACGTATGCGTAGTTTCTTCCTCTGTTGCTTTTTCACTAGGAGAGGTGTGCTCTTTGTCTTCATCAGTTGACATCAGCATTTTGTCGACAAACTCGTTGAACCTCTCCTTGGAGAGCTTCTTCAAGAACTCCTTCAAGAAGATCTTCTTCAAAAGATTATTCCTTTCTTCATCAGTTGATATCACCATTTCGTTGACTACCTCGTTCAACATCCCCTTGGAGAACACCCTCAAGAGCTTGTACTCCTTCAAGAAAATCTTCTTCAAGAGGTTCTCTCGCTCCTCAGCCATATTATCATCTTCAACAGTTGTCATCAGCATTTCATTGATTGTCTCGATGAACATCTCCTTGAAGGGCGCCCTCAAGAACTCCTTCAAGAAGATCTCGTTAAAGTGGTCCTTCCACTCTTCGGGCATCTCTTTAACATTCGAAGCCCCATCATCTAAGGACGCCTCTTTAACTCGTCGTCTTTGACCAGCAGAAATCAAGACAATGGCCAAGATCACTACTGTGACAAGTTGAAGACCAGACATCTTTTTCGTAGAGCCAGCCTTGAGCAGAAATGTAGAAAATATGAATATTTGCCAGTTGAAATCAATTCTTCTTCTTCGTAATTCCAAAACAGTGTAGCGCTAAATGCACGTACAGCTTAGTTTCGATCAAGAATGTTTAACAACACAGGCTTCTAATAGTACAAGCTGTTTGGAAGGAAAGAAACTATATCATAGCAGTACGTAATTGTAACAAAATAAGCAATGGCAATGTATCGAGCCTCACCCAAGAGTATGGTAAAATGCAGGACCAATCCAGTATACAAGCATCAGTATACCAGATGTAAGCGCCACCTCCTTTATAACAGTGAAGAGTTGAATAGAAAATCGGACTACAAAGTTATCACAATCCTCCCCCCATCGTTGTGTTGAAACTGTACTGTGAGCAAGCATTATGCCAGTAGTCTGAATGTAAATAGTCTAGCCACGACGGATTATGTAATCAAGGAGGTTCAGTGATACTTCATTCTGTCAATATGATATACAACACTACATAACCAGAGCAAATTTGGTATGGCACGGTTTATAACTCACTATAGTACACAATACTCATCATGTAACGTTTCATCTATCAACACCAGGATCATAAGAGTTACAATATAACGTCTAGTCGTGTTTGGACTTGGCAACATTTTGTTGAATTATGCATGACAAGTGAGCACAGTATCATTAGTGAACATGAACTTGACCTTGAACCCTTGTTACGTGAACGGAAAGAAGGATTCTATAGTTTAGGCCACAGCAAGTACATTTTGTGCATGATTTATGCATCCAATTTAATGCGAGAGGGCTAAAAAAACAAGATGAGTAAAGCAAAAACGAGATTAGATTTTCAAAATAGACACCGTAAACGTCGTAACCTCTGCTTGGAGAGTGTGTCTATAGTCTTTTTGAGTGTTTGTCTTATACAATCATTGACATACAGTGCTGGTCTATTCTTGTCAACAAAATTAAACTTTGAGCCTTTTCAGGGTGACCTACTTTAACTTTACGTAAGGCCAGATTGATTCGATTACATATGAAATCTTTATTGACACAACAAAATGTACAGCGACTTTCGTAAGGTTTATAAAATACTAGTACTAACAGCACATAAAAAACAGACATATATGAATATCTATAGATATGAATAAGTCAACATATATTGAGTCTAGCGTATCATTTACACTATTGGTTCTACGGTATGAACATTCTTCGATATATTTGCCTACTTGTACACAGTAAGGGTTATCGCCTCCCATAACGTAGTTAAATTTATCTATCGAACGAAAATTAACAAATTCTTTAGAGCGAGCAGAAAAAATAGAGAACAGCTTTGTGAGTTTATCATTATATAGTGAACAATCCATAAGAAAGTGACGTTCGTCTTCGATTTCATTTGGGCAGAGTGGACAAATATATGACTTACATCTTTCGTGAACAAGAAAACTATTGTGATCGTACGAAGAAATTGCACACTTGGGTACATCGATTCCGCAGTGTTTTGCGGTCTTTATAAATGTATCAAATGTTAACTTTTATAGATTTAGACTAGTTACATTGCCTTCATTATGAAATCTAAGTGGTCAGGGAGAATTTTGCCTCTGAAGATCTTGCTTCTGAAGCCCAACCCTTTCCTAAAACATTAGTTTTCAACCATACTGTAAAAAGTAAAAAGTAGCTTGAAAGTAAGTATTATACATTTCGCCCTCTTGCATTAAATTTGGGATCTGCAGACAATGCCATGCATAAAATGTACTTGTTGTGGCCTAAACTACAGACTCCTCCCTTCCATTCACGTACCAAGGGTTCAAGTTCATGTTCAATAATAATACTGTGCTCGCCTGTCATGCATAATTCAACAAAACGTTACCAAGTCCAAACACGACTAGACGTTATACTGTAACTCCTATGATCCTGGTGCTGATAGAGGAAACGCATTAGGAGTATTGTGCACTATACCAATCATCTGGTGTGTTTTGCCAGCCAGTGCCATACCAAATTTGCTCTGATGGCGTAGTGTTGATGTCTTATTGACAAAATGAAGTACCGCGTGCACTGGACCCCCTTAATTACATATTCTGCCCATTCATTTACATACAGACTACTGGTATAATGCTTGTTCACAGGACAGTTTAACGCAACGATAGGGGATTGTGCACGTGGTTATTCTACATTCCGATTGTCTATTTAACTCTTTACTGTTATAAAGGAGGTGGCGCTTACAACTGCCTACCATTCACTAGTGTGCTGGTATACTGGATTGGTCCTGTGTTTTACTGCATACTCTTAGGTAAGGCTCGATACATTGTCATTGCTTCTTTTGCTGCTATTACGTAATGCTATCATATAGCTTCTTTCCTTCTTAACGCCTATTTATTATAATATTTCAAACTAGGTTGTACATCCATTTAACATTGTTTTGGAATTAAGAAGAAGACGACTGATTCCAATTGACAAATATTGACATTTTTCTTTTATATTTCTGCTCAAGGCTGTACGAAGAAGATGTTTGATCTAAGACTTGTCACAGTGGTGATCTTGACCGTTGCCTTGATTTCTGCTGGTCAAAGAAGACAGGTTAATGATGCTTCCTTAGTTGGGCCTTCGGATGTTGAAGAGATGACCGAAGAGCGGAAGAATCTCTTGAAGGAGATTTTCTTGAAGGAGTTCTTGTGGGCACTCTTTAAGAGGATGTTGAACGAGAAAGTCGACAAAATGGTGATGTCAACTGATGAAGACGATAGTATGGCCGAGGAGAATAAAATCCGTTTGAAGGAGATTTTCTTGAAGGAGTTCTTGAGGGCACTCTCCTAGGAGAGGTTCAACGAGGTAGTCGAAAAAATACTGATGCCAACTGATGAAGACAAAGAGCACAACTCTGAGACTCCTTCTCGTGGAGAAGCAATAGGGGAAGAAACTGCGTACGTGTATTACCCCAGGCCTGGAGGACGTAATGATTATAAGTATCGGGGCCGCGAAAAACACTCGATGACTCCACAACGTGTGAGGCGACTCGGGCGGCGTCTATTCCGCAAACTGAAAGAACGTTGGGTGACAAGCCCCTGGATTGATCATCCGAGGAAAGGTTAAATATACACATATTAGCCTAATCAAATATCGCTTATAGCAGCCCTCCCAACAACACGGGGAGTGGCCAGTCCCCCCCCCCTCCCTCTGACAGCAGAGTTTGTGTTACACATTTTATACACATGCAGATGAACATCATTTGAAGTAGAGGGACGTCCCTGTAGCTCAACTGGTATCTTTACAGTGAGCTTCTGGTTGAAAGCAGTTGGTAACTGACCCTGGTTCAATTCTGGGCAGGGCATCCCTGTTGGGCATACATCTAAATAGTGCACGTGGTAATCTACATAGTGCACGTTGTAATTACCCCACAAATAGCCCAATAAGGTTGGAGGGGGCATGGAAAGACTCAACTGTGAGAGCGATCACCACCGTACAAGGTAGGGCATTCCACTGTGGAATGTATAGTTCTAGAAAAAAAAATATAGGAGGAAGTGTACGAGGAAGTGACGTAATACCCTCGTTCAACGTGGGGTACACTGGACGTACACAAATTTCGACAAGCGTTAGGTGATAGGTCAAGGGTCAAAGTGTGAACCTTTATTGGACGTCACATGCATTTCAAATGTCTTGTTCAAACAAACCGGTACTCTTATCCTTCGTAAACTGTTGCAGCATATATTCAAGGATTGGTCATATTAGAGACGTGTATGCAAGTGATTCTACCTTCGCTGGGCATTGTATTTGATAACGTTTAATGTAGCATGATTCGTTAAACTGTAACCACACAGCAAATAGCATGTGACAGAGCTTGATGAGGTGACCGAGTTTTCTGATGCAAAGTCCAGAACTGCTCAGAACTGATCACACTGAGTAGGTGAGCCATCATGGCATCGGTAATCATTTTGTACCTGTTTCTTCTAACAGTCGGTGGCCTGGCGTTTCCTATCGAGGAAGATGGGCCGACTGTTCACACGCAGTACGGCGATGTGAGAGGGATGTACGTGGAGGATCTAGAAGGGGTTATCTTCTTCGGACTTCCTTTCGGGGAGCCGCCCGTGGGAGAGTTCCGCTGGAAACCTCCACGACAGTACAGCAGGTGGGTGCACTGAAAGTATCAAATAGAACGGAATTGAGCGAAATCATACGGAATTTGCAGCATTTCAAATGCGCATTACAAAGGATCCTCATTCCAAAGCCATTGGTAACAATTGCGGATCTTGAATTTACGTAACCGAACACGACAACGATGTTAAAGGTATCTTGCTTCAATCTGGGTAAATACTAACTAAAGATAGAATAAGTTGTGTTTATTTTTTGCCCACTTCTTTACTTTAATCCTTCCGCAGTACTGTTTCCTTATGTTTCCATCCATTTCATTGCAGTTCGCTTTATATTTTTTTCCATTTCGCACTCTTTGGACATTCTACCTCGGTCCCTTTTATCTGTTCCATTTTGCACTTTCTGTGCATTCAATTTCGCTCCACTTTGTTCAACTGTATTCCATTTTGCACTTCCTGTACACTCAATTTTGATCCGTTTCGCTCCATTTCGTTCTATTTTGTTCAATGTCACACTTTCTGTACACCACAACAGGTCCTGGGCGCCCAAAGTTCGTGACGGGACCGTACCGGGCCCTGGCTGCTACCAAAGCAGATGCGGACCGAATGACGATGACTCCACTTTCGAATGTCCCCGCGATAGAAAAGTCAGTGAAGATTGTCTCTATCTCAACATCTTTGCCCCGCGGACGATCCTTAACTCTACTGCTGCTAAGCTACCGATTTTGTTCTGGATTCACGGTGGTGAAAACGAACAGGGTAGCGGTTCTGGGTACCTTTACGACGGACGGTTTCTAGCTAACAAGACCAACACCATCGTGGTAACCACCAACTACAGACTAGCTGCGTTTGGCTATCTTGTCGCTGGTCAAGGAGAGGACGCGGCCACGGGCAACTACGGACTGCTTGACCAGGCCGCAGCTTTACGGTGGGTCAAGGAAAACATCGGAAGCTTCGGCGGAGACAAAAACCGCGTGACCGTTTTCGGACAGAGCACGGGGTCAGATGCGACGTCCACGCTTCTTATCAACCCAAAGTTTGCCGACTTGTTCCAACAGGCCATCATGCTGAGCGTGCCTCTTACCATTCCTCACAAAAGTCGCTGGGAGGCGCTTCGCCTCGGTGACCACCTTGCCGATAAACTGGACTGTCCCCACGGGGACATGAAGTGTCTTCGCTCCAAGAACTCGAGCGCTCTTCAGGCGGGGCTAGACAGTATGGGTACGTTCTTTTCCAACCCTTACCGTCCGCTAGAGGTGTCAGTAAAGTGGGGACCCGTTGTTGACGGTGACATCGTACCGGGTCCTACAGTGGACAGTTTTGCCAAGGGACATTTTCAGTCAAAGCCGTTCATCATAGGAACTACCACGGAGGAAGCCGTATTATACATCTACAGTCTTTACAACAAGCCGGTGGCGTCTAAGGTTACGTTGTACGCCATTTACGCTGCATTTGTGCATCTTAAGGCAGCAGAAGTCGCTAAAGAATACCCCACAGAAACGAACACGTCAGACTACCGTCCCCTACTGTCCAAGGGTGTCACTGATTGGGTCTTCACGTGTCCGACTCGAAACGTCATTCGGAGCGCCGTGAGAAAGGGGAACACCAACGTGTGGCTGTATGTGTTCGACCACGTCTGGTCCTTCCCACACTTGTGGGACTACCAGAAGAACTGTAACGGACACGTGTGCCACGCGGAGGACTTACCCTTCGTGTTTCAGACCACACGGCTTCCGGTGACCAACATGACCATGACCGCTGAGGAACAGAAAATGGCGGACGCCATTGCTTACTACTACGGCAACTTTGCCCACACCGGGGACCCTAACCAACCTAGCCGAGACGCACCCGAAACTACCGGGATGACAATGCCAGGGACCGCCACCACTTGGCCGAAGTACAACCAAGAAGGGAACTTTCCTTGTCTGAACATTAGCACTCCCCACACTTCCCTGATACATGACTATCAGAAGGACAAGTGTGACTTTTGGGATAGAATGGACGCGTACAACCTGTAGTCATTTATGAGGCCCGATTGACACGAGGAAAATATTGTTAGACGTACGACAGCAGCACACGAAGAGGTCGTACGCCCGCGATCTTACGGCGCCTTCCTAATTCGTTGCTGCGAGTAAATCGACCCGCTGTGCCGTACGAAAAGCATCATTACGTCTGATCGGGAAGCGGCGGACGACGTACCATAAGCATGCCCGTCGTACGACACCGCCGGCCGATTTACACGTAAAGTTAGTAACAAAAGGCGTCGTACGACCGCGGACGTTTTCGTCCGTACTGTAAATCACACAACTGCTGCAATTGTTTTTTTTCGCGCGCTCGCATCAGTTTTGCGGTTCACTAAATGTGTCATATATATAATCGAATCAACCTCAGCTTTTACGTAAAAGTAGGTCATCTTGAAAAGGTTCAAAGTTTAATTCTGTTGACAAGAATAGACCAGCACTGTATGTCAATGATTGTGTAAAATAAACACTCATAGGACTACAGGCACTCTTAAAGCAGAGGTTAGGCTCCGGTTGTTTTTTGACGTTTATTGTAAGCCGCAAGACATAAAAAAAGAGTACACAATAACAAAAAAACGACTTAAAAAACGTACAAGAAACGGCCGTAGCCTAACCTCTGCTTGGAGAGTAAGTACAGGTACACTAAATGAGTGTAGGAATAAGAATTCATACGAATTTGAGGTACAATGGGTGATTATAAGTTCTCACGTCCTTACACCCTACAATGCTATACAGTCTCTGTGCGATTGACGGAAAACCTTGGTAGAAATGACTAAAAACTTTACTCTACTTCGCTCCTTATTTTCTTCGACTGGTAAGCGCCAAAACGTGTGAATGCCTGATCAAATAACCTGTTCTTTTTCTAGTAGGTCCAACATGCGGTCCAGCTGATTTTTTCAGGTCCGGTTTCAATAAGAAAAACGACTTTGTACCGATACACTGTACCGGTACCCACCCTAGCTATTACTATTAAGACGATTTTTTCTTATCGCCCTTGACTGTGGTTTAAATTTTGTAACCTAACTTTTGCCAGACATTAACGCTGGCAGATTGTATCAAGCCAGAGGCTAAGATCACTTAATCTGATCAGAAAGTACTTGAGGTGTTTAATAGCACTGTGTTTTTTTTCATGCGAAGTACATAGTGTGAAGTACTATACTGTGAAGCCGAATGCATTTTTTTACTTCCTAATATTACCATCTATCGGAAAATAACAACCCCATCCTGAGTTCAGGGATCGTTTAGGGCAAATTTCAGTATTTCCGGACTTGCGCAGATGACCCAGTTTTAGTCTGCTTAGGTAGGCTTGGGAAAAGTGGCTGTAAAATTGTTTTTCTTGGGATATGTTTGGATTTTGGGGGTGCATCTTATATACAAGGGTTGTACCTTCTATATTGTGTTGAAAAAACAGATTTTTAGTGATATTTGTGGCTGCAGTAGGCCTTAGAACTTAGGTGTTTTGGTGTTGTTTACATGCAGTGAAAGGGGGAAAAGGTCTCCCACCTATGTTTTGATGGCGTATAATATAATTCCGCCGTAAATTTATTTCCTTTTTTTGTCGTTAAATTATACTTCAGAGGTCGGAAAACCATGCCAATGTGAGTTTTTCATCTTCTAAAAGTCAGGTAGGTGATTTTTGACAGCCTCTTTCTCCCATGATTCCCATTGTTAAGAATATGCATAGGAAATACTGAAATGTAGCCTTTAAGGTAATGGTTTCATCTAGAGAAGCATTCGACATAGAACTGTTCGCACTTTGACCTTTATTTGACCTGACCGCGTCGTATCCGACCAACGCACGTCTTGCGTATCCTGAGCGTGACGTCATTACTTTACTTCCGGGTAACCGGGTAACTGAAAAGAAGGATTCAACCGCGTCAGCTTGATCTGACTAGCATGTCCGACTCCTTGTACATTCATGAATCTGGTATGCTTTTGACTGTTCACAAATAAAGGCAATTTGGCGTCGAGGTTTTTAGTCTCCTCTCAACATACTTTTAAATTTTTTTCAAAGCTTTATTCCTAACACAAATAGTACATTTGTCAAAAAAGAGTATCTAAGCTACTGTACAGGGAGTAATTCAATGTACTAGTGCCCATTATCGCATGAGTAAGAGTACATTTCTTAAGCACAATAAGTATTGCACATGGAAAAAGAATCTTCGTCTATACAAGCATTTCTCTCATGGAATAATTATGATACATGTAGATGGTTACAAAAAAACAACAAGTTATTATTTACAGTCAAGACTTTTTCTTTCATAACAATGGATAGTTTACAGTTCCTCTCAACATACTTATAACGTTAGAACACATGGTTCTAAACAATGGTCAATACGTCAGATATCCCATTTATCACATTGATAGTCAAGTGCGGTTAGAGATCAGGAGACAATGACAAAAACATGACTTTGTCTTTGATTGCTTTTGTGGACGTCGTATACTGTGAAGAAGTATGATTACCTATTGGAAAATTACACCTCTTTCTGTAGCTTAAGACTACTTTAAGGTAAGTTTCATCTTGAAAGGCATTCGACGTACAAATGTTCACACTTTGATCCTTGTTCTATCACCTGACCGTGTCGAAACCAACATACGTCATTGCTTTACTTTCGGGTAGTCGAAACTTTAGACAAGGATTTCAACCACGTCAATTTTTTGTGTTGTAGGCCAGGCTTGAGGAGCAAAATCTGTCCAGCATATCCAATTAACTTCTTGTTTCACAAATCAGGTATATATCTTCTTATTGCTCATTGTATGTTTGGTAAATTACTAGATTCGCTTCCTAAACTTTGCTAGCGCTAGTCCAGAAGGTCGGACTTGTTGTTCAGCATCGTCACGAGCCGATCAATTCATGATTTTGCTATTGCACAGAATTCCTATTGCACTTCAAATGTAGCCTGGGTACCATCTAGTAGAAATAGGATGGTACCCAGGCTACTTCAAATAGGGCATACAAACTTCTTTGAGCAATGATAGCATGGCAGTTTTGCAATCCGACACTGTCTGATACATACGTTAAAAGACTCTCGTCCACTATGTAACGGTCAAAGTCCACCACACTTATTACGTGTTTTTGATTCCCGATTCTAGTCGTCGTTCGAACGAGAACTGTTGAAAAATGAGTAAATTTGAAACCGTCGTGAGTCTAAACGTCGGCGGCCACATCTACACAACCGCCCGATCCACCCTGACCCGCTACCGAGACTCCATGTTGGGCGCCATGTTTGGTGGGGACTTTGACGCCTTGCGGGACGACCAGGTACCCGGGCAAAGACCGCTATTTAATGCTGACGTAGAGGGCCAATTGTAGAGTCTACCAAGCTTGTCCTTTGAAGCTCACCTTCTTTGACAATTGGTATTTTGGAGCTAAACGTCACAGGAAAGGGTTGTTACCTTTTATTGTACAAGAATAGAGACTTTAAGGCATGTTGGGGGTGTCGGGAACCCAATGGAAAAATGCTGTTTGCATATTGTCATTTGTTGACAGGGGGGGGGGGGGGGGCAAAGCTCAGCAATATTTGTTTGAATGACGTGCTTCGCACATTTCGCCATATAGAATCCCCTGGTTTGCTCAATATGGACATTTTTGAGGTCGTAGTGCCCTGTCAATCTTAAGTTTTATGGGTTAGTCTAAGACTCTACAGGTAGGTAGCTTTTGATAGCTTTTGTTATAAATAACTACTTTTAAGTTCGCGGGGATTCGATTTCGCAAACGTAAAAATACCGCGAAAATTTCTGCATTTACAGCATTACTTTTCTGTGCCCCACCACCAGGGGAGGTACTTCATAGATCGGAACGGCAGGCTGTTCGAACATGTGCTCAACTTCCTCCGTACAACCCAGCTGGTCCTTCCTGAAGACTTTAAGGAACTCCATCTGCTCGAGATGGAAGCTGACTTCTACCAGATCCAGCCGCTCATCGAAGCACTGAAAGACTACAAGGCCCGTTTAGAAACCGGCCGGTGCGATGTTGTTTTTCTTTCTCGGTGCACTGCATATGTCAATGGTCAGCCGAAAGATAGTTTAAGAGTCGACGGCTCTAGTAGTGCGAATGTTGAGCGTATGGTGCGACTCTTGATTGAACACGAAAATGGACGTCATAGTGATTGGAACGTAATTCCAGCCTTGCTGGGAAGGCTCCAGGATAAGGGATTCACCGTGCCGAGTTATATTGGAGACACATTAAAATGGGTCTTAGTACGGAAAAAGTTCAGGGAGTCTTCAGATAATAAGTAATGTTCCGTTGGTAGGTCGTGATGCCTTTGTCTATGTTATCGTGGATTTTAAGATGAGATATAGCTTGTCAGTCTCGGTAGAAATCATACTGATTTGGCCTCTAAGTTCATGATAAGCTAGTATACAATCCAGGACCCAAACCCTTCTATTCGCTTGAAGCATTACGCTTCTATTGTCTTATACAGGATATTTTGTTTCTATTGTCTGATGAAATTGAATCTTAAGATTCATGTCAATTTTTTTTAATCCAAAAATTGTACAGTCACTTACAGTTTTCAGTAGATCATATCTTTATGTGAATATCAACGCACATAATTAGTAACCCCGTTACATATAGCTGAACATGGCCTCTCGACCTTAATCATGCATATTGTTGGGAATGCTTCCAGAGCTACGGTTGTGTTTGGTTGGTGTTCGTTGCAGTTGGTTGAAAAGTTTCAAATCATTCGAATTCGGCTGTGGCCGGGGGTCTAGAATGGGTTGGCTGATGGTTGGGAGTAAGGCAGTATTGCTCAGGGCGTGTTTGGGAGTTAAATCAAGTTGACTATTGATAAAAAAAACTGGTCAGACTGCTCCCGACCTACCCGAACTTGGTGGGCAGATTCGGCTGTGTGACCAGGACCTAAAAGTAAAGGTTTGAACAAGAAACATGAAACACATACAACGCACAAACGTTGGCACTTTGACCCTTGACCCTTGACGTGTCACCTTGTTGTACAGTATTAGATAGTTTATGTTGGTTGATGGCTTGGAAGATTAGCAGATTAGTGTAGCCACGGGTGGGATTTCACCCTCTAAAAATGGCTGTCGTCTAAAAAAACACGAAGAATTCAAATAGTAGCGACAAATGTAACAGCTCACTTCCTAGAATGATTGTTCGGCAGGTGAAACCAGCTACCCAGGCCCTCTACCCGATCACGTCAGATCGCTCCTGTCTCTGATCTTGAAGGCTGTGTGAGGTGATTTATGCCTTTCGCAAACTCGGTAACAAACGTTACCACCACGATTACGATGGTTGTCATGGTTATATTTTCCACGCATAAGACTAGAAATGGCTGTTTTTGTGACGCTTTACGGTTTTTCTGGCATTCTAAAGAAACAAGAAAGGGTCATTGACTGCCATTTGTATTCCACCTTGCTTAACAAAATGTTGTACAGAAATGACTGTAACAAACGTTACCATTGTTCGATGCTTTCTAAGCTTTCTGTCAGACTTGGTGTAAAATGGTGCCTACTTTTTAAATGTCCCTAGGGATGTCCACTTATATCTAATTGATGTAGCCAGTAATGTAAATCATTTCGAAGAAAAAAGGGTAAAGTTTGCTGTTGTAACAAACGTTACCGGTACGTTTGTTTCTTCCCTGTAATACAAAACCAATGGGTAATCAAATAATAAGTTTCCATTTTTGGCTATGGTTAAGGTGGGAATTTTCCTAAACAAACAGGTATGTTTCACTAAAAAATAAGCCGATTTATTTTTACATTTCAATGAGAACGAGTAAAATATGTATATCTCGAAGTCACCGTCGCTGCGTTGAAAATCTACCACGTTCAGTGACTTACTAATACTCATTCTCATATCACTTCCAGATTCTAAAGTTGTTTAAACTAGAGAGGCAACATTTTCGTGAAAATGCATAATGTTTCCCGGCGGTTTTAAGGGTCACTAGTTGACCGATTCATTTTCATTGTAGCAACTTTTTGATTTCACAAATCCACCCCCTCCCTCTTACCGCGGCACTGATTACTAGTGTGGTGCATTCACAAGCAAGCTCTGTTTCTTTACCACTGAAAATGCAGAACAAAAAAGTCTGAAATGCGGGTAATTTAATGTTGTAGTTGCAAGATAAAAGTATTGTTATATCAAATGTATGTTTCAAAAGGAAAAAAAAAAGACAACTGAAAAAAGTCTTATCCCCTCGGATTCAAACCTGGGTCGATCCAGCAACAAAAGTGTGTAATTTAGATACTCTGACGATTCGGCCACTAGGCGCACAACTACGTTTGAGATCTTTTAACGGGTATACAAATGTATTGCAACAGGTCCGTTTATAATAATCTTTATTGCAAATTCATACCCGGGGGCTAATTGCATACAGGGTTAGGTAGTAGTGGTATACATCAACATACTTAACAAAGAAGGGAAATGATAATCATAGATAAATAAAAAGAGAATAACGTCTAAACTAAATCAATTTCTACTTAAGCTAATTTTTCCAAGATTCCAAGGCTCAATTTTCTGAAGATAAATGTTTTTGTGTGAAAAGTTAGCGATCTCGTTCGTTCCATAGCGGGCAACTTCTTCCTAGAGCGCCTGCTTGGTTTGCTTGAAGGCATGGCCGGTTGGCTGACGCCCGAGGTTTTTGCTGCCATAATGAAAACGATGCAGAGTTTCATTTTGTGTCCTTTGCGTGGATAGGTTCACTTCCGACGTATCCCCAAGAAAGTCAGATTTTAAAATCTGGAAAAGCTGGAAACGTAGACTGCATGTTAAATCTTCCATTTTTTTCTGAGTTTTGATTGTCCTGGTTGGAATATGCAAATATCTGTAGAGATGCTATATGTTTCTCCTTCGGGAAACATAACAAATACCTTTCACAGTCATTCACCCTCGGTACAAAAGAGGAAGGAGCAGCCGCGGCTGTCGGTTGTTTGGGGCGACTTTCCACTGTAAGGGAGAGTATCAGGTTACCGGAATGCCCATGCAGAATACTATTCCCCCGTATTGAAATCAACTCGCGATCGCTCAAATCCGATGAAAGCATATTGATATATTTTGGTCCCAAAAGGGTATGTGCTTTGAGCCTTGTGTAGAATTTCACCTCATGGGATGAAAAGAAGAGCTTGCTGTAAAGTCGCTCACTAGCATTACTTTTAAACTGAGGCAGACGTCCTCTTATATACATGGATGCGTTTCTATCGAAGTCACTGTCTCCGTCGCTGTGTTGAAAGTCTACCAACGTTTGGTAACTTACCAATTTTTTGGCCACTTCCAGTTTCTACAGTTGGATTAAAAAATACAATGCACCGTTATACACACTCGGAGCAAATCGGTAATAACAACATCGTGGTTCCGAACGTCGGTGATCTCGTCTATACAACCACCAGAGGTACCCTTACCCGATTCCCCGACTCCGCGTTTGGCGAGATGCTTCGTCCCGTGACGGGCGCGTACGATCAAAAAACGGCCAGCTTTAGCGCATCTTTTCCCGCCTTATGGGACAAGCAGGGCCAGTTCTTCGTAGATCGAGACGGACTAGTCTTCCGACACGTCCTAAACTTCCTCCGAATTGGCGAGCTGGTTCTTCCCGACGGCTTCAAGGAACTCCGTCTGCTCGAGAAGGAAGCTGAGTACTACCAGATCTATGAGCTGATGAATGCTGTAAGGATCATGACTGGAAAGCCCACAATTGCAAAGCCAAAACGTGCCGATTCCGATGTTGGACATGGTGTTGGATATAGCAAGTATGGTTATAATTATGGCTACTTTGGTGATTAGTTACAGTTTGCGTTGGCCAAAACCTGTATTGGTTTTGCTCCCTTCCAAGGGCGCTGCCATTTTGTTTCCCAGTTGATGATGGGAAGGGGTGTCGCCATTTTGATGTGTCAATTTTGACGTGGAATATAATGAGTGTGCTGTTGTCGTCTTGTCATAATCAAAAGGACGACAGTCACAATTGATGATGTTCAGTCTGTTTTATGGTTGGATGGTGGTTTTATATGTGATTGTATTTTTAAGTGTTAGTTTTAACATGAAATATTATTAGCGTGTTGTTGGGGTTTTGATGAACTTTGTGCCCCTACTTTATGGACCAAATGTTTGTCAGATGATGGAGATAATTGTTGACTTGCGTTGAAATCTTTGTTGGTTTTTATGTAATCGGTGGTTTACTCCAATCCTCTGCTATGAACAACGTGAAGTGCCAAAAGAAAAGAGACAAAACACATAAATACTTGCAGCAGTTTTGCATTAAAATTTTCGAGCTAACATAAGTGTACTTCTTAGCAAATTGCTATGTCAAGTTTGACTGTATTAAAGAAAGGCATCACAACCTACTTTAATGGTACTTTTATTAATCGTTAAATCGTATGATAATTGATTTTTCTAATTGTTGAATGTTGTGAGAATTAACCTTTACATTGTATTTACAAGCATTTGATATACTCTCAGTTGTTTACAAATCAAGGGAAGCTGGTGTCGAAGATTTTTCTCTCCTCCTTACATGTGTACTCTGATTAGCCTCCGTTGCAGTCTTCGAAAGGGGCTGGTTTTTATTTGGGGGGTGGTTCGCTATTTTCAACGTTGGCTAGGTTCTCTTGTGTCGGGAAAGAGAGTTTGCCGAGGAAGGGAGTTTGCTGTGGAAGGGAATTTTACAGCAAACTCCTCGGCGAACTCCCTTTCCTGACACAAGAGAATGAAGAGAACCTAGTAGTCAACGTTGAAAATCGCGAACACCCCCCCCAAAAAAAAACACACACACCCCACACACACGTTTTGTACATCTCTTGATTCCCTTCCAAATTTTGTCTTCTTTTAACAATGTTTTATTCGTCCTTGCTAGTCTAAGAGGTTGGACTTGTTGCCATATCCATGCACTGAGCCGGTCTATTTATATGATTGCACATTGTCCGTATTGAACCACTGTTTCTAAGTTAATGGTATTTCATTTATCGCTATATTGAGCAACGATATAGCGGTTTTGAAGTCCGACACTGTCTGATACATATACGTTAAAATATCTAGACTTTCTTCCACGATTCCCTTCAAGGTGTTAATAGCAATGTACGTACTTGTACAGACAGTCCATCACACCACATGTCATTACCTTCGCCGAGAAGGTTAATATATTTTTGATAGCGTTTGTATGTATGTATGCTTGTTTGTAGAAGACCAGAATAACTCGAGAACGCCTGGATGGATTGTATTGATATTCGGTATGTAGGTAGGTCTTGATGAGACCTGGAAACGGTTAAATTTTGGGCCTCTTAGCGGCTTGTAATGGTACTGCAGCGAAACTTGCTGGTTTGATATTTCGATTTTTGAACATGCTGCGGCTATGATTTTTGAGCGGTAGACAGGTCTTGATGCCGAGAGTAAGTGGTATATGTTTGGGCCCCCTAGCGGCTTGTTTTGGAACTGCAGGGTAGGTTAAGTGTCAGAGTTTGAAAGGCAATAAGTTAAGAAGGGGTTTACGGATTGTCATGATTTTTGTTATGTAGATAGCTTAAGTGATGCCTCATATGATTATATATTTGAAATACAAATTTGAATCCAATTTGCATAATTAATTAGGAAATCGTCTAAACACGCTCAATTCAATTATAGGACCTTTGTAACATGTGACATTTGTATCTGAGAAAGAGCAGAATATTGATAGATATTATGCAAAATAAAGACAGAATTTGCATAATTAATGAGAAAATTCTATAATGTCTGGTAACAGAAACTTCTTACTTTTAGCATTTGGTAGTTATGTACAGGTGAACATCGTTAACCATTTATTATGGTCCTAATTTGCATAAATTATCAGAAATGGTGATCAAAGCCTTCTTTATTAACATAGATTGTGTCCGTCTGTTGTTTGGTGGAGGAGATGATTAAGTTATACGATTTATGAATATGAGAACCTTATTACGAACTACAAACTACGAACTCCGATGAATGATCATTACGTTTTCGATGATAATCACAACCAAATCATGCAACAGTACAGCAACCAAATTACAATAGAAATAAACTCATAAATGTTATTTAACAATCTACATTTTGTATCATGTTAAAGGAAAGGAAAGCAAAGTTATCACGATCCAGTCTAGTCATCCACTGGTTGTGACAGGGAAGACAGACGACATGTACAGTATTTACAGGTTCACTGTACAGGGCGAACTGCCATAGCTCTTTTTTACACGCACAATAAACATGCAGTAGACAGCGGGCCAACGTCCCGTCCTAAGAACTACAGCCCTGTCCGGTAGCGTGCAGCGTCCAGAAGAAGAGCCACTTGCCACTGAACTACGTACGCTACCCCCTTCTGTGACCGCCTTTCCAGGCCTATAATTTGACATCTTAGGAAAATGCTGTAAAATAAGACCATCCCTTGATAGGAGAGGTCATTTACAGCCAATATAGATGGAAGGGCTTACTACTTATTACCTATTTGAAGTTATGATAATCTGCTGCACTCTTTCCATCAGTTGAAAATAGTTAATGGCCTTTCCGTAATCAAAGAGCTCTTTCCAGGCCACATACAAATTTTTGAGCCCTGTCACAATATGTCAGGATGTGCGGTGTTCTCACCGTAGATACTCCTCATCATCTTTAGTGACTATTCATGGTATAGCCGACCGACTTTTTGTGATCCGAAGATTCTTTCGGGTGGCATCCAAGTTATGGACTAAGATGGCGATGTAAGGGTGTGCGGTGTCCTCACCATAAATACTCTTCATCATCTGTAGTGAATGCTCATGATAGCTAACCGCCTTCCTATAATCGCCAAGGCCACTCCAGGCGTTACCCAAGTTGTTGATGGATTTTGCGATGTCAGGATGTGCGGTGTCCTCACCATAAATACTCCGCCTTATCTGTAGTGACTGTTCATAATAGCTGATCGCCTTTCTGTATCCCCCGAGGTTTCTCCAAACTAGACCCAAGTTGTTAAGTGAGGCGGCGATGTCAGGATGTGCAGTGCCCTCACCGTAAATACTCCACCTCATCTGTAATGACTGCTCATAATAGCTAACGGCCTTTCTGTGATCCCCGAGTTCACTCCAGGCTCCAGCCAAGTTGTGAAGTGGGCCAGCGATGTTCGGATGTGCAGTACCCTTACCATAAATACTCCGCCTCATCTGTAGTGACTTCTCAAAATAGCTGACCGCCTTTCTGTGATCCCCAAGGCCACTCAAGGCGTTACCCAAGTTGTTAAGTGAACCGGCGATGTCAGGATGTGCAGTGTCCTCACCATGGATACGCCGCCTCATCTCCAGTGACAGGTCATGATAGCTGATCGCCTTTCTGTAGTCCCCGAGGTAACTCGAGACTTTACCCAAATTGTTAAGTTGGGCGGCGATGTCAGGATGCGCAGTGTCCTCGCCATAGATACAACGGCTCATGTGTAGTGCCTGTTCAAAATAGCTGACCGCCATTCTGTGATCACCAAGGTAACTCAGGGCTCTGCCCAAACTGTTAAGTGAGGTGGCGATGCTAGGATGTGAAGTGTCCTCGCCATAGATACAACGGCTCATCTGTAGTGCCTGTTCACAATAGCTGACCGCCTTTTTGTGATCACCAAGATCACCACAGGTGTTACCCAAGTTGTTAAGTGAGGCGGCGATATCAGGATGCTCAGTGTCCTCTCCGTAGATACTCCGCCTCATCTGCAGTGCTTGTTCATGATAGCTGATCGCCTTTCTGGGATCCTGAAGGTTTCTCCAGGCTACACCCAAGTTGTTAAGTGAGCTGGCGATGACAGGATGTGCAGTGTCCTCGCCATAGATACTCCGGTTCATCTGCAGTGACTGTTCATAATAGCTGAACGCCCTTTTGTGATCACCAAGGTCGCGCCGAGCGTAACCCAAGTTGTTAAGTGAGGCGGCGATGTCAGGATGTGCAGTGTCCTTTCCGTAGATACTCCGCCTCATCTGAAGTACCTGTTCATGATAGTTGACCGCCTTTCTGTGGTCGCCAAGGTCACTCCATGTGTTACCCAAGTTATTAAGTGAGGTGGCGATGTTAGGATGTACAGTGTCTTCTCCGTAGATAACCCGCTGCATCCGTAATGCTTGTTGATAATAGCTGATCGCTTTTCTGCGATACCCAAGTTTACTACAAGTGTTACCCAAGTTGTTAAGTGAGGCGGCGATGTCAGGATGTGCAGTGCCCATACCATATATATTCTGGTTCATCTGTAGTGACTGTTCATAATAACGAACAGCCTTTTTATGATCACCAAGGGTCACCAAAGAGAAAGCCAAGTTGCTAAGTGAGGCTGCAACATCGCTACGTGCAGTGTTTTCACCATATTTTGATAAACAAGTGTGTAGCGTTTGTTCTGAGCATTTCTTTAGATTTTCGAAATCACACAAAGTTTCATATATCTTTGCTTTCAGCTTTGGCGAATCGTCAAAAAAGATTGGTGGTTCTTTTAACGACTGAGTGTCGGTCAGCTGTGATACAAAGTGCTTCAGGGGTCTTTCTGTATAGTAATATCTCATGAGCTGTTTTGTATTTGAGATGTAAAACACTCTCTGTAATTTCTTTTCAATGTCCGTATCGGTCGACATTGACCATAAGACGGACATGTTTTCAACCTGACCACGATTGTTCATGTATGTCCGCAGCCTCAGTTCTGCTGAGATGCTGACCAGCACCATCAAGTGGTGTGCATTCTCACTATTGACGACTTCACTGTTTCTTAGCTCCTGAATAGTCTCCCAGATTGTAGTCGGTTGTATGTTATGAAGTAGCGCCCAAAAGGACACTGCAAGGCTCGAAAACCGATAGATTTCTTTCTTAACATTCCGCAGTTCGGCAGTGAGATCCTGGGTTTGAAATGTCGATACATTATTACCCAGTAAACTACTTGCCAGTAACAGCGGAACTTCCCCATTGTTGTCCTGAAATGCCTGAGTCCATAACGACCTGTACTCATCTACCAAGCCCTGGTTTCCTGTGATAAAAGACACATTTCCCAGTAGGGTAGCAAGATGGTAGCCTTTCTTTAAATAGAGAGTAAGGTCTTCTTTCAGAACGTTGGTCATGTTGCTCGGTGTGCAAATGAGTTCACTTGTTCCTTTACTGTTTCTACCCCTGCCCAAGGGAGTCTTGCATGCATGTGGCATGGCTCCATCAAACGCAAAACCACGCGGTGTTACTGAGTCATAAAACCAGCTGTCTAGTGGGTCATCTGAGTAGAAATCATTAAGAGATTTAATCCCCATAGCCGGGAGAATGGTTTCTCCCAGATTTATCACCTTAAGATGCAGATAATGAGTGAGGTTACGGAAATAGCTCACATTATGCTGGGTTTCCTTATCTACTAAAATGGCAAATTCCAGATCAGAGTATGGAGTTACCAATCCTGTTGCTTGTGAACCCAAACCTATCATGGCGTACTTACAGGGAGGGGAGCCCATTACCTCCATGCATTCATCTACAAGGCCAGCTATGAACACTTTACGCTGATGAACCAGTGTCTGACACAATGATTTGATTGCCTCCACCCTCTTCATCTCAACCTCTTTTATCTTTGGGTCCTCGTCATCAAGATAAGGATCTACTTCTTGTTCAATTCTTGTGATCTCTTCTTGTACATAGTCCCTATCAGCCTTCAGCATCAATTTGTGCATTTCTGCATCATCACTGTCTAACCTTTGTTGGATCTTTAGGACTTCCTTAACAAATGCCTGAGTTATTTCCTTGATCGCTTGCTCTATATCTTCTCTACTTGACCTTACCAGAGCTGCATTACAGAGTGCCGCAGCCTTGGTGAAATCACCTCCGTCCTTTGACCGGATTCCTCTCTTCAGATAGACCTTACCCAACCTGTACAGGGGCTCTGCCTCCTTCCTGTGTTGACCTGTAAGTTAAAAATCATCAGTCGCAATTTTGTATTTACTTCTTCATTATGATTTTATATTTGCATTTTCGCATTGTAGGTTCAACTTGCTTTCTGATAAAGGTCGTGGCTTCCTGATAACGGCCAGTGTTACGTCCTATTTGTCATAACTGGAACGCCATACATGTAGAGAGTTTGGAGTATACATAGATCTGTATGCCCCCAAAAAACAAGGATTGTGGGACATTTATAGGCAGATGGTTTACGAATTCGCTCAACTAATTAGCTAAGTTGCTTAGACTCACCTTGGACATGAACAGACTTGAGTGCAGCTGCAAAACTTTGTTCTGATTTGTCCATGTCTTCAGTCTGCAGGGCCCTGCAGCCATCCTGTAGGTGTTCTTCGTATACACTGTAAAGATGTCATAACTTAAGTTAAAGATAAAAATATTACGAAATACTTTATCATTAGAATCGTATCTAATCTAACGTACAACGGATCTGAGCTATATAAAATATAGCAAAATGATATGAATCCCCGCCGTTTAACGTAATTGTATTTCAGTATTTCTTATATATGTAAATTTTTGAAATAAAACATCTACTAGAATGTCTGATATATATCTATGTTCATATCTTCCTCAGCTATATCTGTCACATCTTTGAATGCCCTATGATACACAAAGAAGACGTATACAATTTTCTAATCTATTATACAAATAAAATACCGATTCCCTCGCATCATGTCGATCATTACGTAACTACCAAAAGACATGAGTCTTTTTCTTTTAAAGTCTCAAATCTCACCCGGTTCCTTTCAAGCTGTTAGTGGGTCTAAGACATCCCACGTACCAGCAGGCCACCAGGAGGTCCATAATCAAACATATACTTCATTTTTGCCGTCATCTACCCACATATTAATATCCTAAAAATCTATCCACAGCTTATCGAGTTGTCTGGGTATGTCATTTGCATTAGTAATAAGCATAAAGACTAGGTTCAACTTCAAACTACAGTGCAGATAGTTCAAATTTAAGAGTCACTATCATTTTAAACACCAATAAAAACCTAAGAACTGGGTGGCACTAACTTGTCATTGACAACTCCTGTCGGCATGTCGGCTTTTTGCAGTTCCGGGACACTGAAGAGGAATAACAAAATGTCTATTTTATCATTCCAACACACAGACATTTATACACTCTAAAGAATAGCCAAAATCAATGATGAAGAACCAACAGCCCCTGTACCTACCGTTGTAGACGACGCATTCCGTCTTTAATAACGTCACTTGAGGTGTCTGAGAATAAAGATAAGTGGTCCTTCCGTCCTCTGACGGTTTGTTGTTGTTGTTTTCCAGTTGGCTTCTACAAGAACCAATATAAAGCCAGGAATGATTAACAGAACTGGTGAAAATCGTGTTAGAGTCCATTCCAAGACACCATGCGGATGTTTGTGGCCATTGTATAGAATTGATTTTAAAGTTTTGTAATTGTATGTCTAGGACATTTGATACTTCAGAAATATTTGTAACACTGTTTCAACTTTATAAATATTTCCCTGGTCCTGTAAAACTTTGGAAATATTCATCGTGTGGAATTGGATACTTCTAATGGTTTCTAAATAATGATAACAGCATTCTACCATTATTTACCATTTTCTACCATTTTCCACCATTTTTTGTAAATGGTTCAGTGGGCTGGGAAGATAGCAATTCACACATTCTTGCAAAGTATGGTTGGGTGCCATGCAACAATGGCCCTCCACAAAGGATCTACCAGTGCCCAGCAGTGAAATCTAAAAATATACAGATACAACAATAGGGCTTACTTCTATGGGGGCAATAAACTAATTTAACCATTTAGCCAGTTTTACCATGTTTTGTAAATATTTGTAAATGTGAAATAATCACACAGAGGTTTCACAATTATTCTAAATAAAGATATTTTTGGACACTTACTTTCAAAATGTTTCTAAAATATTCAAAGGAATTCAAATATATGAGTACTTTCTCAGTCAATTTTTCTAAAATAAGTTGATTATTGTGGCTCAGATATTCTTTTATTCAAAATAATTCAGACTAATTATAAATATCGCCTACAAACCCTCATGGTGTCTTGGAATAGACTCTACTCTACGAATAATTAAGACTTTGACGAATGATCAAGGTCAAAGGACATGAAGTCATATGAGAAAGGCCGACGTAGAAATGTATATTGTAAATGTGGCTACCGGTTGTTTACTTGGGTATCATTGACTAAATGGACAAATAATAATAGGGCACATGTTGTTATTAAGCCGAAGTCTTCGTCTACGCACAGACCAAACATTGTGAAAATACATTGACGCATTCCTGGAATTATTTCCCCCCAAATTACATTGTAAAAAAGCTATACAGAACACAGTCCTTCCAAATCGTAGTAAAACCAATCAGAGTTCCACGACCCCATAAATTCGCCAAATGATTTGAATCTTCCAACTGGTGTACTACGTTTGTTTAAAATTAACTATGCATATAATATCATTTAAAAATAATAGATGTGTTGATCGCATCTCTTCCCAAATGATTGGCGTGCACAATCTATTTTAAGAACAGATTCTTATACAAGTAGTATTTTCTGATAATTTATGCAAATAAAGTTATTAACATAATCAATGTTCACTGATGTTCACCTGTACTTCACTTCAAAACTCCACAAGAAAATCCTGTCATTTACCACGACGGGATGATATAATTTTCTTACTAATTATGCAAATTAGGTCTCACATTTCATAATTTTATCTACCAATATTCTTCTCTTTCTCAGTTGCAAATGTCACATGTAGGATAGTCATATAAAGGGACCCAGTGGGTTTTAAAAATTCCCTTATTAATCGTAAATAAGAGTCTGATTTGAATAATTAGTTTTCAACTATACTACGCATCACTTAAGCTATCTACATAGATTTTATCAAAAATTATGGCGATCCGTTACCCTTTCTTGAGTTATTCCCTTTCAAAATCTGACACTAAACCCGTCCCTGCAGTTCCGAAAATCTACACCCCGTAGTCTCGGCTTCGAGAGCTGATTACCACTCAAAAATTATTGCCATAGCATGTCCAGAACTCAATACAGTAGATTAAACCCGAAGTTCCGCTGCAGTACCGTGGCAAGTCGCTTGTCAGCCCCAAATCTAATCGCTTCCAGGTATAATATAAAATTTCCCCACATGCATGCGGAATATCAATACAATCCACCCAAGTGTTCTCAAGTTATGCTGGTCTTCTTTATATACACACAAACACACACAAACACAAAAATACATACAAACACTATGGTAGACATTACTTTTATGGCCTAGGTAAAAAAAAAGACAAAAAAAAACAAGGAGGCGCATGAATTATATCAAGTTGTGAGTAGCTGGAATCGTTAACACTCACGTTTATGCTGTCTGTGATGATGTCCTGCCTGATTTTCCCTGTGTACAGTAAGCGATGGACAATGGCAACTGTTCCCTGAACGTTGTTACACCGCGCCAGTGCCGTGTTGTACAGAGCAGTAGCTTTGGTCAAGTCTCTAGTGTCTCCAGTTTCTTTTCCTCTTTTCAGGTACACGTCACCAAGACTTTTGATCGCTTCTGTTTCTAACATGTTGTTGTCGTTTACTATTCCCTCTACCATCAACTGTGCGTATCCAACCAGCACAGTGTCTGTCTTGCAACCGGTAGCCCGTTTTTTGTCCAGGTCTTGAAACTTCAGAGCCGCATTTGTAGGTGTAGTCGTCTCCTTGTCTTCAGTTTGTTGTTCCTTACCCTGTGACTCTCTTGACGTCACCCCTTGTAAAAGTCTTTCCGCGTATTTGTATCGGTGTTCTATACCTTCTCCCTGATCCTGATTGTTACATCGGACCATAGCAGCCATGTAAATTGCCAATGCCTCGTTGAACTTCCCTACATTCTTCTCGAGTATTCCCTTCTCCAAGTTCACGTCGCCCAGACTTTTAAGCAGCTCCGCTTCCGCCAGCCTGTCCTTGTCAGCCACGGCGTCCACCAGGGCACGAAGGTAGCCTGTCTCCGCACGGGCTAGTCCGTACCTCCTGCCCTTCGCGTCCACCTCACGGAGTTTCTCACAGACCCTCAACATGGTGTGTGTTGTGTTAAAGGGAGGTCTCCTTTTATCCACGGGCACCCATGTTCCTGTTAGGTTAGGCCTGACTTAAATACAAAAGTTGTTGCACTGCTCGTCCCAAAATTACGTCATTCGTCAGTTTAAAGGTTAAAGGTGAAATTCACTCAAAGAAACCTTTGCAAACACACGTAAACATAGTGATATGAGACAAGCTGCCTACCTTAAAACGTAGGTGACCCATTACTCGCGTCAAGATTACGTCATTCGTCAGTTTAAGGTTAGAGGTTAACTACAAGAAAGCTTCACGAATACTCAGGTAAGGCCAATTGAGATGGTCTCTTACTGCAGTAAACTGTAACAGTTTTACTTGGTAAAAGTTCAGCTGTTGTTGCATGTCTAATCATGAATTTCATCTTATTTGGACCCCAAAGCAAGTCTGAACAGAAGAGTGACAAAAGACCACCGTCATGGACACCTTGTTGCTTTGTCCAAGCGATGTCTGAGCTTGAAAGAACTGTTAATTTTCTTTTCAGGCACGGGATAAGGGTGGGGGTTGGGTGAGTGGAGTTATAAAATAGGCAAAGAAAATCGAATTACAGAACAGGACGTGGCTGTCTCGCAATGAAGCCAGATAAACTATCAAATATGCAGTAGGCCCCATAACTAAAAATTGAAAAATGGCACGTTTAAGTGTAACATTATGCATGATTGATTAGCATGACTGCAACTAATATATATAACACCAAGTAGGAAAGGTATCAGTGAACATTGGAATAATGTCTGGCAGCAAAGCAGGCTGAAGAAGTAGTCAGAAGAAGAAGTCGTCAGACTGCGATCCAGACCTACTACCCAACCCCCCAACCGCCAACAATTACAAATCTTGGTTGTGAAGTGGTCGGGAACCATGTTCGACCATGTGTGACGAGGGCGTGACGGTAGGTTTGAACAAGAAACTTGAAACGTATACGACGTACAAAACTTCCACTTTGTCCCATGACCTATCATCTCACCGTGACGCATTGAGTGTACGTCCACTGTATACTCTGAGCCGCACGAGGTGAAACTACAAGGATTTCGACGTCATCCAGCCGCATAGGCAAGATCTGTCAAACGTATTCAAGTTTCTGTTTCTCAAACAAGGTATTTTTTCTAAATTTCTCATGTATGTAAACGCGTAGTAAATGTACTAGATTCACTTCCAGGTAGACAAAGCTTACCGCTAGGTTGTTGCGTTTGGCCTCAGACTTCAGAAGCAAAATCTGTCATCAAGAGTAAATTCCTGTTCCGAAAATCAGGTACTGTCCTCTTGCTCATGAACAAGGATCACTTTTAGCCTGAGCGCCATCCTACTAAGTTAGTTTACCGAGGCTCCACCACCCTCCCAGACACACACACACACACACACACACACACACACACATACACACAAACGCGCGCACACACACACACATACACACATAAAAATACGTGAGCAAACTACAGCGTAGTAGCTATAGTATTAAAGCCGTATTGGTGGTATTGGAGCCAGTTGCATGAGCGACATATACGTAAAAATACGGCGTAATTGAATTTTGACTGGACTATAAACGTACATTCCTACTCATTACGAAGTACCACGCTATACACGCATATTTCTTCGCTCACTCGGTGGTTTTATTCGGTGGTTATAGCAAATGACCAGGAGTTATGACACCATATACACCTCGGGGCGGCTGAAATTAGTTTTATAACCTAACCTTTGCCAGGTACATCATATTCAGCCATGGACTGAGATTACATAATCAAATCAAATCAACTCAAAACAAAGAGTACTAGGGGAGTTTACTGAATGCTAGTTGATGCTGTTGGTCGGGGCGGGGCTTGCTGGTACTTTACCGTATACTGCGAAGTAGCGTATTGCATTGCTACGGCCGCGTGGCGCGTTGGTACACCCGATCCCTCGATCTCGGAAGTTAAGCAACGCGCGGTCCGGATAGTGCTTGGATGGGGGACCAACCAAGGACGTCCGGATTGCTGTAGCCTCACGAAGTTTTCCACGAAATCGTCTTCCGGGAGGGACGTAAAACGGGGGTCCCGTGCTCGAGGAGGTGCCTCGACCACGTTAAACAGCCCCATTACTCATACCTGGGGTACCTACTGGCTGGCAAAATACACCAGATGATTATTAATTCGTAAAATTATCATCTATCGTGAAATAAGACCCCCATTCTGGAGTCTAAGGCTCCTTCAGGGTAATGGTTCCATGTAGAAAAAAAATTCTACACACAAAACTCTCGCACTTTGACCCTTACTCTATCACCTGGCGGTGCCATATTCAACACAAGTCTTGCGTATCCTCAGGCTGATGTCATCACTTTACTTCCGGCTGACCGAAACTAAAGACAAGGTTTCAGACGCATCAGCTTGATCTGTTAAGGGACTCGAGGGGCAAAATCTGTCTAGCATTTTCATAAATCAGGTATTGCCTTATTGATCATTGCATGTAGGTAAATTATGTACTTAAATTCGCTTCCAAAACCTGTCTAACGACACATACTAAGAATGTTAACTTGCTAGTGAAGAAGGGAAGTTCGGACTTGTTTTTCTGGACAGCCAGACTATACCCTTTATTTGGCGGCCATTTTTGGCTTAAGTCGGAGTCCCTAACAACTGATGCCACGTAAATCGCATCCAGTTGACTAGCCCACAGTAGAGGCTGAAGGTTGCTAGGGACCTTGATCCGAGTAAAGCCTAATAGCCACCATGCTGTACTCTAGCTGTCCACGGCAGGATTATTGACTTGGTTGTCATTGTTACGAGTTGGTCTATTCAAGCCTAAAAGTATTCGTCCTTGGTGAACTCTCCTGTCCTTAAATTTCCCCAATGCACACCTTCCTTTAGTGTTAGACCATTGGTTCAAATAGGGTATTAGCATGGCAGCATGCAGTCCGATACTGCTTCTGCTTCTCCACTATTCAACCAAAGAATTTAATTCCAATGTACATGCATGTAGCGAAAGGTCAAAGTCCAACATACTTATTTCAATGTGTTTCTGCTTCCCGATTCCAGTCGTCGTTCGAACGAGAACTGTTGAAAATGAGTAAATTTGATTCCGTTGTGAGTCTAAACGTCGGCGGCCACATCTACACAACCGCTCGATCCACCCTGACCCGTTTCCGAGACTCCATGTTGGGCGCCATGTTTGGTGGAAATTTAGACACCTTGCGTGACGACCAGGTACTGCGGGGCAATGGTCAATAAATTAACACACACGGCCCGTTTGAGACCAACATTTTTGATAATAAAACAAACTGGAAAGACTTTTTCTTTGGAAATGTTACCATTTTTAGTTAATTAATTTGACGTTGAAGGTAATTGTTATCAATTATGTTTATAAACCAGACTTTTAAGCATGTATGGGCAAGGAGCTTTTATCAAGGTGTGCTTGGTATGGAGTAACCGGGACGCTGCAGAAAAATACTGTATTTTGTCACTTGTAGGCTGGGGGTTAAAGGTCACATATATTTGTTTGGATGCTGTGTTTCCCAAGTTACACCGTTTGGAATCGCCTGGTTATGCTCTATCCGGAAACTTTAGACGTCGCACTAACCTGTCAATCTTTTTTCTTCCCTTTTTCTTTTGTCAGACAAATTCAAGTTGAAAGTAGTTTTGATACCTTCATCTACCATGATCCAAATTACCATGTGTAAGGATTTTTACTGTTCTGTGCCCACAACTAGGGGAGGTACTTCATAGATCGGGACGGCAGGCTGTTCCAGCATGTGCTCAACTTCCTCCGTACAAGCCAGCTAGTCCTTCCTGAAGACTTCAAGGAACTCCCTCTGCTCGAGATGGAAGCTGACTTCTACCAGATCCAGCCGCTCACAGAAGCACTGAAAAACTACAAGGCTCGTTTAGAAACCGGCCCTTGCGAAGTTGTTATTCTTATTGTACAGGCTCCGGGGTCCCTTTCTGTCGCCGCTAGTAGTGCGGAAGTTAAGGATTTGGTGAACGGCATGATTGGAACGCTAACAGGTGTTTTTGGTATATATGTTGATGACCACATTGCAGCCATTCTCAGAAGGCTCCAGGATACGGGTTTTACTGTGCAGAGTCATACTACTACTACAGTAACTACTGCTACTACTACTTCAATCGAATCCACCCAATCACTGACAGACAAATGGGTCTTAGTACGGAAGTCTCCAAATAGCAAATAAGGTCTTGTTTGTAGATCTTATTCTGCCTATGCCTTTGCTATGGTGGATGTTAAGATTCAGTATCATTATATGATTATCTTATCATACAGAGTAAATGCAATTAGACCAATAACCAATAATTATAATCCTTGCATGTATTTGAAAACTGATTAGGTATGATATAAAATTTTTTTTGTTATTCCCAGTACCCATAAGTAAGAAAAAAAAGATTTGCTTCTATTCTATTCTTAGGAAAACCAAATAGGTACTATATATATTAGGTCTCACTGGGTAGACTATAAATGGCGCGTTTAAGTGTAGCATTACCTATGCATAGTTAATCAGCATGTTGGCTGGTAACTGCAACGTGATAAGTAAGCATATCAAGCAGGAATGGCATCGGTACATATTGATGATGATGATGATGATTGATGAAGAATGGTTATCAGGTTATAAGAATCTCTCTCATGCTGGATTAAGAATTCTTTTAGAAAATTGATATCGTTGTAAAGACAGAAATTCACGATTGGGATTCAGCTGTCTGTGGCAAAGCAAACAATAAAATGATCCATAAGTCTTAGAAGCACATATGGATGGCGCAATGTGAGATAACAGGAAGATCCATTATACTGGCCATAGGTGGTCCTAGCCAAGACAGGGCCGACCCACATATGGTTCTGATAAGAGTTCAATAAAGGGTGTCGTGGTTTTTTTTCTCCAATAATTTTTTTTCAGAATATTAGGCTGCGGACGAAAGGTATGGAATGGGTTGGTTCTGGTTGGAAGTAGGTTAGTAGTGATATGTTAGGGTGTGTTCGGATTCGGAATTTCAATCTATCTTAGTTATTCTTTAATACTGGCCCGCTCACGACTTAACCTTGGTTGGCTATAATGATCGGCTATGTGTGACCATGACTTTAACTCTATATTCAGACTGCCCCACCGCCCACCCCCCCCACCCACACACTGTCTGAATAGGCTTAATGTTGGGCACAAAATAGTACGTCGCAGTTCTTGAAAAGCCATAGACATTTTTCTGTGCAGGTCAGCGAATCGCAAACTGTGGTGGATAGTAGAGGAATATGTAAGTTTTGAGGCTGTATGACTTAGGTTAGGATGTTTGCTTGGCTGGGTAGAATTTCGCGCAATTTCTACCCTGAACTGCAACATATCATTCTTGATACGTACTTTTTTACCCTGCTATAAATTTAAAGTTTGAGCCGTCGAACCTCCTCACTTCGGGGTCCTTAACAATGTAAATCCCAATAGGCAAAAAACTGTGTTCCGTTACCTTAAGTGGGTTTGGACAAGTAACTTGAGACGCATACGACGTACAAAGGTTCACACTTTGACCCTTGAACTATCTTACCTTATTGTCGTTGTATTCAGCATACCTGCAGTGGACCCTGAGTTGTACAGGTGTATAACGCCACTTCCACGTAGGCGAAACTTTAAAGATATAGACGTCAACTTGTTACAGAGGCAAGATCTGTCTAAAGTGTCCAAGTTTCTTTTCCAGAAATCAGGTATTTTTATTGCTCATATGTGAAATGCGTGATAAATTTACTGCATACAATTCTTCAGGGTATGCGAAACTATAAGAATTTATCGTCAGATTGCTGAATGGGGCCAGGGGCCTTAGAATCAAAATCTGTCAAGAGTAACTTCCAGTTCCAAAACTAAGGCATTTTCTCCTTAATGCTCGGTAATTTTAGCCCCCCCCCCAAAAAAAAACACACCAACAAACAACTTCGCTTTTCAAACTTGGCCATAGGCAATGCGTCGAATCTACATGCCAGCCTCAAAGACACGTCTACTTCAGGGTTAATTGTACTTGTTGTCGTCAAGTTTCTGAAGTCGCGTTTCATTTTGTGTTATTACTGTTGCGTTCTTTTCTATTGCATCCTTGTTTCAAATTAGATTCATTCTCAAGTTGCATCCCAGCTTGTCCTTAAAAATCGCCAACCTGGGATACAAGCACGTATGTTTATGGTGGTCGCTCACTCCAGGGTGTTGAGTATTTTGGCGGTCCTAATCATAACTAACAAATCAAAATGCACAAATACATGTACGTATGTCTCGAAGTCACCGTTGCTGCGTTGAAAACCTATCACGTTCAGTGACTTTGATACTAGTACTGATTTTCATATCACTGATTCTACATGTTCTGGTGTTGTTCAAACAAGTACCGTTTCCAGCCATTCACCTCGGCATAAAGGAGCAGTCACGGCTGTCGGTTGCCGGAATTCCCTCGTATTGAAATCAACTCGCGCATATCTTGAAAGCATATTGAGACATTTTGGTCACCAAAGAGCCTTGCGTAAAATTTCACCTCATGGGATGCATTACTTTTTTTTAACTCGTCCTCGTATATGCATGGGTGCGTTTCTATATCGAACTCACTGACATCATCGCTGCATTGAAAGTCTACCACGTTTGGTAACTTACAAAATTCTCTTGTATTTTCCAGTTTCTACAGTTGTGCACACAAATACAATGCACCGTCAAACATACTCGAGGCAAAGCCGCGATAACAGCATCGTGGTTCTGAATGTCGGCGATCACGTCTATACAACCACCCGAGGTACCCTTTCGCGCTTCCCCGATTCCGCTCTGGGCGAGATGTTTTGTCCCATAACGGGCGCGTATGATCAAAAAAGGTTCAACTTTGATGCACCGTTTCCCGCCTTGTGGGACGAGCAGGGCCGGTTCTTCATAGATCGAGACGGGATGATCTTCCGACACGTCCTGAACTTCCTCCGACTTGGCAAGCTGGTTCTTCCTGAAGGCTTCAAGGAACTCCGTCTTCTCGAGAAGGAAGCTGAGTTCTACCAGATCCAAGAGTTGATCAAAGCTGTCAGGATCATGATGGGAAAACCGAAGCCTACCGCTTCCTTTTCTGACGACTACTTTAATTAGTCACAGGTTTGCGAAACCTGTCTTGGTTTCACTCCCAACATTGGGCGTCACCATTCGTGTTTACCAAGAGATTTTGTCTACAGAAAGGGTGTCGTCATTTTGATGATTGTGTTAATTTTGACGAGGAATGTTATTGGAGTGTTGTTGCGGAAATAGTCTGTTTAATGGTGTGATGGTGATCTTGCAATTTGTGATTTTGATGTGTTTATTTTGACATGTGATGCAATGCGTGTGTTACTGCGGTGTTGTAAACTTTGCGTCCGTACTTTATCGACCCAAAGTTTGACATTTGAGTTTGATATTGGAGCTTAGTGTTAACTTGCGTTGAAACCAGTGTTGGTCTATAACTAGTTAGTGTCCTTCTCTATCACTTCGTTAGGGTCATAGTGAAAGACATAAGGAAAAGTACACATAAGTAGTCTTAGATATGCGGGAAGTTTTGCCTTTCAATTTTCAACAAAAGACTAGTTCTGAGCGAACTGCTAGCTATGTTAAGCGAGACTGTATCAAAGAAAGGCATCACAACCCATAAAGCGTTTATGTAGATATATAGAACTTTATTGCTCGACATTTGTACATGGTACAAAGTATGGCAACGACTGTTACACAAAGTACAAAATAGGTGTAGAGAATAAGACTTAATATCCTAATTAACGTAACAAGAAGGGCCGACACATTAGTCTTTGATATAGTGTTACAATCGAGTTGGGCTATACATGAGATTCATTACTCTTTCTAATAACAAAGCAGTCTTTGATATATTTGCCTATCTTTGCATTATGGGAGTTATGGCATCCAAAGATATATACAAATCTGTCTGTAGCATCGAGTCTCTTGAAATCTGCTGTACTGGATTCGAGAAATGTAAATAGCTCATTACGTAAAATAGCGTATCTAGAGCATTCTATTAAAAAGGGAAATTCATCTTCAATATGCTTTGGACAGAAAGGACAGAACCTTTGGTCAGGGGCTATATTGTAATATCTACCTGTTTCAATATTCAATTTATGGCTGCTGAGTCTTAACTGAGTAATCGCTTTTCGAATTTCAAAATTATTTATATCATAAAGGTATGTTTCTTGTTCATAACATTCTTTTGACTTGCTAAGAAAAGACAGCTTTGAATTGTTTTCAATAGAATTAAACCACTTTTGTATATATGTATCTTGTAGCCGGAGGCGTAGTTGGTTGACAATATAATCTATATTATAAGCCTCAGGTTTCATCCATATGTGTCCAAAGCCATGGTAAAAGAGAATGTCTTTAACATGATTAATCCAGTCTTGATTATCAGTAAGTACAGTGTTATGTATCGCGAAGCAGAGAGTCCTCAGGTAAGTTTACCAAACGGTGCCAGTATTTAATGAGCTGAATTCTAGCAGGTATTATAATAGGAAAAGTTCCGAACTCTCCTCGCACGCCGTCATTAGATGATTTTGAATGAACACCAAGTAGAAATTTCTGAAAACGTGTGTCAAGTATGTCAAATTCCGGTATATCTAAAGGGACGCGTGTGTTATCGGTTGAAAAGCCATCCTTTTCTATATCAAGCCCAGACGCATGTCTTAAGAACATGTCTTTGTCTGGTCTTTTCTCAAAATTAATGATATAAGAATGAGTTGCATCAGTGCAAGTGCTCTTTCGAATCGACAGTGGAATATTATCGTCGATCTGAAGTTTCTTCAATAAGAAAGAGAGAGTATTTTTTGGAGAAGATACAGGGATGTTTTTTGAGACAATAAGTTTCAGTGTTTTCGAGGTATGGTCAAAGCATGTTAACTCAGATCCATACATGAGGATAGGTTTTACAAATTTGTCGAAAAGATCTTTACCTAGCGATATGGAAATATTTTCGGAAGATAGAAGTGATTTTAATTTAAAGATGGCTCTCATAGCTTTGGTCTTTAGAAATTTTCTGGCTGTTTTAAATTTACATGAAGACGTAAAAGGGATTCCAAGGTAGGTGTAACTGTCTGTAACTTCTATTTCACTATCATATATGAAGAATTCTTTTGATATTTTTTTGTATTGCCTTTAGATAAGAAGATAAGAACTTTTGTTTTAGATACATTAACAGTTAGTTTCCAATTATCACAATATGTTTGCAGAGTATTGATGCATTGTTGGAGTCCCTGCTTTGACAATGAAATCAGGGCAAGGTCGTCTGCTCAGGACAAACAATTAATAGATCTAGATGTTAAAGTAGCTGCATCACATTGGTCACGGTCAAAACATTGCGGCAGATCATTGATAAATAGGTTAAATAGCAACGGACTAAGGTTACAACCTTGTCTTACTCCACATGTGGAAACAAAGGAATCTGATGAACCATTCTCCATTCTAACAGCATAGTTGACATTCATATACATAGATTTCAATACATGGAAGAAGTTTCCATCGATACCATGACGTAACAATTTGTAGAATAATCCGTCAAGCCATACACTGTCAAATGCTTTTTTCATGTCCACAAAACAAACAAACAATTTACCTTTCTTTTTTTGTGTGTATTTTTCAATAAGAGATTTAAGAATGAATACATTATCAGCAGTACGGCATTTTTTTTCGGAATCCAAATTGTGTGTCCGCTAACAAATTATTATCTTCTACAAAATTTTGTAATCTAGTATTTATATTATATAGGAGACGCGTAAATAATTTAGATAGACAACTCGAGAGAGCAGTGCCTCTGTAATTGTCAACATTCGACTTGTCACCTGATTTGAATATCGGAGTGAGAATACTAGTATTCCAGTTAGATGGAAATGAACCTTCTGAAAGAATAGTATTGAAAAGGGTAACCAATGGCTGGTATACCTGTTTTAATCCCTGTTTTAACAAATCATTAGTATGTGAGTAAAAGTGGTAGCTAAGGGCACAAACAATCAGGAATATCTCGACAAGAAAACATCCAATCAAAAAGCGTTTTGCATCTTTCAATTCAGCATCAAAGGACCTTTCTAATGATATAAAGTGTGCCGGGCCGGAACTTGAACCCTTAACTTGAATCTCAGAAAAAAAATGTGTCGACACACCCTACTTCTCGCCTACGGTTAAGGCTTGCGGTTACGCTAAGGGCGCAAACGAACAGGAATATCTCGACAACAAAACATCCAATCAAACTTCGGTTTGCATCTTTCAATTCGGCACCAAGAGACCTTTCTAATGATATAAAGTTTGCTGGGCCGGAACTTGATCGCTTAGCTTGAATCTCAGAATAAAGGTGTCGACACACCCTACTTCTCGCCTACGGTTAAGGCTTGCGGTTAGGCTAAGGGCGCAAACGAACAGGAATATCTCGACAACAAAACATCCAATCAAATTGCGGTTTGCATCTTTCAAATCGGCACTATTAGTCCTTTCTAGTCGTATAAAGTTTGCTGGGCCGGAACTTGATCCCTTAGCTTGAATCTCAGAATAAAGGTGTCGACACACCCTACGTCTCGCCTACGGTTAAGGCTTGCGGTTAGGCTAAGAGCGCAAACGAACAGAAATATGTCGACAACAAAACATGCAATCAAATTGCGGTTTGCATCATTCAATTTGGCACCAAGAGACCTTTCTAATGATATAAAGTTTGCCGGGCCGGAACTTGATCCCTTAGCTTGAATCTCAGAATAAAGGTGTCAACACACCCTACTTCTCGCCTACGGTTAAGGCCCTTCGGTTAGGCTAAGGGCGCAAACGAACAGAAATATCTCGACAACAAAACATCCAATCAAAGTGCGGTTCGCATCTTTCAATTCAGCACCAAGGGACCTTTCTTATGATATAAAATTTGCCGGGCCGGAACTTGATCCCTTAGCTTGAATCTCAGAATAAAGGTGTTGACGCACCCTACTTCTCGCCTACGGTTATGGCTTGCGGTTACGCTAAGGGCGCAAATGAACAGAAATATCCCGACAACAAAACATCCAATAAAAATGCGGTTTGCATCTTTCAATTTAGTTCCAAGAGACCTTTCTAATGATATAAAGTTTGCCGCGCCGGAACTTGATCCCTTAGCTTGAATCACAGAATAAAGGTGTCGACACACCCTAATTCTCGCTTACGGTTAAGGCTGGCGGTTAGGCTAAGGGCGCAAACGAACAGAAATATCTCGACAACAAAACATCCAATCAAAGTGCGGTTCGCATCTTTCAATTCAGCACCAAGGGACCTTTCTTATGATATAAAATTTGCCGGGCCGGAACTTGATCCCTTAGCTTGAATCTCAGAATAAAGGTGTTGACACACCCTACTTCTCGCCTACGGTTTAAGCCCCGGTCACAAAGCGCGTACGATTCCTTGCGATTCCTTCCGATGCGCAGGATAAGCGCAGTGCGTCGTAAGTCGGGGGAGAATCGGAAGCAATGGTTTAAGTATATAAAGCCGTGGTCACAAAGCGCGTAGTGCATCGTACGATGAGGTCATAAAACCCCGGTCACAAAGCGCGTACGATTCCTTCCGATGCGCAGGATAATCGCAGTGCGACGTAAGTCGGAAGAAAATCGGAAGCGATGGTTTAAGTATATAAAGCCGTGGTCACAAAGCGCGTAGTGGATCGTACGATGAGGTCATAAGAGCGTGCCTGTGTCAATCGCAGTGAATCATAGTAAATCGGGGAGCGTCGTATGGCGAAAAATAGAGCTGAAATGGATTTTGAACATGTTCAAAATTTCGCTATCGTCGTAAGGTTTTATTTGCCCCCATAGCAGAGTTCATTACGGCAATTTTTGTCTACTGATGAGGTTATAGATTTATGATTTTTTAGTATGTTGTGATGGTTTCAGTTTTACCTGATATTGTCGATATTGACGAAAAGGGGAAATATATCAGTCGCAACTGCCACAGTCGCAACCAGAGAACAGCGCGTCACGCACAGGTGATGCAGACAATAGTTTGATCGCTTCATGCACGTGAGTTTATAATTAGATCAAATCTCAGCTCTCGTCGGTCTTGGCACTCTTGGGTCAGTTTACCATAATCGTAATAACCATGGGGACAACTCGAACATAAAGGCAGTCTCTATGAGTCGGAAATATATATGATATTATGCTTATCATTTGATTTTTGTATGATGGCATCTTTTTGTTGATAGCATATCATGATACGATCTTCGAAAGAGCCTGACGCGTAGAGCCGGCAAGCAGGCCGAGATAACCATACCAGTACTCACGCTTGATTTGAACTTTTGCTTGTAATATTGTTGTCATGGTCTTTTTTAATTTATTTTTACAGTTAAAGATATTATAGGAAGGTATTTAACAGCTACGTCCACATGTTTGTTGGTTAAAGAAGCACAAAAGCGGTCAGACGGCTATACAGAAGAGACACAAGTGAAAAATCGTGCGACGCTGGAAAAATTTTGAACACCATCCGATGCGTTGCGATGGCTTGCGATGCTTACGATTTTGTTGCGATGTACTGCGCTCATCGTACGATATGCGGAATAGTCCATCGCAAGGAATCGTACGCGCTTTGTGACCGGGGCTTAAGAGCGTGCCTGCGTCAATCGCAGTGAATCATAGTAAATCGGGGAGCGTCGTATGGCGAAAAATAGAGCTGAAATGGATTTTGAACATGTTCAAAATTTCGCTATCGTCGTAAGATTTTATTTGCCCCCATAGCAGAGTTCATTACGGCAATTTTTGTCTACTGCTGAGGCTATAGATTTATGATTTTTTAGCATGTTGTGATGGTTTCAGTTTTCCTTGATATTGTCGATATTGACGAAAAGGGGAAATATATCAGTCGCAACTGCCACAGTCGCAACCAGAGAACAGCGCGCCCCGCACAGGTGATGCAGACAATTGTTTGATCGCTTCATGCACGTGAGTTTATAATTAGATCAAATCTCAGCTCTCGTCGGTCTTGGGTCAGTTTACCATAATCGTAATAACCATGGGGACAACTCGAACATAAAGGCAGGCTCTATGAGTCGGAAATACATATGATATAATGCTTATCATATGATTTTTGTATGACGGCATCTTTTTGTTGATAGCATATCATGATACCATCTTCGAAAGAGCCTGACACGTAGAGCTGGCAAGCAGGCCGAGATAACCATACCAGTACTCACGCTTGATTTGAACTTTTGCTTGTAATACTCTTGTTGTCATGGTCTTTTTAAATTTATTTTTACAGTTAAAGATATTTTAGGAAGGTATTTAACAGCTATGTCCACATTTTGTTGGTTAAAGAAGCACAAAAGCGGTCATACGGCTATACAGAAGAGACACAAGTGAAAAATCGTGCGACGCTGGAAAAATTTTGAACACCATCCGATGCGTTGCGATGGCTTGCGATGCTTACGATTTTCTTGCGATGTACTGTGCTCATCGTACGATATGCGGAATAGTCCATCGTAAGGAATCGTACGCGCTTTGTGACCGGGGCTTTGGGGTTAAGGCTGGCGGTTAGGCTAAGGGCGCAAACGAACAGGAATATCTCGACAACAAAACATCCAATCAAAATGCGGTTTGCATCTTTCAATTCAGCACCAAAAGACCTTTCTAATGATATAACGTTTGCCGGGCCGGAACTTGATCCCTTAGCTTGAATCTGAGAATAAAGGTGTTGACGCACCCTACTTCTCGCCTACGGTTAAGGCTTGCGGTTACGCTAAGGGCGCAAACGAACAGGAATATCTCGACAACAAAACATCCAATCAAAATGCGGTTTGCATCTTTCAATTTAGTACCAAGAGACCTTTCTAATGATAGAAAATTTACCGGGCCGGAACTTGATCCCTTAGCTTGAATCTCAGAATAAAGGTGTGGACACACCCTACTTCTCGCCTACGGTTAAGGCTTGCGGTTACGCTAAGGGCGCAAACGAACAGGAATATCTCGACAACAAAACATCCAATCAAAATGCGGTTTGCATCTTTCAATTCAGCACCAAGGGACCTTTCTAATGATATAAAGTTTGCCGGGCCTTAACTCAATCTCTTAGCTTGAATCTCAGAATAAAGTTGTTGACACACCCTACTTTTCGCCTACGGTTAAGGCTTGCGGTTACGCTTAGGGCGCAAATGAACAGAAATATCTCGACAACAAAACATCCAATCAAATTGCGGTTTGCATCTTTCAATTCAGCACCAAGAGACCTTTCTAATGATATAAAGTTTGCTGGGCCGGAACTTGATCCCTTAGCTTGAATCTCAGAATAAAGGTGTCGACACACCCTAATTCTCGCTTACGGTTAAGGCTGGCGGTTAGGCTAAGGGCGCAAACGAACAGGAATATCTCGACAACAAAACATCCAATCAAAATGCGGTATGCATCTTTCAATTCAGCACCAAGGGACCTTTCTAATGATATAAAGTTTGCTGGGTCGGAACTTGATCCCTTAGCTTGAATCTCAGAATAAAGGTGTCGACACACCCTACTTCTCGCCTACGGTTAAGGCTGGCGGTTACGCTAAGGGCGCAAACGAACAGGAATATCTCGACAACAAAACATCCAATCAAAATGCGGTTTGCATCTTTCAATTCAGCACCAAGAGACCTTTCTAATGATATAAAGTTTGCCGGGCCGGAACTTGATCCCTTAGCTTGAATCTCAGAATAAAGGTGTTGACAAACCCTACTTCTCGCTTACGGTTAAGGCTTACGGTTAGGCTAAGGGCGCAAATGAACAGAAATATCTCGACAACAAAACATCCAATCAAAATGCGGTTTGCATATTTCAATTCAGTACCAAGAGACCTTTCTAATGATATAAAGTTTGCCGGGCCGGAACTTGATCCCTTAGCTTGAATCTCAGAATAAAGGTGTTGACAAACCCTAATTCTCGCCTACGGTTAAGGCTTGCGGTTACGCTAAGGGCGCAAACGAACAGGAATATCTCGACAACAAAACATCCAATCAAAATGCGGTTTGCATCTTTCAATTCAGTACCAAGAGACCTTTCTAATGATATAAAATTTGCCGGGCCGGAACTTGATCCCTTAGCTTGAATCTCAGAATAAAGGTGTTGACACACCCTACTTCTCGCCTACGGTTAAGGCTTGCGGTTACGCTAAGGGCGCAAACGAACAGGAATATCTCGACAACAAAACATCCAATCAAAATGCGGTTTGCATCTTTCAATTCAGCACCAAGGGACCTTTCTAATGATATAACGTTTGCCGGGCCTTAACGCAATCCCTTAGCTTGAATCTCAGAATAAAGTTGTTGACACACCCTACTTTTCGCCTACGGTTATGGCTTGCGGTTACGCTTAGGGCGCAAATGAACAGAAATATCTCGACAACAAAACATCCAATCAAATTGCGGTTTGCATCTTTCAATTCAGCACCAAGAGACCTTTCTAATGATATAAAGTTTGCTGGGCCGGAACTTGATCCCTTAGCTTGAATCTCAGAATAAAGGTGTCGACACACCCTAATTCTCGCTAACGGTTAAGGCTGGCGGTTAGGCTAAGGGCGCAAACGAACAGGAATATCTCGACAACAAAACATCCAATCATATTGCGGTTTGCATCTTTCAATTCAGCACCAAGAGACCTTTCTAATGATATAAAGTTTGCCGGGCCGGAACTTGATCCCTTTGCTTGAATCTCAGAATAAAGGTGTCGACACACCCTAATTCTCGCCTACGGTTAAGGCTTGCGGTTACGCTAAGGGCGCAAACGAACAGGAATATCTCGACAACAAAACATCCAATCAAAATGCGGTTTGCATCTTTCAATTCAGTATCAAGAGACCTTTCTAATGATATAAAGTTTGCCGGGCCGGAACTTGATCCCTTACCTTGAATCTCAGAATTAAGGTGTTGACACACCCTACTTCTCGCCTACGGTTAAGGCTTGCGGTTAGGCTAAGGGCGCAAATGAACAGAAATATCTCGATTACAAAACATCCAATCAAAATGCGGTTTGCATCTTTCAATTCAGTACCAAGAGACCCTTCTGATGATGTAAAGTTTGCCGGGCCGGAACTTGATCCCTTAGCTTGAATCTCAGAATAAAGGTGTTGACACACCCTAATTCTCGCCTACGGTTAAGGATTGCGGTTAGGCTAAGGGCGCCAATGAACAGGAATATCTCGACAACAAAACATCCAATAAAAATGCGGTTTGCATCTTTCAATTCAGCACCAAAAGACCTTTCTAATGATATAACGTTTGCCGGGCCGGAACTTGATCCCTTAGCTTGAATCTGAGAATAAAGGTGTTGACGCACCCTACTTCTCGCCTACGGTTAAGGCTTGCGGTTACGCTAAGGGCGCAAACGAACAGGAATATCTCGACAACAAAACATCCAATCAAAATGCGGTTTGCATCTTTCAATTTAGTACCAAGAGACCTTTCTAATGATAGAAAATTTACCGGGCCGGAACTTGATCCCTTAGCTTGAATCTCAGAATAAAGGTGTTGACACACCCTACTTCTCGCCTACGGTTAAGGCTTGCGGTTACGCTAAGGGCGCAAACGAACAGGAATATCTCGACAACAAAACATCCAATCAAAATGCGGTTTGCATCTTTCAATTCAGCACCAAGGGACCTTTCTAATGATATAAAGTTTGCCGGGCCTTAACTCAATCTCTTAGCTTGAATCTCAGAATAAAGTTGTTGACACACCCTACTTTTCGCCTACGGTTAAGGCTTGCGGTTACGCTTAGGGCGCAAATGAACAGAAATATCTCGACAACAAAACATCCAATCAAATTGCGGTTTGCATCTTTCAATTCAGCACCAAGAGACCTTTCTAATGATATAAAGTTTGCTGGGTCGGAACTTGATCCCTTAGCTTGAATCTCAGAATAAAGGTGTCGACACACCCTACTTCTCGCCTACGGTTAAGGCTGGCGGTTACGCTAAGGGCGCAAACGAACAGGAATATCTCGACAACAAAACATCCAATCAAAATGCGGTTTGCATCTTTCAATTCAGCACCAAGAGACCTTTCTAATGATATAAAGTTTGCCGGGCCGGAACTTGATCCCTTAGCTTGAATCTCAGAATAAAGGTGTTGACACACCCTACTTCTCGCTTACGGTTAAGGCTTGCGGTTAGGCTAAGGGCGCAAATGAACAGAAATATCTCGACAACAAAACATCCAATCAAAATGCGGTTTGCATATTTCAATTCAGTACCAAGAGACCTTTCTAATGATATAAAGTTTGCCGGGCCGGAACTTGATCCCTTAGCTTGAATCTCAGAATAAAGGTGTTGACAAACCCTAATTCTCGCCTACGGTTAAGGCTTGCGGTTACGCTAAGGGCGCAAACGAACAGGAATATCTCGACAACAAAACATCCAATCAAAATGCGGTTTGCATCTTTCAATTCAGTACCAAGAGACCTTTCTAATGATATAAAATTTGCCGGGCCGGAACTTGATCCCTTAGCTTGAATCTCAGAATAAAGGTGTTGACACACCCTACTTCTCGCCTACGGTTAAGGCTTGCGGTTACGCTAAGGGCGCAAACGAACAGGAATATCTCGACAACAAAACATCCAATCAAAATGCGGTTTGCATCTTTCAATTCAGCACCAAGGGACCTTTCTAATGATATAACGTTTGCCGGGCCTTAACGCAATCCCTTAGCTTGAATCTCAGAATAAAGTTGTTGACACACCCTACTTTTCGCCTACGGTTATGGCTTGCGGTTACGCTTAGGGCGCAAATGAACAGAAATATCTCGACAACAAAACATCCAATCAAATTGCGGTTTGCATCTTTCAATTCAGCACCAAGAGACCTTTCTAATGATATAAAGTTTGCTGGGCCGGAACTTGATCCCTTAGCTTGAATCTCAGAATAAAGGTGTCGACACACCCTAATTCTCGCTTACGGTTAAGGCTGGCGGTTAGGCTAAGGGCGCAAACGAACAGGAATATCTCGACAACAAAACATCCAATCAAATTGCGGTTTGCATCTTTCAATTCAGCACCAAAAGACCTTTCTAATGATATAACGTTTGCCGGGCCGGAACTTGATCCCTTTGCTTGAATCTCAGAATAAAGGTGTCGACACACCCTACTTCTCGCCTACGGTTAAGGCTTGCGGTTACGCTAAGGGCGCAAACGAACAGGAATATCTCGACAACAAAACATCCAATCAAAATGCGGTTTGCATCTTTCAATTCAGTATCAAGAGACCTTTCTAATGATATAAAGTTTGCCGGGCCGGAACTTGATCCCTTACCTTGAATCTCAGAATTAAGGTGTTGACACACCCTACTTCTCGCCTACGGTTAAGGCTTGCGGTTAGGCTAAGGGCGCAAATGAACAGAAATATCTCGATTACAAAACATCCAATCAAAATGCGGTTTGCATCTTTCAATTCAGTACCAAGAGACCCTTCTGATGATATAAAGTTTGCCGGGCCGGAACTTGATCCCTTAGCTTGAATCTCAGAATAAAGGTGTTGACACACCCTAATTCTCGCCTACGGTTAAGGATTGCGGTTAGGCTAAGGGCGCCAATGAACAGGAATATCTCGACAACAAAACATCCAATCAAAATGCGGTTTGCATCTTTCAATTCAGTATCAAGAGACCTTTCTAATGATATAAAGTTTGCCGGGCCGGAACTTGATCCCTTACCTTGAATCTCAGAATTAAGGTGTTGACACACCCTACTTCTCGCCTACGGTTAAGGCTTGCGGTTAGGCTAAGGGCGCAAATGAACAGAAATATCTCGATTACAAAACATCCAATCAAAATGCGGTTTGCATCTTTCAATTCAGTACCAAGAGACCCTTCTGATGATATAAAGTTTGCCGGGCCGGAACTTGATCCCTTAGCTTGAATCTCAGAATAAAGGTGTTGACACACCCTAATTCTCGCCTACGGTTAAGGATTGCGGTTAGGCTAAGGGCGCCAATGAACAGGAATATCTCGACAACAAAACATCCAATAAAAATGCGGTTTGCATCTTTCAATTCAGCACCAAAAGACCTTTCTAATGATATAACGTTTGCCGGGCCGGAACTTGATCCCTTAGCTTGAATCTGAGAATAAAGGTGTTGACGCACCCTACTTCTCGCCTACGGTTAAGGCTTGCGGTTACGCTAAGGGCGCAAACGAACAGGAATATCTCGACAACAAAACATCCAATCAAAATGCGGTTTGCATCTTTCAATTTAGTACCAAGAGACCTTTCTAATGATAGAAAATTTACCGGGCCGGAACTTGATCCCTTAGCTTGAATCTCAGAATAAAGGTGTTGACACACCCTACTTCTCGCCTACGGTTAACCCTATTCAGACCGGGGGGGGGCTTTTGAGGCCCGCGCTAACTTCGATGTCCTATAACGCCAGAACGGCTTACGCTAGAACCACCAAATTTAGTGAGTTTTCCTAAAATATTGTTGGCAACAATTCTACGAAGTTTGACAAATTTTCCATTTTTTCTTGTTGCCATGGCAACCGTTTGTTGACAGGCAGTTTTGCCAAAAATCACTATTTTTGGTTCTAACAATGTATTTTTCAAATTTATTTGCTATATTACTGTGATTTTGTTACATAAATAAAATCTTATATTATTCAGCATATCTTTCATAATTATATATGCATAAATTATGCTAATTTGATGACGTCATCAGCCCAAAATCCAAGATGGCGGACGGAATGGCCAGATCAAGAAAAACAAGCTAATTATCCCTTAAAATTTGCAACTACCTGGTATTTTTTCATCAAAAACCATCTAAATGAATGAATTTAGTCTATTTCCATTGCCTTTTGTGATTATTTGTTGCAAAAAAAGTATTTTTAAAAATTCAAGGTGGTGGATATAATATGGCGGAGCCCAACTCGTATCTTAGATGTGCATGACGTCATTTTATGACGTCATATTGACGTCATTGATGTTGCTATTGGCAACGCAAGTCGTAATAAACATTATTATTCTGTTATCTGCACTTGTTGTTACATTTTTGCAGCATAATTTGAAGTTTTCTGAGAATACCCATTTTTCATGGGTTTGGCCAATGTAATCAAATTGATGACGTCATAATTACGTCATCTTACGTCAACGTAACGTCAAACGTCACATACTTGTCAGATATTATGTTGAAATCATGTCCTAAAAATTTGGTGGCCCTACGGCACGTCGTTTTAGAGTTATAGGACTTAGAAGTGGAGGGCCTCAAAAGCCCCCCCCCGGTCCAGGGATGACCAAAAAAGCCCGGTCTGAATAGGGTTAAGGCTTGCGGTTACGCTAAGGGCGCAAACGAACAGGAATATCTCGACAACAAAACATCCAATCAAAATGCGGTTTGCATCTTTCAATTCAGCACCAAGGGACCTTTCTAATGATATAAAGTTTGCCGGGCCTTAACTCAATCTCTTAGCTTGAATCTCAGAATAAAGTTGTTGACACACCCTACTTTTCGCCTACGGTTAAGGCTTGCGGTTACGCTTAGGGCGCAAATGAACAGAAATATCTCGACAACAAAACATCCAATCAAATTGCGGTTTGCATCTTTCAATTCAGCACCAAGAGACCTTTCTAATGATATAAAGTTTGCTGGGCCGGAACTTGATCCCTTAGCTTGAATCTCAGAATAAAGGTGTCGACACACCCTAATTCTCGCTTACGGTTAAGGCTGGCGGTTAGGCTAAGGGCGCAAACGAACAGGAATATCTCGACAACAAAACATCCAATCAAAATGCGGTATGCATCTTTCAATTCAGCACCAAGGGACCTTTCTAATGATATAAAGTTTGCTGAGTCGGAACTTGATCCCTTAGCTTGAATCTCAGAATAAAGGTGTCGACACACCCTACTTCTCGCCTACGGTTAAGGCTGGCGGTTACGATAAGGGCGCAAACGAACAGGAATATCTCGACAACAAAACATCCAATCAAAATGCGGTTTGCATCTTTCAATTCAGCACCAAGAGACCTTTCTAATGATATAAAGTTTGCCGGGCCGAAACTTGATCCCTTAGCTTGAATCTCAGAATAAAGGTGTTGACACACCCTACTTCTCGCTTACGGTTAAGGCTTGCGGTTACGCTAAGGGCGCAAATGAACAGAAATATCTCGACAACAAAACATCCAATCAAAATGCGGTTTGCATATTTCAATTCAGTACCAAGAGACCTTTCTAATGATATAACGTTTGCCGGGCCGGAACTTGATCCCTTAGCTTGAATCTCAGAATAAAGGTGTTGACAAACCCTAATTCTCGCCTACGGTTAAGGCTTGCGGTTAGGCTAAGGGCGCCAATGAACAGGAATATCTCGACAACAAAACATCTAATCAAAATGCGGTTTGCATCTTTCAATTCAGTACCAAGAGACCTTTCTAATGATATAAAGTTTGCCGGGCCGGAACTTGATCCCTTAGCTTGAGTCTCAGAATAAAGGTGTTGACGCACCCTACTTCTCGCCTACGGTTAAGGCTTGCGGTTACGCTAAGGGCGCAAACGAACAGGAATATCTCGACAACAAAACATCCAATCAAAATGCGGTTTGCATCTTTCAATTCAGCACCAAGAGACCTTTCTAATGATATAAAATTTGCCGGGCCGGAACTTGATCCCTTAGCTTGAATCTCAGAATAAAGGTGTTGACACACCCTACTTCTCGCCTACGGTTAAGGCTTGCGGTTACGCTAAGGGCGCAAACGAACAGGAATATCTCGACAACAAAACATCCAATCAAAATGCGGTTTGCATCTTTCAATTCAGCACCAAGGGACCTTTCTAATGATATAACGTTTGCCGGGCCTTAACGCAATCCCTTAGCTTGAATCTCAGAATAAAGTTGTTGACACACCCTACTTTTCGCCTACGGTTATGGCTTGCGGTTACGCTTAGGGCGCAAATGAACAGAAATATCTCGACAACAAAACATCCAATCAAATTGCGGTTTGCATCTTTCAATTCAGCACCAAGAGACCTTTCTAATGATATAAAGTTTGCTGGGCCGGAACTTGATCCCTTAGCTTGAATCTCAGAATAAAGGTGTCGACACACCCTAATTCTCGCTTACGGTTAAGGCTGGCGGTTAGGCTAAGGGCGCAAACGAACAGGAATATCTCGACAACAAAACATCCAATCAAATTGCGGTTTGCATCTTTCAATTCAGCACCAAAAGACCTTTCTAATGATATAACGTTTGCCGGGCCGGAACTTGATCCCTTTGCTTGAATCTCAGAATAAAGGTGTCGACACACCCTACTTCTCGCCTACGGTTAAGGCTTGCGGTTACGCTAAGGGCGCAAACGAACAGGAATATCTCGACAACAAAACATCCAATCAAAATGCGGTTTGCATCTTTCAATTCAGTATCAAGAGACCTTTCTAATGATATAAAGTTTGCCGGGCCGGAACTTGATCCCTTACCTTGAATCTCAGAATTAAGGTGTTGACACACCCTACTTCTCGCCTACGGTTAAGGCTTGCGGTTAGGCTAAGGGCGCAAATGAACAGAAATATCTCGACAACAAAACATCCAATCAAAATGCGGTTTGCATCTTTCAATTCAGTACCAAGAGACCCTTCTGATGATATAAAGTTTGCCGGGCCGGAACTTGATCCCTTAGCTTGAATCTCAGAATAAAGGTGTTGACACACCCTAATTCTCGCCTACGGTTAAGGATTGCGGTTAGGCTAAGGGCGCCAATGAACAGGAATATCTCGACAACAAAACATCCAATAAAAATGCGGTTTGCATCTTTCAATTCAGCACCAAAAGACCTTTCTAATGATATAACGTTTGCCGGGCCGGAACTTGATCCCTTAGCTTGAATCTGAGAATAAAGGTGTTGACGCACCCTACTTCTCGCCTACGGTTAAGGCTTGCGGTTACGCTAAGGGCGCAAACGAACAGGAATATCTCGACAACAAAACATCCAATCAAAATGCGGTTTGCATCTTTCAATTTAGTACCAAGAGACCTTTCTAATGATAGAAAATTTACCGGGTCGGAACTTGATCCCTTAGCTTGAATCTCAGAATAAAGGTGTTGACACACCCTACTTCTCGCCTACGGTTAAGGCTTGCGGTTACGCTAAGGGCGCAAACGAACAGGAATATCTCGACAACAAAACATCCAATCAAAATGCGGTTTGCATCTTTCAATTCAGCACCAAGGGACCTTTCTAATGATATAAAGTTTGCCGGGCCTTAACTCAATCTCTTAGCTTGAATCTCAGAATAAAGTTGTTGACACACCCTACTTTTCGCCTACGGTTAAGGCTTGCGGTTACGCTTAGGGCGCAAATGAACAGAAATATCTCGACAACAAAACATCCAATCAAATTGCGGTTTGCATCTTTCAATTCAGCACCAAGAGACCTTTCTAATGATATAAAGTTTGCTGGGCCGGAACTTGATCCCTTAGCTTGAATCTCAGAATAAAGGTGTCGACACACCCTAATTCTCGCTTACGGTTAAGGCTGGCGGTTAGGCTAAGGGCGCAAACGAACAGGAATATCTCGACAACAAAACATCCAATCAAAATGCGGTATGCATCTTTCAATTCAGCACCAAGGGACCTTTCTAATGATATAAAGTTTGCTGGGTCGGAACTTGATCCCTTAGCTTGAATCTCAGAATAAAGGTGTCGACACACCCTACTTCTCGCCTACGGTTAAGGCTGGCGGTTACGCTAAGGGCGCAAACGAACAGGAATATCTCGACAACAAAACATCCAATCAAAATGCGGTTTGCATCTTTCAATTCAGTACCAAGAGACCTTTCTAATGATATAAAGTTTGCCGGGCCGGAACTTGATCCCTTAGCTTGAATCTCAGAATAAAGGTGTTGACACACCCTACTTCTCGCCTACGGTTAAGGCTTGCGGTTAGGCTAAGGGCGCAAATGAACAGAAATATCTCGACAACAAAACATCCAATCAAAATGCGGTTTGCATCTTTCAATTCAGTACCAAGAGACCTTTCTAATGATATAAAGTTTGCCGGGCCGGAACTTGATCCCTTAGCTTGAATCTCAGAATAAAGGTGTTGACAAACCCTAATTCTCGCCTACGGTTAAGGCTTGCGGTTAGGCTAAGGGCGCCAATGAACAGGAATATCTCGACAACAAAACATCCAATAAAAATGCGGTTTGCATCTTTCAATTCAGTACCAAGAGACCTTTCTAATGATATAAAGTTTGCCGGGCCGGAACTTGATCCCTTAGCTTGAATCTCAGAATAAAGGTGTTGACGCACCCTACTTCTCGCCTACGGTTAAGGCTTGCGGTTACGCTAAGGGCGCAAACGAACAGGAATATCTCGACAACAAAACATCCAATCAAAATGCGGTTTGCATCTTTCAATTCAGTACCAAGAGACCTTTCTAATGATATAAAATTTGCCGGGCCGGAACTTGATCCCTTAGCTTGAATCTCAGAATAAAGGTGTTGACACACCCTACTTCTCGCCTACGGTTAAGGCTTGCGGTTACGCTAAGGGCGCAAACGAACAGGAATATCTCGACAACAAAACATCCAATCAAAATGCGGTTTGCATCTTTCAATTCAGCACCAAGGGACCTTTCTAATGATATAACGTTTGCCGGGCCTTAACGCAATCCCTTAGCTTGAATCTCAGAATAAAGTTGTTGACACACCCTACTTTTCGCCTACGGTTAAGGCTTGCGGTTACGCTTAGGGCGCAAATGAACAGAAATATCTCGACAACAAAACATCCAATCAAATTGCGGTTTGCATCTTTCAATTCAGCACCAAGAGACCTTTCTAATGATATAAAGTTTGCTGGGCCGGAACTTGATCCCTTAGCTTGAATCTCAGAATAAAGGTGTCGACACACCCTAATTCTCGCTTACGGTTAAGGCTGGCGGTTAGGCTAAGGGCGCAAACGAACAGGAATATCTCGACAACAAAACATCCAATCAAATTGCGGTTTGCATCTTTCAATTCAGCACCAAAAGACCTTTCTAATGATATAACGTTTGCCGGGCCGGAACTTGATCCCTTAGCTTGAATCTCAGAATAAAGGTGTCGACACACCCTACTTCTCGCCTACGGTTAAGGCTTGCGGTTACGCTAAGGGCGCAAACGAACAGGAATATCTCGACAACAAAACATCCAATCAAAATGCGGTTTGCATCTTTCAATTCAGTATCAAGAGACCTTTCTAATGATATAAAGTTTGCCGGGCCGGAACTTGATCCCTTAGCTTGAATCTCAGAATTAAGGTGTTGACACACCCTACTTCTCGCCTACGGTTAAGGCTTGCGGTTAGGCTAAGGGCGCAAATGAACAGAAATATCTCGACAACAAAACATCCAATCAAAATGCGGTTTGCATCTTTCAATTCAGTACCAAGAGACCCTTCTGATGATATAAAGTTTGCCGGGCCGGAACTTGATCCCTTAGCTTGAATCTCAGAATAAAGGTGTTGACACACCCTAATTCTCGCCTACGGTTAAGGATTGCGGTTAGGCTAAGGGCGCCAATGAACAGGAATATCTCGACAACAAAACATCCAATAAAAATGCGGTTTGCATCTTTCAATTTAGTATCAAGAGACCTTTCTAATGATATAAAGTTTGCTGGGTCGGAACTTGATCCCTTAGCTTGAGTCTCAGAATAAAGGTGTTGACGCACCCTACTTCTTGCCTACGGTTAAGGCTTGCGGTTACGCTAAGGGCGCAAATGAACAGGAATATCTCGACAACAAAACATCCAATCAAAATGCGGTTTGCATCTTTCAATTCAGTACCAAGAGACCTTTCTATGATATAAAGTTTGCCGGGCCTGAACTTGATCCCTTAGCTTGAATCTCAGAATAAAGGTGTTGACACACCCTACTTCTCGCCTACGGTTAAGGCTTGCGGTTACGCTAAGGGCGCAAACGAACAGGAATATCTCGACAACAAAACATCCAATCAAATTGCGGTTTGCATCTTTCAATTCAGTACCAAGAGACCTTTCTAATGATATAAAGTTTGCCGGGCCGGAACTCAATCCCTTAGCTTGAATCTCAGAATAAAGGTGTTGACACACCCTACTTTTCGCCTACGGTTAAGGCTTGCGGTTACGCTAAGGGCGCAAATGAACAGAAATATCTCGACAACAAAACATCCAATCAAAATGCGGTTTGCATCTTTCAATTCAGTACCAAGAGACCTTTCTAATGATATAAAGTTTGCCGGGCCGGAACTTGATCCCTTAGCTTGAGTCTCAGAATAAAGGTGTTGACACACCCTACTTTTCGCCTACGGTTAAGGCTTGCGGTTACGCTAAGGGCGCAAATGAACAGAAATATCTCGACAACAAAACATCCAATCAAATTGCGGTTTGCATCTTTCAATTCAGCACCAAGAGACCTTTCTAATGATATAAAGTTTGCCGGGCCGGAACTCAATCCCTTAGCTTGAATCTCAGAATAAAGGTGTTGACACACCCTACTTTTCGCCTACGGTTAAGGCTTGCGGTTACGCTAAGGGCGCAAATGAACAGAATATCTCGACAACAAAACATCCAATCAAATTGCGTTTTGCATCTTTCAATTCAGTACCAAGAGACCTTCTGATGATATAAAGTTTCCGGGCCGGAACTTGATCCCTTAGCTTGAATCTCAGAATAAAGGTGTTGACGCACCCTAATTCTCGCCTACGGTTAAGGCTTGCGGTTACGCTAAGGGCGCAAACGAACAGGAATATCTCGACAACAAAACATCCAATCAAATTGCGGTTTGCATCTTTCAATTCAGTACCAACAGACCTTTCTAATGATATAAAGTTTGCCGGGCCGGAACTCAATCCCTTAGCTTGAATCTCAGAATAAAGGTGTTGACACACCCTACTTTTCGCCTACGGTTAAGGCTTGCGGTTAGGCTAAGGGCGCAAATGAACAGGAATATCTCGACAACAAAACATCCAATGAAATTGCGGTTTGCATCTTTCAATTCGGCACCAAGAGACCTTTCTAATGATATAAAGTTTGCCGGGCCGGAACTCAATCCCTTAGCTTGAATCTCAGAATAAAGGTGTTGACACACCCTACTTTTCGCTTACGGTTAAGGCTTGCGGTTACGCTAAGGGCGCAAATGAACAGGAATATCTCGACAACAAAACATCCAATCAAAATGCGGTTTGCATCTTTCAATTCAGTACCAAGAGACCTTTCTAATGATATAAAGTTTGCCGGGCCGGAACTCAATCCCTTAGCTTGAATCTCAGAATAAAGGTGTTGACACACCCTACTTTTCGCTTACGGTTAAGGCTTGCGGTTACGCTAAGGGCGCAAATGAACAGGAATATCTCGACAACAAAACATCCAATGAAATTGCGGTTTGCATCTTTCAATTCGGCACCAACAGACCTTTCTAATGATATAAAGTTTGCCGGGCCGGAACTCAATTCCTTAGCTTGAATCTCAGAATAAAGGTGTTGACACACCCTACTTTTCGCCTACGGTTAAGGCTTGCGGTTACGCTAAGGGCGCAAACGAACAGGAATATCTCGACAACAAAACATCCAATCAAATTGCGGTTTGCATCTTTCAATTCAGCACCAAGAGACCTTTCTAATGATATAAAGTTTGCCGGGCCGGAACTTGATCCCTTAGCTTGAATCTCAGAATAAAGGTGTCGACACACCCTAATTCTCGCTTACGGTTAAGGCTTGCGGTTAGGCTAAGGGCGCAAACGAACAGGAATATCTCGACAACAAAACATCCAATCAAATTGCGGTTTGCATCTTTCAATTCAGCACCAAGAGACCTTTCTAATGATATAAAGTTTGCCGGGCCGGAACTTGATCCCTTAGCTTGAATCTCAGAATAAAGGTGTTGACGCACCCTACTTCTCGCCTACGGTTAAGGCTTGCGGTTACGCTAAGGGCGCAAACGAACAGGAATATCTCGACAACAAAACATCCAATCAAAATGCGGTTTGCATCTTTCAATTCAGTACCAAGAGACCTTTCTAATGATATAAAATTTGCCGGGCCGGAACTTGATCCCTTAGCTTGAATCTCAGAATAAAGGGGTGACACACCCTACTTCTCGCCTACGGTTAAGGCTTGCGGTTACGCTAAGGGCGCAAACGAACAGGAATATCTCGACAACAAAACATCCAATCAAAATGCGGTTTGCATCTTTCAATTCAGCACCAAGGGACCTTTCTAATGATATAACGTTTGCCGGGCCTTAACGCAATCCCTTAGCTTGAATCTCAGAATAAAGTTGTTGACACACCCTACTTTTCGCCTACGGTTAAGGCTTGCGGTTACGCTAAGGGCGCAAATGAACAGAAATATCTCGACAACAAAACATCCAATCAAATTGCGGTTTGCATCTTTCAATTCAGCACCAAGAGACCTTTCTAATGATATAAAGTTTGCTGGGCCGGAACTTGATCCCTTAGCTTGAATCTCAGAATAAAGGTGTCGACACACCCTAATTCTCGCTTACGGTTAAGGCTGGCGGTTAGGCTAAGGGCGCAAACGAACAGGAATATCTCGACAACAAAACATCCAATCAAATTGCGGTTTGCATCTTTCAATTCAGCACCAAGAGACCTTTCTAATGATATAACGTTTGCCGGGCCGGAACTTGATCCCTTAGCTTGAATCTCAGAATAAAGGTGTCGACACACCCTACTTCTCGCCTACGGTTAAGGCTTGCGGTTACGCTAAGGGCGCAAACGAACAGGAATATCTCGACAACAAAACATCCAATCAAAATGCGGTTTGCATCTTTCAATTCAGTACCAAGAGACCTTTCTAATGATATAAAGTTTGCCGGGCCGGAACTTGATCCCTTACCTTGAATCTCAGAATTAAGGTGTTGACACACCCTACTTCTCGCCTACGGTTAAGGCTTGCGGTTAGGCTAAGGGCGCAAATGAACAGAAATATCTCGACAACAAAACATCCAATCAAAATGCGGTTTGCATCTTTCAATTCAGTACCAAGAGACCCTTCTGATGATATAAAGTTTGCCGGGCCGGAACTTGATCCCTTAGCTTGAATCTCAGAATAAAGGTGTTGACACACCCTAATTCTCGCCTACGGTTAAGGCTTGCGGTTAGGCTAAGGGCGCCAATGAACAGGAATATCTCGACAACAAAACATCCAATAAAAATGCGGTTTGCATCTTTCAATTCAGCACCAAAAGACCTTTCTAATGATATAACGTTTGCCGGGCCGGAACTTGATCCCTTAGCTTGAATCTCAGAATAAAGGTGTTGACGCACCCTACTTCTCGCCTACGGTTAAGGCTTGCGGTTACGCTAAGGGCGCAAACGAACAGGAATATCTCGACAACAAAACATCCAATCAAAATGCGGTTTGCATCTTTCAATTTAGTACCAAGAGACCTTTCTAATGATATAAAGTTTGCCGGGCCGGAACTTGATCCCTTAGCTTGAATCTCAGAATAAAGGTGTTGACACACCCTACTTCTCGCCTACGGTTAAGGCTTGCGGTTACGCTAAGGGCGCAAACGAACAGGAATATCTCGACAACAAAACATCCAATCAAAATGCGGTTTGCATCTTTCAATTCAGCACCAAGGGACCTTTCTAATGATATAAAGTTTGCCGGGCCTTAACTCAATCCCTTAGCTTGAATCTCAGAATAAAGTTGTTGACACACCCTACTTTTCGCCTACGGTTAAGGCTTGCGGTTACGCTTAGGGCGCAAATGAACAGAAATATCTCGACAACAAAACATCCAATCAAATTGCGGTTTGCATCTTTCAATTCAGCACCAAGAGACCTTTCTAATGATATAAAGTTTGCCGGGCCGGAACTTGATCCCTTAGCTTGAATCTCAGAATAAAGGTGTCGACACACCCTAATTCTCGCTTACGGTTAAGGCTGGCGGTTAGGCTAAGGGCGCAAACGAACAGGAATATCTCGACAACAAAACATCCAATCAAAATGCGGTTTGCATCTTTCAATTCAGCACCAAGGGACCTTTCTAATGATATAAAGTTTGCCGGGCCGGAACTTGATCCCTTAGCTTGAATCTCAGAATAAAGGTGTTGACACACCCTACTTCTCGCCTACGGTTAAGGCTTGCGGTTACGCTAAGGGCGCAAACGAACAGGAATATCTCGACAACAAAACATCCAATCAAAATGCGGTTTGCATCTTTCAATTCAGCACCAAGGGACCTTTCTAATGATATAAAGTTTGCCGGGCCGGAACGCAATCCCTTAGCTTGAATCTCAGAATAAAGGTGTTGACACACCCTACTTTTCGCCTACGGTTAAGGCTTGCGGTTACGCTTAGGGCGCAAATGAACAGAAATATCTCGACAACAAAACATCCAATCAAATTGCGGTTTGCATCTTTCAATTCAGCACCAAGAGACCTTTCTAATGATATAAAGTTTGCCGGGCCGGAACTTGATCCCTTAGCTTGAATCTCAGAATAAAGGTGTCGACACACCCTAATTCTCGCTACGGTTAAGGCTTGCGGTTAGGCTAAGGGCGCAAACGAACAGGAATATCTCGACAACAAAACATCCAATCAAATTGCGGTTTGCATCTTTCAATTCAGCACCAAGAGACCTTTCTAATGATATAAAGTTTGCCGGGCCGGAACTTGATCCCTTAGCTTGAATCTCAGAATAAAGGTGTCGACACACCCTACTTCTCGCCTACGGTTAAGGCTTGCGGTTACGCTAAGGGCGCAAACGAACAGGAATATCTCGACAACAAAACATCCAATCAAAATGCGGTTTGCATCTTTCAATTCAGTACCAAGAGACCTTTCTAATGATATAAAGTTTGCCGGGCCGGAACTTGATCCCTTAGCTTGAATCTCAGAATAAAGGTGTTGACACACCCTACTTCTCGCCTACGGTTAAGGCTTGCGGTTAGGCTAAGGGCGCAAATGAACAGAATATCTCGACAACAAAACATCCAATCAAAATGCGGTTTGCATCTTTCAATTCAGTACCAAGAGACCCTTCTAATGATATAAAGTTTGCCGGGCCGGAACTTGATCCCTTAGCTTGAATCTCAGAATAAAGGTGTTGACACACCCTACTTCTCGCCTACGGTTAAGGCTTGCGGTTAGGCTAAGGGCGCAAATGAACAGGAATATCTCGACAACAAAACATCCAATCAAAATGCGGTTTGCATCTTTCAATTCAGTACCAAGAGACCTTTCTAATGATATAAAGTTTGCCGGGCCGGAACTTGATCCCTTAGCTTGAATCTCAGAATAAAGGTGTTGACACACCCTACTTCTCGCCTACGGTTAAGGCTTGCGGTTACGCTAAGGGCGCAAATGAACAGGAATATCTCGACAACAAAACATCCAATCAAAATGCGGTTTGCATCTTTCAATTCAGTACCAAGAGACCTTTCTAATGATATAAAGTTTGCCGGGCCGGAACTTGATCCCTTAGCTTGAATCTCAGAATAAAGGTGTTGACACACCCTACTTCTCGCCTACGGTTAAGGCTTGCGGTTAGGCTAAGGGCGCAAATGAACAGAAATATCTCGACAACAAAACATCCAATCAAAATGCGGTTTGCATCTTTCAATTCAGTACCAAGAGACCTTCTAATGATATAAAGTTTGCCGGGCCGGAACTTGATCCCTTAGCTTGAATCTCAGAATAAAGGTGTTGACACACCCTACTTCTCGCCTACGGTTAAGGCTTGCGGTTAGGCTAAGGGCGCAAATGAACAGGAATATCTCGACAACAAAACATCCAATCAAAATGCGGTTTGCATCTTTCAATTCAGCACCAAAAGACCTTTCTAATGATATAAAGTTTGCCGGGCCGGAACTTGATCCCTTAGCTTGAATCTCAGAATAAAGGTGTTGACACACCCTACTTCTCGCCTACGGTTAAGGCTTGCGGTTACGCTAAGGGCGCAAACGAACAGGAATATCTCGACAACAAAACATCCAATCAAAATGCGGTTTGCATCTTTCAATTCAGTACCAAGAGACCTTTCTAATGATATAAAGTTTGCCGGGCCGGAACTTGATCCCTTAGCTTGAATCTCAGAATAAAGGTGTTGACACACCCTACTTCTCGCCTACGGTTAAGGCTTGCGGTTACGCTAAGGGCGCAAACGAACAGGAATATCTCGACAACAAAACATCCAATCAAAATGCGGTTTGCATCTTTCAATTCAGCACCAAGGGACCTTTCTAATGATATAAAGTTTGCCGGGCCGGAACTTGATCCCTTAGCTTGAATCTCAGAATAAAGGTGTTGACACACCCTACTTTTCGCCTACGGTTAAGGCTTGCGGTTACGCTAAGGGCGCAAATGAACAGAAATATCTCGACAACAAAACATCCAATCAAATTGCGGTTTGCATCTTTCAATTCAGCACCAAGAGACCTTTCTAATGATATAAAGTTTGCCGGGCCGGAACTTGATCCCTTAGCTTGAATCTCAGAATAAAGGTGTTGACACACCCTACTTCTCGCCTACGGTTAAGGCTTGCGGTTAGGCTAAGGGCGCAAACGAACAGGAATATCTCGACAACAAAACATCCAATCAAAATGCGGTTTGCATCTTTCAATTCAGCACCAAGAGACCTTTCTAATGATATAAAGTTTGCCGGGCCGGAACTTGATCCCTTAGCTTGAATCTCAGAATAAAGGTGTTGACACACCCTACTTCTCGCCTACGGTTAAGGCTTGCGGTTACGCTAAGGGCGCAAACGAACAGGAATATCTCGACAACAAAACATCCAATCAAATGCGGTTTGCATCTTTCAATTCAGCACCAAGAGACCTTTCTAATGATATAAAGTTTGCCGGGCCGGAACTTGATCCCTTAGCTTGAATCTCAGAATAAAGGTGTTGACACACCCTACTTCTCGCCTACGGTTAAGGCTTGCGGTTACGCTAAGGGCGCAAATGAACAGAAATATCTCGACAACAAAACATCCAATCAAATTGCGGTTTGCATCTTTCAATTCAGCACCAAGAGACCTTTCTAATGATATAAAGTTTGCCGGGCCGGAACTTGATCCCTTAGCTTGAATCTCAGAATAAAGGTGTCGACACACCCTAATTCTCGCCTACGGTTAAGGCTTGCGGTTAGGCTAAGGGCGCAAACGAACAGGAATATCTCGACAACAAAACATCCAATCAAATTGCGGTTTGCATCTTTCAATTCAGCACCAAGAGACCTTTCTAATGATATAAAGTTTGCCGGGCCGGAACTTGATCCCTTAGCTTGAATCTCAGAATAAAGGTGTTGACACACCCTACTTCTCGCCTACGGTTAAGGCTTGCGGTTACGCTAAGGGCGCAAACGAACAGGAATATCTCGACAACAAAACATCCAATCAAAATGCGGTTTGCATCTTTCAATTCAGTACCAAGAGACCTTTCTAATGATATAAAGTTTGCCGGGCCGGAACTTGATCCCTTAGCTTGAATCTCAGAATAAAGGTGTTGACACACCCTACTTCTCGCCTACGGTTAAGGCTTGCGGTTAGGCTAAGGGCGCAAATGAACAGGAATATCTCGACAACAAAACATCCAATCAAAATGCGGTTTGCATCTTTCAATTCAGTACCAAGAGACCTTTCTAATGATATAAAGTTTGCCGGGCCGGAACTTGATCCCTTAGCTTGAATCTCAGAATAAAGGTGTTGACACACCCTACTTCTCGCCTACGGTTAAGGCTTGCGGTTACGCTAAGGGCGCAAATGAACAGGAATATCTCGACAACAAAACATCCAATCAAAATGCGGTTTGCATCTTTCAATTCAGTACCAAGAGACCTTTCTAATGATATAAAGTTTGCCGGGCCGGAACTTGATCCCTTAGCTTGAATCTCAGAATAAAGGTGTTGACACACCCTACTTCTCGCCTACGGTTAAGGCTTGCGGTTACGCTAAGGGCGCAAACGAACAGGAATATCTCGACAACAAAACATCCAATCAAAATGCGGTTTGCATCTTTCAATTCAGTACCAAGAGACCTTTCTAATGATATAAAGTTTGCCGGGCCGGAACTTGATCCCTTAGCTTGAATCTCAGAATAAAGGTGTTGACACACCCTACTTCTCGCCTACGGTTAAGGCTTGCGGTTACGCTAAGGGCGCAAATGAACAGAAATATCTCGACAACAAAACATCCAATCAAAATGCGGTTTGCATCTTTCAATTCAGTACCAAGAGACCTTTCTAATGATATAAAGTTTGCCGGGCCGGAACTTGATCCCTTAGCTTGAATCTCAGAATAAAGGTGTTGACACACCCTACTTCTCGCCTACGGTTAAGGCTTGCGGTTACGCTAAGGGCGCAAATGAACAGGAATATCTCGACAACAAAACATCCAATCAAAATGCGGTTTGCATCTTTCAATTCAGCACCAAGAGACCTTTCTAATGATATAAAGTTTGCCGGGCCGGAACTTGATCCCTTAGCTTGAATCTCAGAATAAAGGTGTTGACACACCCTACTTCTCGCCTACGGTTAAGGCTTGCGGTTACGCTAAGGGCGCAAACGAACAGGAATATCTCGACAACAAAACATCCAATCAAAATGCGGTTTGCATCTTTCAATTCAGTACCAAGAGACCTTTCTAATGATATAAAGTTTGCCGGGCCGGAACTTGATCCCTTAGCTTGAATCTCAGAATAAAGGTGTTGACACACCCTACTTCTCGCCTACGGTTAAGGCTTGCGGTTACGCTAAGGGCGCAAACGAACAGGAATATCTCGACAACAAAACATCCAATCAAAATGCGGTTTGCATCTTTCAATTCAGCACCAAGAGACCTTTCTAATGATATAAAGTTTGCCGGGCCGGAACTTGATCCCTTAGCTTGAATCTCAGAATAAAGGTGTTGACACACCCTACTTTCGCCTACGGTTAAGGCTTGCGGTTACGCTAAGGGCGCAAATGAACAGGAATATCTCGACAACAAAACATCCAATCAAATTGCGGTTTGCATCTTTCAATTCAGCACCAAGAGACCTTTCTAATGATATAAAGTTTGCCGGGCCGGAACTTGATCCCTTAGCTTGAATCTCAGAATAAAGGTGTTGACACACCCTACTTCTCGCCTACGGTTAAGGCTTGCGGTTAGGCTAAGGGCGCAAACGAACAGGAATATCTCGACAACAAAACATCCAATCAAAATGCGGTTTGCATCTTTCAATTCAGCACCAAGAGACCTTTCTAATGATATAAAGTTTGCCGGGCCGGAACTTGATCCCTTAGCTTGAATCTCAGAATAAAGGTGTTGACACACCCTACTTCTCGCCTACGGTTAAGGCTTGCGGTTACGCTAAGGGCGCAAACGAACAGGAATATCTCGACAACAAAACATCCAATCAAAATGCGGTTTGCATCTTTCAATTCAGTACCAAGAGACCTTTCTAATGATATAAAGTTTGCCGGGCCGGAACTTGATCCCTTAGCTTGAATCTCAGAATAAAGGTGTTGACACACCCTACTTCTCGCCTACGGTTAAGGCTTGCGGTTAGGCTAAGGGCGCAAATGAACAGGAATATCTCGACAACAAAACATCCAATCAAAATGCGGTTTGCATCTTTCAATTCAGCACCAAGAGACCTTTCTAATGATATAAAGTTTGCCGGGCCGGAACTTGATCCCTTAGCTTGAATCTCAGAATAAAGGTGTTGACACACCCTACTTCTCGCCTACGGTTAAGGCTTGCGGTTAGGCTAAGGGCGCAAACGAACAGGAATATCTCGACAACAAAACATCCAATCAAAATGCGGTTTGCATCTTTCAATTCAGTACCAAGAGACCTTTCTAATGATATAAAGTTTGCCGGGCCGGAACTTGATCCCTTAGCTTGAATCTCAGAATAAAGGTGTTGACACACCCTACTTCTCGCCTACGGTTAAGGCTTGCGGTTACGCTAAGGGCGCAAACGAACAGGAATATCTCGACAACAAAACATCCAATCAAAATGCGGTTTGCATCTTTCAATTCAGTACCAAGAGACCTTTCTAATGATATAAAGTTTGCCGGGCCGGAACTTGATCCCTTAGCTTGAATCTCAGAATAAAGGTGTTGACACACCCTACTTCTCGCCTACGGTTAAGGCTTGCGGTTACGCTAAGGGCGCAAACGAACAGGAATATCTCGACAACAAAACATCCAATCAAATTGCGGTTTGCATCTTTCAATTCAGTACCAAGAGACCTTTCTAATGATATAAAGTTTGCCGGGCCGGAACTTGATCCCTTAGCTTGAATCTCAGAATAAAGGTGTTGACACACCCTACTTCTCGCCTACGGTTAAGGCTTGCGGTTACGCTAAGGGCGCAAATGAACAGGAATATCTCGACAACAAAACATCCAATCAAAATGCGGTTTGCATCTTTCAATTCAGTACCAAGAGACCTTTCTAATGATATAAAGTTTGCCGGGCCGGAACTTGATCCCTTAGCTTGAATCTCAGAATAAAGGTGTTGACACACCCTACTTCTCGCCTACGGTTAAGGCTTGCGGTTACGCTAAGGGCGCAAACGCAACAACAGAATATCTCGACAACAAAACATCCAATCAAATTGCGGTTTGCATCTTTCAATTCAGCACCAAGAGACCTTTCTAATGATATAAAGTTTGCCGGGCCGGAACTTGATCCCTTAGCTTGAATCTCAGAATAAAGGTGTTGACACACCCTACTTTTCGCCTACGGTTAAGGCTTGCGGTTACGCTAAGGGCGCAAATGAACAGGAATATCTCGACAACAAAACATCCAATCAAATTGCGGTTTGCATCTTTCAATTCAGCACCAAGAGACCTTTCTAATGATATAAAGTTTGCCGGGCCGGAACTTGATCCCTTAGCTTGAATCTCAGAATAAAGGTGTTGACACACCCTACTTCTCGCCTACGGTTAAGGCTTGCGGTTACGCTAAGGGCGCAAACGAACAGGAATATCTCGACAACAAAACATCCAATCAAATTGCGGTTTGCATCTTTCAATTCAGTACCAAGAGACCTTTCTAATGATATAAAGTTTGCCGGGCCGGAACTTGATCCCTTAGCTTGAATCTCAGAATAAAGGTGTTGACACACCCTACTTCTCGCCTACGGTTAAGGCTTGCGGTTAGGCTAAGGGCGCAAACGAACAGGAATATCTCGACAACAAAACATCCAATCAAATTGCGGTTTGCATCTTTCAATTCAGCACCAAGAGACCTTTCTAATGATATAAAGTTTGCCGGGCCGGAACTTGATCCCTTAGCTTGAATCTCAGAATAAAGGTGTTGACACACCCTACTTCTCGCCTACGGTTAAGGCTTGCGGTTACGCTAAGGGCGCAAACGAACAGGAATATCTCGACAACAAAACATCCAATCAAAATGCGGTTTGCATCTTTCAATTCAGTACCAAGAGACCTTTCTAATGATATAAAGTTTGCCGGGCCGGAACTTGATCCCTTAGCTTGAATCTCAGAATAAAGGTGTTGACACACCCTACTTCTCGCCTACGGTTAAGGCTTGCGGTTAGGCTAAGGGCGCAAATGAACAGAAATATCTCGACAACAAAACATCCAATCAAAATGCGGTTTGCATCTTTCAATTCAGTACCAAGAGACCTTTCTAATGATATAAAGTTTGCCGGGCCGGAACTTGATCCCTTAGCTTGAATCTCAGAATAAAGGTGTTGACACACCCTAATTCTCGCCTACGGTTAAGGCTTGCGGTTAGGCTAAGGGCGCAAATGAACAGGAATATCTCGACAACAAAACATCCAATCAAAATGCGGTTTGCATCTTTCAATTCAGCACCAAGAGACCTTTCTAATGATATAAAGTTTGCCGGGCCGGAACTTGATCCCTTAGCTTGAATCTCAGAATAAAGGTGTTGACACACCCTACTTCTCGCCTACGGTTAAGGCTTGCGGTTACGCTAAGGGCGCAAACGAACAGGAATATCTCGACAACAAAACATCCAATCAAAATGCGGTTTGCATCTTTCAATTCAGTACCAAGAGACCTTTCTAATGATATAAAGTTTGCCGGGCCGGAACTTGATCCCTTAGCTTGAATCTCAGAATAAAGGTGTTGACACACCCTACTTCTCGCCTACGGTTAAGGCTTGCGGTTACGCTAAGGGCGCAAACGAACAGGAATATCTCGACAACAAAACATCCAATCAAAATGCGGTTTGCATCTTTCAATTCAGCACCAAGAGACCTTTCTAATGATATAAAGTTTGCCGGGCCGGAACTCAATCCCTTAGCTTGAATCTCAGAATAAAGGTGTTGACACACCCTACTTTTCGCCTACGGTTAAGGCTTGCGGTTACGCTAAGGGCGCAAATGAACAGAAATATCTCGACAACAAAACATCCAATCAAATTGCGGTTTGCATCTTTCAATTCAGCACCAAGAGACCTTTCTAATGATATAAAGTTTGCCGGGCCGGAACTTGATCCCTTAGCTTGAATCTCAGAATAAAGGTGTCGACACACCCTACTTCTCGCCTACGGTTAAGGCTTGCGGTTAGGCTAAGGGCGCAAACGAACAGGAATATCTCGACAACAAAACATCCAATCAAAATGCGGTTTGCATCTTTCAATTCAGCACCAAGAGACCTTTCTAATGATATAAAGTTTGCCGGGCCGGAACTTGATCCCTTAGCTTGAATCTCAGAATAAAGGTGTCGACACACCCTACTTCTCGCCTACGGTTAAGGCTTGCGGTTACGCTAAGGGCGCAAACGAACAGGAATATCTCGACAACAAAACATCCAATCAAAATGCGGTTTGCATCTTTCAATTCAGCACCAAGAGACCTTTCTAATGATATAAAGTTTGCCGGGCCGGAACTTGATCCCTTAGCTTGAATCTCAGAATAAAGGTGTTGACACACCCTACTTCTCGCCTACGGTTAAGGCTTGCGGTTACGCTAAGGGCGCAAATGAACAGGAATATCTCGACAACAAAACATCCAATCAAAATGCGGTTTGCATCTTTCAATTCAGTACCAAGAGACCTTTCTAATGATATAAAGTTTGCCGGGCCGGAACTTGATCCCTTAGCTTGAATCTCAGAATAAAGGTGTTGACACACCCTACTTCTCGCCTACGGTTAAGGCTTGCGGTTACGCTAAGGGCGCAAACGAACAGGAATATCTCGACAACAAAACATCCAATCAAAATGCGGTTTGCATCTTTCAATTCAGTACCAAGAGACCTTTCTAATGATATAAAGTTTGCCGGGCCGGAACTTGATCCCTTAGCTTGAATCTCAGAATAAAGGTGTTGACACACCCTACTTCTCGCCTACGGTTAAGGCTTGCGGTTACGCTAAGGGCGCAAACGAACAGGAATATCTCGACAACAAAACATCCAATCAAAATGCGGTTTGCATCTTTCAATTCAGCACCAAGAGACCTTTCTAATGATATAAAGTTTGCCGGGCCGGAACTTGATCCCTTAGCTTGAATCTCAGAATAAAGGTGTTGACACACCCTACTTCTCGCCTACGGTTAAGGCTTGCGGTTACGCTAAGGGCGCAAATGAACAGGAATATCTCGACAACAAAACATCCAATCAAATTGCGGTTTGCATCTTTCAATTCAGCACCAAGAGACCTTTCTAATGATATAAAGTTTGCCGGGCCGGAACTTGATCCCTTAGCTTGAATCTCAGAATAAAGGTGTTGACACACCCTACTTCTCGCCTACGGTTAAGGCTTGCGGTTACGCTAAGGGCGCAAACGAACAGGAATATCTCGACAACAAAACATCCAATCAAAATGCGGTTTGCATCTTTCAATTCAGCACCAAGAGACCTTTCTAATGATATAAAGTTTGCCGGGCCGGAACTTGATCCCTTAGCTTGAATCTCAGAATAAAGGTGTTGACACACCCTACTTCTCGCCTACGGTTAAGGCTTGCGGTTACGCTAAGGGCGCAAATGAACAGGAATATCTCGACAACAAAACATCCAATCAAATGCGGTTTGCATCTTTCAATTCAGCACCAAGAGACCTTTCTAATGATATAAAGTTTGCCGGGCCGGAACTTGATCCCTTAGCTTGAATCTCAGAATAAAGGTGTTGACACACCCTACTTCTCGCCTACGGTTAAGGCTTGCGGTTAGGCTAAGGGCGCAAACGAACAGGAATATCTCGACAACAAAACATCCAATCAAAATGCGGTTTGCATCTTTCAATTCAGCACCAAGAGACCTTTCTAATGATATAAAGTTTGCCGGGCCGGAACTTGATCCCTTAGCTTGAATCTCAGAATAAAGGTGTTGACACACCCTACTTCTCGCCTACGGTTAAGGCTTGCGGTTACGCTAAGGGCGCAAACGAACAGGAATATCTCGACAACAAAACATCCAATCAAAATGCGGTTTGCATCTTTCAATTCAGTACCAAGAGACCTTTCTAATGATATAAAGTTTGCCGGGCCGGAACTTGATCCCTTAGCTTGAATCTCAGAATAAAGGTGTTGACACACCCTACTTCTCGCCTACGGTTAAGGCTTGCGGTTAGGCTAAGGGCGCAAATGAACAGAAATATCTCGACAACAAAACATCCAATCAAAATGCGGTTTGCATCTTTCAATTCAGTACCAAGAGACCTTTCTAATGATATAAAGTTTGCCGGGCCGGAACTTGATCCCTTAGCTTGAATCTCAGAATAAAGGTGTTGACACACCCTAATTCTCGCCTACGGTTAAGGCTTGCGGTTAGGCTAAGGGCGCAAATGAACAGGAATATCTCGACAACAAAACATCCAATCAAAATGCGGTTTGCATCTTTCAATTCAGTACCAAGAGACCTTTCTAATGATATAAAGTTTGCCGGGCCGGAACTTGATCCCTTAGCTTGAATCTCAGAATAAAGGTGTTGACACACCCTACTTCTCGCCTACGGTTAAGGCTTGCGGTTACGCTAAGGGCGCAAATGAACAGGAATATCTCGACAACAAAACATCCAATCAAAATGCGGTTTGCATCTTTCAATTCAGTACCAAGAGACCTTTCTAATGATATAAAGTTTGCCGGGCCGGAACTTGATCCCTTAGCTTGAATCTCAGAATAAAGGTGTTGACACACCCTACTTCTCGCCTACGGTTAAGGCTTGCGGTTACGCTAAGGGCGCAAATGAACAGAAATATCTCGACAACAAAACATCCAATCAAATTGCGGTTTGCATCTTTCAATTCAGCACCAAGAGACCTTTCTAATGATATAAAGTTTGCCGGGCCGGAACTTGATCCCTTAGCTTGAATCTCAGAATAAAGGTGTTGACACACCCTACTTTTCGCCTACGGTTAAGGCTTGCGGTTACGCTAAGGGCGCAAATGAACAGAAATATCTCGACAACAAAACATCCAATCAAATTGCGGTTTGCATCTTTCAATTCAGTACCAAGAGACCTTTCTAATGATATAAAGTTTGCCGGGCCGGAACTTGATCCCTTAGCTTGAATCTCAGAATAAAGGTGTTGACACACCCTACTTCTCGCCTACGGTTAAGGCTTGCGGTTACGCTAAGGGCGCAAACGAACAGGAATATCTCGACAACAAAACATCCAATCAAATTGCGGTTTGCATCTTTCAATTCAGTACCAAGAGACCTTTCTAATGATATAAAGTTTGCCGGGCCGGAACTTGATCCCTTAGCTTGAATCTCAGAATAAAGGTGTTGACACACCCTACTTTTCGCCTACGGTTAAGGCTTGCGGTTACGCTAAGGGCGCAAACGAACAGGAATATCTCGACAACAAAACATCCAATCAAATTGCGGTTTGCATCTTTCAATTCAGCACCAAGAGACCTTTCTAATGATATAAAGTTTGCCGGGCCGGAACTTGATCCCTTAGCTTGAATCTCAGAATAAAGGTGTTGACACACCCTACTTTTCGCCTACGGTTAAGGCTTGCGGTTACGCTAAGGGCGCAAATGAACAGGAATATCTCGACAACAAAACATCCAATCAAAATGCGGTTTGCATCTTTCAATTCAGTACCAAGAGACCTTTCTAATGATATAAAGTTTGCCGGGCCGGAACTCAATCCCTTAGCTTGAATCTCAGAATAAAGGTGTTGACACACCCTACTTTCGCCTACGGTTAAGGCTTGCGGTTACGCTAAGGGCGCAAATGAACAGGAATATCTCGACAACAAAACATCCAATCAAATTGCGGTTTGCATCTTTCAATTCAGCACCAAGAGACCTTTCTAATGATATAAAGTTTGCCGGGCCGGAACTTGATCCCTTAGCTTGAATCTCAGAATAAAGGTGTTGACACACCCTACTTTTCGCCTACGGTTAAGGCTTGCGGTTACGCTAAGGGCGCAAACGAACAGGAATATCTCGACAACAAAACATCCAATCAAATTGCGGTTTGCATCTTTCAATTCAGCACCAAGAGACCTTTCTAATGATATAAAGTTTGCCGGGCCGGAACTTGATCCCTTAGCTTGAATCTCAGAATAAAGGTGTCGACACACCCTACTTCTCGCTTACGGTTAAGGCTTGCGGTTAGGCTAAGGGCGCAAACGAACAGGAATATCTCGACAACAAAACATCCAATCAAAATGCGGTTTGCATCTTTCAATTCAGTACCAAGAGACCTTTCTAATGATATAAAGTTTGCCGGCCGGAACTTGATCCCTTAGCTTGAATCTCAGAATAAAGGTGTCGACACACCCTACTTCTCGCCTACGGTTAAGGCTTGCGGTTACGCTAAGGGCGCAAATGAACAGGAATATCTCGACAACAAAACATCCAATCAAAATGCGGTTTGCATCTTTCAATTCAGTACCAAGAGACCTTTCTAATGATATAAAGTTTGCCGGGCCGGAACTTGATCCCTTAGCTTGAATCTCAGAATAAAGGTGTTGACACACCCTACTTCTCGCCTACGGTTAAGGCTTGCGGTTACGCTAAGGGCGCAAATGAACAGAAATATCTCGACAACAAAACATCCAATCAAATTGCGGTTTGCATCTTTCAATTCAGCACCAAGAGACCTTTCTAATGATATAAAGTTTGCCGGGCCGGAACTCAATCCCTTAGCTTGAATCTCAGAATAAAGGTGTTGACACACCCTACTTTTCGCCTACGGTTAAGGCTTGCGGTTAGGCTAAGGGCGCAAATGAACAGAAATATCTCGACAACAAAACATCCAATCAAATTGCGTTTTGCATCTTTCAATTCAGTACCAAGAGACCTTCTAATGATATAAAGTTTGCCGGGCCGGAACTTGATCCCTTAGCTTGAATCTCAGAATAAAGGTGTTGACACACCCTACTTCTCGCCTACGGTTAAGGCTTGCGGTTACGCTAAGGGCGCAAACGAACAGGAATATCTCGACAACAAAACATCCAATCAAATTGCGGTTTGCATCTTTCAATTCAGTACCAAGAGACCTTTCTAATGATATAAAGTTTGCCGGGCCGGAACTCAATCCCTTAGCTTGAATCTCAGAATAAAGGTGTTGACACACCCTACTTTTCGCCTACGGTTAAGGCTTGCGGTTACGCTAAGGGCGCAAACGAACAGGAATATCTCGACAACAAAACATCCAATCAAATTGCGGTTTGCATCTTTCAATTCGCACCAAGAGACCTTTCTAATGATATAAAGTTTGCCGGGCCGGAACTTGATCCCTTAGCTTGAATCTCAGAATAAAGGTGTTGACGCACCCTACTTCTCGCCTACGGTTAAGGCTTGCGGTTAGGCTAAGGGCGCAAACGAACAGGAATATCTCGACAACAAAACATCCAATCAAAATGCGGTTTGCATCTTTCAATTCAGTACCAAGAGACCCTTCTGATGATATAAAGTTTGCCGGCCGAAACTTGATCCCTTAGCTTGAATCTCAGAATAAAGGTGTCGACACACCCTACTTCTCGCCTACGGTTAAGGCTTGCGGTTACGCTAAGGGCGCAAACGAACAGGAATATCTCGACAACAAAACATCCAATGAAATTGCGGTTTGCATCTTTCAATTCGGCACCTAGAGACCTTTCTAATGATATAAAGTTTGCCGGGCCGGAACTCAATCCCTTAGCTTGAATCTCAGAATAAAGGTGTTGACACACCCTACTTTTCGGCTACGGTTAAGGCTTGCGGTTACGCTAAGGGCGCAAACGAACAGGAATATCTCGACAACAAAACATCCAATCAAATTGCGGTTTGCATCTTTCAATTCGGCACCTAGAGACCTTTCTAATGATATAAAGTTTGCCGGGCCGGAACTTGATCCCTTAGCTTGAATCTCAGAATAAAGGTGTCGACACACCCTACTTCTCGCTTACGGTTAAGGCTTGCGGTTACGCTAAGGGCGCAAATGAACAGGAATATCTCGACAACAAAACATCCAATCAAAATGCGGTTTGCATCTTTCAATTCAGTACCAAGAGACCTTTCTAATGATATAAAGTTTGCCGGGCCGGAACTTGATCCCTTAGCTTGAGTCTCAGAATAAAGGTGTTGACACACCCTACTTTTCGCCTACGGTTAAGGCTTGCGGTTACGCTAAGGGCGCAAATGAACAGAAATATCTCGACAACAAAACATCCAATCAAATTGCGGTTTGCATCTTTCAATTCAGCACCAAGAGACCTTTCTAATGATATAAAGTTTGCCGGGCCGGAACTCAATCCCTTAGCTTGAATCTCAGAATAAAGGTGTTGACACACCCTACTTTTCGCCTACGGTTAAGGCTTGCGGTTACGCTAAGGGCGCAAATGAACAGAAATATCTCGACAACAAAACATCCAATCAAATTGCGTTTGCATCTTTCAATTCAGTACCAAGAGACCCTTCTGATGATATAAAGTTTGCTGGGCCGGAACTTGATCCCTTAGCTTGAGTCTCAGAATAAAGGTGTTGACGCACCCTAATTCTCGCCTACGGTTAAGGCTTGCGGTTACGCTAAGGGCGCAAACGAACAGGAATATCTCGACAACAAAACATCCAATCAAATTGCGGTTTGCATCTTTCAATTCAGTACCAACAGACCTTTCTAATGATATAAAGTTTGCCGGGCCGGAACTCAATCCCTTAGCTTGAATCTCAGAATAAAGGTGTTGACACACCCTACTTTTCGCCTACGGTTAAGGCTTGCGGTTACGCTAAGGGCGCAAACGAACAGGAATATCTCGACAACAAAACATCCAATAAAATTGCGGTTTGCATCTTTCAATTCGGCACCTAGAGACCTTTCTAATGATATAAAGTTTGCCGGGCCGGAACTTGATCCCTTAGCTTGAAACTCAGAATAAAGGTGTCGACACACCCTACTTCTCGCTTACGGTTAAGGCTTGCGGTTACGCTAAGGGCGCAAATGAACAGGAATATCTCGACAACAAAACATCCAATCAAAATGCGGTTTGCATCTTTCAATTCAGAACCAAGAGACCCTTCTAATGATATAAAGTTTGCCGGGCCGGAATTTAATCCCTTAGCTTGAATCTCAGAATAAAGGTGTCGAAGTGACTCACCCTACTTCTCGCCTACGGTTAAGGCTTGCGGTTAGGCTAAGGGCCCAAATGAACAGGAATATCTCGACAACAAAACATCCAATCAAATTGCGGTTTGCATCTTTCAATTCAAAACCAAAAGACCTTTCTTATGATATAAAGTTTGCCGGGCCGGAACTTGATCCCTTAGCTTGAATCTTAGAATAAAGGTGTTGACACACCCTACTTCTCGCCTACGGTTAAGGCTTGCGGTTAGGCTAAGGGCGCAATTGAACAGGAATATCTCGACAACAAAACATCCAATCAAAATGCGGTTTGCATCTTTCAATTCGGCATCAAAAGACCTTTCTAATGATATAAAGTTTCCCGGGCCGGAACATGATCCCTTAGCTTGAATCTCAGAATAAAGGTGTTGACACACCCTACTTCTCGCCTACGGTTAAGGCTTGCGGTTAGGCTAAGGGCGCAAATGAACAGGAATATCTCGACAACAAAACATCCAATCAAATTGCGGATTGCATTTTTCAATTCGGCATCAAAAGACCTTTCTAATGATATATAGTTTGCCGGGCCAGAACTTGATACCTTAGCTTGAATCTCAGAATAAAGGTGTTGATACACCCTACTTCTCGCCTACGGTTAAGGCTTGCGGTTAGGCTAAGGGCGCAAATGAAGAGGAATATCTCGACAACAAAACATCCAATCAAATTGCGGTTTGCATCTTTCAATTCAGTACCAAGAGACCCTTCTAATGATATAAAGTTTGCCGGGCCGGAACTTGATCCCTTAGCTTGAATCTCAGAATAATGGGGTCGACACACCCTACTTCTCGCCTACGGTTAAGGCTTGCGGTTAGGCTAAGGGCGCAAATGAACAGGAATATCTCGACAACAAAACATCCAATCAAAATGCGGTTTGCATCTTTCAATTCAGTAGCAAGAGACCTTTCTAATGATGTAAAGTTTGCCGGGCCGGAACTCAATTCCTTAGCTTGAATCTCAGAATAAAGGTGTCGACACACCCTAATTCTCGCTTACGGTTAAGGCTGGCGGTTAGGCTAAGGGCTCAAATGAACAGGAATATCTCGACAACAAAACATCCAATCAAATTGCGGTTTGCATCTTTCAATTCAGTACCAAGAGACCTTTCTAATGATATAAAGTTTGCCGGGCCGGAACTTGATCCCTTAGCTTGAATCTCAGAATAAAGGTGTCGACACACCCTACTTCTCGCCTACGGTTAAGGCTTGCGGTTAGGCTTAGGGCGCAATTGAACAGGAATATCTCGACAACAAAACATCCAATCAAAATGCGGTTTGCATCTTTCAATTTAGTACCAAGAGACCTTTCTAATGATATAAAGTTTGCCGGGCCGAAACTTGATCCCTTAGCTTGAATCTCAGAATAATGGGGTCGACACACCCTACTTCTCGCCTACGGTTAAGGCTTGCGGTTAGGCTTAGGGCGCAATTGAACAGGAATATCTCGACAACAAAACATCCAATCAAAATGCGGTTTGCATCTTTCAATTCAGTACCAAGAGACCTTTCTAATGATATAAAGTTTGCCGGGCCGAAACTTGATCCCTTAGCTTGAATCTCAGAATAATGGGGTCGACACACCCTACTTCTCGCCTACGGTTAAGGCTTGCGGTTAGGCTAAGGGCGCAAATGAAGAGAAATATCTCGACAATAAAACATCCAATCAAATTGCGGATTGCATCTTTCAATTCGGCATCAAAAGATCTTTCTAATGATATAAATATTACCGGGTCGGAACTTAATCCCTTAGCTTGAATCTCAGAATAAAGGTGTTGACATACCCTACTTCTCGCCTACGGTTAAGGCTTGCGGTTAGGCTAAGGGCGCAAATGAAGAGGAATATCTCGACAACAAAACATCCAATGAAATTGCGGTTTGCATCTTTCAATTCGGCATTAAAAGACCTTTCTAATGATATAAAGTTTGCCGGGCCAGAACTTGATCCCTTAGCTTGAATCTCAGAATAAAGGTGTCGACACACCCTAATTCTCGCTTACGTTTAAGGCTGGCGGTTACGCTAAGGGCGCAAACGAACAGGAATATCTCGACAACAAAACATCCAATCAAATTGCGGTTTGCATCTTTCAATTTAGTACCAAGAGACCATTCTAATGATATAAAGTTTGCCGGGCCGGAATTTAATCCCTTAGCTTGAATCTCAGAATAAAGGTGTCGAAGCGACTCACCCTACTTCTCGCCTACGGTAAAGGCTTGCGGTTAGGCTAAGGGCGCAAATGAACAGGAATATCTCGACAACAAAACATCCAATCAAATTGCGGTTTGCATCTTTCAATTCAGCACCAAAAGACCTTTCTAATGATAGAAAGTTTGCCGGGCCGGAACTTGATCCCTTAGCTTGAATCTCAGAATAAAGGTGTCGACACACCCTAATTCTCGCTTACGGTTAAGGCTGGCGGTTAGGCTAAGGGCTCAAATGAACAGGAATATCTCGACAACAAAACATCCAATCAAATTGCGGTTTGCATCTTTCAATTCAGTACCAAGAGACCTTTCTAATGATATAAAGTTTGCCGGGCCGGAACTTGATCCCTTAGCTTGAATCTCAGAATAAAGGTGTCGACACACCCTACTTCTCGCCTACGGTTAAGGCTTGCGGTTAGGCTTAGGGCGCAATTGAACAGGAATATCTCGACAACAAAACATCCAATCAAAATGCGGTTTGCATCTTTCAATTCAGTACCAAGAGACCTTTCTAATGATATAAAGTTTGCCGGGCCGAAACTTGATCCCTTAGCTTGAATCTCAGAATAATGGGGTCGACACACCCTACTTCTCGCCTACGGTTAAGGCTTGCGGTTAGGCTTAGGGCGCAATTGAACAGGAATATCTCGACAACAAAACATCCAATCAAAATGCAGTTTGCATCTTTCAATTCAGTACCAAGAGACCTTTCTAATGATATAAAGTTTGCCGGGCCGAAACTTGATCCCTTAGCTTGAATCTCAGAATAATGGGGTCGACACACCCTACTTCTCGCCTACGGTTAAGGCTTGCGGTTAGGCTAAGGGCGCAAATGAAGAGAAATATCTCGACAATAAAACATCCAATCAAATTGCGGATTGCATCTTTCAATTCGGCATCAAAAGATCTTTCTAATGATATAAATATTACCGGGTCGGAACTTAATCCCTTAGCTTGAATCTCAGAATAAAGGTGTTGACATACCCTACTTCTCGCCTACGGTTAAGGCTTGCGGTTAGGCTAAGGGCGCAAATGAAGAGGAATATCTCGACAACAAAACATCCAATGAAATTGCGGTTTGCATCTTTTAATTCGGCATTAAAAGACCTTTCTAATGATATAAAGTTTGCCGGGCCAGAACTTGATCCCTTAGCTTGAATCTCAGAATAAAGGTGTCGACACACCCTAATTCTCGCTTACGTTTAAGGCTGGCGGTTACGCTAAGGGCGCAAACGAACAGGAATATCTCGACAACAAAACATCCAATCAAATTGCGGTTTGCATCTTTCAATTTAGTACCAAGAGACCATTCTAATGATATAAAGTTTGCCGGGCCGGAATTTAATCCCTTAGCTTGAATCTCAGAATAAAGGTGTCGAAGCGACTCACCCTACTTCTCGCCTACGGTAAAGGCTTGCGGTTAGGCTAAGGGCGCAAATGAACAGGAATATCTCGACAACAAAACATTTAATCAAAATGCGGTTTGCATCTTTCAATTCAGCACCAAAAGACCTTTCTAATGATAGAAAGTTTGCCGGGCCGGAACTTGATCCCTTAGCTTGAATCTCAGAATAAAGGTGTTGACACATGCTACTTCTCGCCTACGGTTAAGGCTTGCGGTTAGGCTTAGGGCGCAAATGAACAGGAATATCTCGACAACAAAACATTTAATCAAATTGCGGTTTGCATCTTTCAATTCGGCACCAAAAGACCTTTCTAATGATATAAAGTTTACCGGGCCAGAACTTGATCCCTTAGCTTGAATCTCAAGTAAAGGTGTTGATACACCCTACTTCTCGCCTACGGTTAAGGCTTGCGGTTAGGCTAAGGGCGCAAATGAACAGGAATATCTCGACAACAAAACATCCAATCAAATTGTGGATTGCATCTTTCAATTCGGCATCAAAAGACCTTTCTAAAGATATAAAGTTTGCCGGGCCGGAACTTGATCCCTTAGCTTGAATCTCAGAATAAAGGTGTGGACACACCCTACTTCTCGCCTACGGTTAAGGCTTGCGGTTAGGCTAAGGGCGCAAAGGAAGAGGAATATCTCGACAACAAAACATCCAATCAAATTGCGGATTGCATCTTTCAATTCGGCATCAAAAGACCTTTCTAAAGATATAAAGTTTGCCGGGCCGGAACTTGATCCCTTAGCTTGAATCTCAGAATAAAGGTGTGGACACACCCTACTTCTCGCCTACGGTTAAGGCTTGCGGTTAGGCTAAGGGCGCAAAGGAACAGGAATATCTCAACAACAAAACATCCAATCAAATTGCGGTTTGCATCTTTCACTTCAGTACCTAGAGACCTTTCTAATGATATAAAGTTTGCCGGGCTGGAACTTGATCCCTTAGCTTGAATCTCAGAATAAAGGTGTCGACACACCCTAATTCTCGCTTACGGTTAAGGCTGGCGGTTACGCTAAGGGCGCAAACGAACAGGGATATCTCGACAACAAAAAATCCAATCAAATTGCGGTTTGCATCTTTCAATTTAGTACCAAGAGACCCTTCTAATGATATAAAGTTTGCCGGGCCGGAATTTAATCCCTTAGCTTGAATCTCAGAATAAAGGTGTCGAAGCGACTCACCCTACTTCTCGCCTACGGTTAAGGCTTGTGGTTAGGCTAAGGGCCCAAATGAACAGGAATATCTCGACAACAAAACATCCAATCAAATTGCGGTTTGCATCTTTCAATTCAAAACCAAAAGACCTTTCTTATGATATAAAGTTTGCCGGGCCGGAACTTGATCCCTTAGCTTGAATCTTAGAATAAAGGTGTTGATACACCCTACTTCTCGCCTACGGTTAAGGCTTGCGGTTAGGCTAAGGGCGCAATTGAACAGGAATATCTCGACAACAAAACATCCAATCAAAATGCGGTTTGCATCTTTCAATTCGGCATCAAAAGACCTTTCTAATGATATAAAGTTTCCCGGGCCGGAACATGATCCCTTAGCTTGAATCTCAGAATTAAGGTGTTGACACACCCTACTTCTCGCCTACGGTTAAGGCTTGCGGTTAGGCTAAGGGCGCAAATGAACAGGAATATCTCGACAACAAAACATCCAATCAAATTGCGGATTGCATTTTTCAATTCGGCATCAAAAGACCTTTCTAATGATATAAAGTTTGCCGGGCCGGAACTTGATCCCTTAGCTTGAATCTCAGAATAAAGGTGTCGACACACCCTAATTCTCGCTTACGGTTAAGGCTTGCGGTTAGGCTAAGGGCGCAAATGAAGAGGAATATCTCGACAACAAAACATCCAATCAAATTGCGGTTTGCATCTTTCAATTCGGCATCTGAAGACCTTTCTAATGATATAAAGTTTGCCAGGCCGGAACATGATCCCTCAGCTTGAATCTCAGAATAAAGGTGTTGACACACCCTACTTCTCGCCTACGGTTAAGGCTGGCGGTTAGGCTAAGGGCGCAAAGGAACAGGAATATCTCGACAACAAAACATCCAATCAAATTGCGGTTTGCATCTTTCAATTCAGTACCAAGAGACCCTTCTAATGATATAAAGTTTGCCGGGCCGGAACTTGATCCCTTAGCTTGAATCTCAGAATAAAGGTGTCGACACACCCTAATTCTCGCTTACGGTTAAGGCTTGCGGTTAGGCTAAGGGCGCAAATAAAGAGGAATATCTCGACAACAAAACATCCAATGAAATTGCGGTTTGCATCTTTCAATTCGTCAACAAAAGACCTTTCTAATGATATAAAGTTTGCCGGGTCGAAACTTGATCCCTTAGCTTGAATCTCAGAATAAAGGTATTGACATACCCTACTTCTCGCCTACGGTTAAGGCTTGCGGTTAGGCTAAGGGCGCAATTGAACAGGAATATCTCGACAACAAAACATCCAATCAAAATGCGGTTTGCATCTTTCAATATACCAAGAGACCTTTCTAATGATATAAAGTTTGCCGGGCCGAAACTTGATCCCTTAGCTTGAATCTCAGAATAATGGGGTCGACACACCCTACTTCTCGCCTACGGTTAAGGCTTGCGGTTAGGCTTAGGGCGCAATTGAACAGGAATATCTCGACAACAAAACATCCAATCAAAATGCGGTTTGCATCTTTCAATTCAGTACCAAGAGACCTTTCTAATGATATAAAGTTTGCCGGGCCGAAACTTGATCCCTTAGCTTGAATCTCAGAATAAAGGGGTCGACACACCCTACTTCTCGCCTACGGTTAAGGCTTGCGGTTAGGCTAAGGGCGCAAATGAACAGGAATATCTCGACAACAAAACATCCAATCAAAATGCGGTTTGCATCTTTCAATTCAGTATTAAAAGACCTTTCTAATGATATAAAGTTTGCCGGGCCGGAACTTGATCCCTTAGCTTGAATCTCAGAATAAAGGGGTCGACACACCCTACTTCTCGCCTACGGTTAAGGCTTGCGGTTAGGCTAAGGGCGCAATTGAACAGGAATATCTCGACAACAAAACATCCAATCAAAATGCGGTTTGCATCTTTCAATTCAGTACCAAGAGACCTTTCTAATGATATAAAGTTTGCCGGGCCGAAACTTGATCCCTTAGCTTGAATCTCAGAATAATGGGGTCGACACACCCTACTTCTCGCCTACGGTTAAGGCTTGCGGTTAGGCTTAGGGCGCAATTGAACAGGAATATCTCGACAACAAAACATCCAATCAAAATGTGGTTTGCATCTTTCAATTCAGTACCAAGAGACCTTTCTAATGATATAAAGTTTGCCGGGCCGAAACTTGATCCCTTAGCTTGAATCTCAGAATAATGGGGTCGACACACCCTACTTCTCGCCTACGGTTAAGGCTTGCGGTTAGGCTTAGGGCGCAATTGAACAGGAATATCTCGACAACAAAACATCCAATCAAAATGCGGTTTGCATCTTTCAATTCAGTACCAAGAGACCTTTCTAATGATATAAAGTTTGCCGGGCCGAAACTTGATCCCTTAGCTTGAATCTCAGAATAATGGGGTCGACACACCCTACTTCTCGCCTACGGTTAAGGCTTGCGGTTAGGCTTAGGGCGCAATTGAACAGGAATATCTCGACAACAAAACATCCAATCAAAATGCGGTTTGCATCTTTCAATTCAGTACCAAGAGACCTTTCTAATGATATAAAGTTTGCCGGGCCGAAACTTGATCCCTTAGCTTGAATCTCAGAATAAAGGGGTCGACACACCCTACTTCTCGCCTACGGTTAAGGCTTGCGGTTAGGCTTAGGGCGCAATTGAACAGGAATATCTCGACAACAAAACATTTAATCAAAATGCGGTTTGCATCTTTCAATTCAGTACCAAGAGACCTTTCTAATGATATAAAGTTTGCTGGGCCGAAACTTGATCCCTTAGCTTGAATCTCAGAATAATGGGGTCGACACAGCCTACTTGATTTTTGATTTGATTTATTCGGCTGTATAATCATGAGAAATACAGCCAGGGCTACCCAACTAGCCTAAGGCTATTATCAAGGGCTAGCCCTGGTAACATTACAATATACGTTATACAATAGTATACAGTATACAACAGTATTAACGATACATGTAACTTTGACTACAGAGGTGATCCGTGTTTATATATATATATGATATAGTATAATGTAATATAATGTGATGTCATGTGACGTGATATATGATATATTATGATATAGTATGATATGATATGATATGATGTGATATGATATGATATGATATGATATAATTAAGGTTTAATGCCCCCACCCTGGGGTGTACATGAAATATAGTTCATGGTCGGTTCCTACAAACGGTTACTAAGTACTAAGCAAGGTTTACTTATAATTATCGGATGCTACTTGGGTGAAACCCCCAAAGGAATGTTTTTAAAATAAATCTAAGCGTTAACGCAAAAATCTTAGCTTACTTGTGTTGACTTTAACTTTATTCAGATTTCGACAAGAACAAGATAATGTATCAAAACTTGTGCCAAGTTGTTTATTCCGAAGAGCTTTTCACTAGAATTTGTGCTCCAAGTTAACCTGTATAAGGCCTGGTCGGCAGTTTCTTTACTTTTTTGTTGAAATTGAAGAGGTTCTGAGTTACCCTCTAACATTAGTGAAACTTTGCAATCATCGAAGAATTGTAATATTGCCTCACTATGGAAGAATGTTGTTTTGCGGAGAACTACGTCCTCGCTAGCTAATACATCATCTACTACACTACATCCTTTTGGTTGATATCACGTTGGTTGACCAAGCAGGCCTCAGGAAGTTCTCCCGTTAAGTATTCTAACTTTTCTATTTATACAATGATCTACTAGTGTATTTTTCCTAAAGCTGTCGGTATAGTTTCATCCATATTGGCTCTAGGGAGATGATGGTCAAAATTATAGTCCATTGGAAGAATTTTGGAATCTATAATAACAATAGTTACAGGTTCTTTCGCCCACAGGTAGCTTTTTGTACCACCCTTTCTCAATTTCAAGGGGGTGGGCGCTAATTCTAAGTTTGCACATTGCCGATATCTTACCTCAAATTTATCTACTAACGTTAGATTTCCATTGAGTATCCCTTCTTTATATACAGAAAGAGGCACTTCGTCTTCCACTGCTTCCGGAAAAGACGTCAAGCCCCAATGCTTATATAGTAGCTCTATATAGTCAATTGTTTCCACTTGTCACAATTGTTACCTTTACCAAAGTCTTTTACTTAATGTCTGTTTACTATGTATTCTGTATGTGCCATGTTGAAATTGCGAATAAACTTTCGTTATAATCTGGGTGTAACGTGTGACATCATCAGACAGGATACCTACGCAAGCATTAAAGTCGTCCCACACCAATATTCCCCCAAGGTTTCTATAATGTGAGATTTCGTCTTCAAAAACGTCAAAGATATCATATAACGTTACTCTGTTTGCATCAATGTTTGACCTCAGAGGACTAGTGTATGCATACGCTAGATGTATGTCTCTGTCATTATTGAATAATAATAGTGTATAATAAACCCAGAGAATGAATTCGCTTTTGCTTTCAAGTTCGCTTGCTATGAATATATATATATATATATATATATATATATATATATATATATATATAGATATATAGATATATAGATATATAGATATATAGATATGCGTGGATCGAACACAGGAGACTAGATCAATAGCCGAACGTTGCAACCAGTTAAGCCACGCCCGACGCGACGATTACGCCACACCGTATGCCACCTATGGCTTCTTCACGAGACATTACAAGCGTGCAAGGAGTATACTTCCGGAGTTGCGCAAGCCTTAACCGTAGGCGAGAAGTAGGGTGTGTCGACCCCATTATTCTGAGATTCAAGCTAAGGGATCAAGTTTCGGCCCGGCAAACTTTATATCATTAGAAAGGTCTCTTGGTACTGAATTGAAAGATGCAAACCGCATTTTGATTGGATGTTTTGTTGTCGAGATATTCCTGTTCAATTGCGCCCTAAGCCTAACCGCAAGCCTTAACCGTAGGCGAGAAGTAGGGTGTGTCGACCCCATTATTCTGAGATTCAAGCTAAGGGATCAAGTTTCGGCCCGGCAAACTTTATATCATTAGAAAGGTCTCTTGGTACTGAATTGAAAGATGCAAACCGCATTTTGATTGGATGTTTTGTTGTCGAGATATTCCTGTTCAATTGCGCCCTAAGCCTAACCGCAAGCCTTAACCGTAGGCGAGAAGTAATCATAGACTGACATTCTAGATCGTACGACTGCTAGTCAAGCTGTATATATATATATATATATATATATATATATATATATATATATATATATATATATAATGTTATCAAGACATAGTATAAAATGGTCAGTCTTGCCTGTACGTCCTTGTGGATGTAGATCACAACCCCTCCTCCTCTTCGATTCTTTGATTATTTCTGCTTGTAGAAGATATTCGCTGCCTGGGCATTGCTGTAGAAAACCAAATCTCTTTCACAATGGCGACGTCGGCAACAGTGCTGTTGAATTGTGAGTTCAAACTCGTCTAATTTGTTAATCAGAGACCGAGCATCGCACATGTATACAGACGGAAGACTTGCTGTGTTCTTTTTTTCGGCGGTTGCAGGCGTACGCTAACAAGGTTACTGGTATCTGCATTCCTCCATGTCTGTTGCTGGCATAATTTGCATATGAAGGAATCGGAGGGAGGGCGATGACCAACAATGGTACAGATCTTACGTACCATGCTTCTCCCAGCTTTTCTCTCCCTAGGCCTGCTTCTCCGCAGCAGTCCATTAGAACGAAAACTGGCCTTGATGGTTTTGCTTGTCCGTGGGTCCACAGTTGGCATGGACCGTCGCAGTCTTCGTAGGAAGTCCAGGGGGTGGCGGACAACACTCGAGACCGCCATTATTCCAGCTTTAATACACAGTCCGCCTCGGAGATTCACAATGACTCGTCAATAATCCAATAAAACACAGCATGTTACGTTTTAAGACAATCCAGAGACGTTGACATAACACTTATAACATATATATATCGCACAATCCCAAGAAAATCAGTGGTTGAAGACACCAAAAGCGCTCCTGCAGGGCCGGGGAGAGGTACAAAACCGCGGCTGCCCCTACAGGAGCGCCACCTACTGAACGAGAGTGTGTGTGGGTATGGGCCCGACCCAAGCGACTCCCACGTCAGGTACCAACTATTGCAGTGTGCGGTACCCAACTCTGAACACCAACAATTCCTCATTGATAACCACTTTGTTAACACGGTCGACGTTCTGAAAATACTTAACCCGGACGTAGGTTTGATACTTGCCGGTGACTACAATCGCCTGGACTACCCACAACTGGAGCAGGTGGTGAGGGCACCTAGCCGTGCAGACGCCATGTTGGACGTTATAGTCACCAACCTCAAGACAGGACAGAGTACCACCTGAGTGGCGGGACGCGATCGTCATCTCCGTCCCGAAGGAACAACCAGCAGACCTGGACAAAATCAGACCAGTGTCACTTACATCACAGTTTGCTAAAGAAGTTGAGGGTTTTGTCATCTCGTGGCTTCTCCGCGACATCTTACCGGCGGTAGACACCAGGCAGTTCGGGAACCTCAGAGGCATCTCCACTACCCACTGTCTGATAGAGATGCAAAAGTGGCACTATAATATTCCCATTTTTGTGCCTTTACTACGCAACTCAATTGTGACCAAGCTGAACTCAAACCAAGCCTGGGAAAGAATGGATTCGATGTTTAATCCTGTGATTTAGGAGCTTTTTCGATGGATTTTTTTTGCTGGATTTTTCTCTTTTTTTCGACCGGGCACATTAGTTTTGGGGTATCCCGAGGATCACCATCCATAATGTTAAGTCGGTGTGGCCTAAGTATGACCAGATAGATACTACATGACATTCGTTGTGGTGTGATAACAATGTTCAGACGTGTTTTGTTTATATGTCAGAACCCTTTACCTTTGACATTACGCATGCGTTCCTCTAAATTTTGAGCCCTCTTAATCATACTGGTAAGCTCGTTCACGCTTATGCGTGGCGACAGGATCTGCAGGTAAAAATGTCAATGGCGATTTCGAAGTGTCTCCCTGGGCCATCAGCAAAACACGTCTTGACATTGTCTTGACTCGAGAATGGTCAAGACGAGAACTCTTTACAAGTCAGGGACCGTCACCTTTGACACATTACCCACAATGTATGTTGCCGCGCATGCGTTATCGGAATGTGAACGATGCTATTTTAGATGTGACAGAAGAGGCTGGTGGTGGATGGATACAAAAATACAAGATACAAAATAATTTCAATAATAATTTTAATCAAAACCATTGTATAATCATATAAAGAACATTTCTGATTGTTAACATAAGCAGTATAACCTAAACGTTTAAAATGGCAAGATAAACATTAGCTAAAGTCGATGTACAAGGCCACAATAGGAACTCTCCACGCACGGAAAGTTTAGTCAAGGAGGTTGAAAAAAATTCCGTGCGTGCACTATGGGGCATGGACTAGTTAGACACGGAAAGCCCACGTTACTCTACTTAAACCTTCCGTGCGTGGATTACAAAGATACGAAAGTCCACGCCACTCTACCGGCCTGGTCTACCAGAGCGCTACAGCCCGAAGCGTCCGTCATACTCTTGGCCCTGGCCCACCAGTCGGAGAGGAAGTCGGCCTGCTCCTCGGCTGGGATGTAGTGGAGACCCAAGAATGGCAGCATGGCACTGATGGTAGCTTCTTCCGAACTGTACCAATGGCGCATGAGAGGGCACTCACACGACAACACCTGTAAAACAAGAAATATCCAATATTTCTTCTAGTTGATAAATCTATTAAGGAAGACATTTCTTGAAATAGGATTTGCGTTCTAGTACGTATGAAAAACTAGTTCGTATGGAGAACTAGTAACTGCACACAGAAAATGAACGTTTATTTTCAGACAATGCTGATTTTTAAAACTTTTATGAAACGTACACGTTTCAAAGTGATCATACTTCCAAGTACAACAGCGGCTTTGGAACCATAGCCTGTGCAGAAAAAAAATAAACAATACCACAGAAAGCCACTAGGACGACCAATTTCGAACGTGTAATTTGTTTGCACTGGTTTTAAGACAGACATGAACTTTAAGTTCACCTCAAATCCACACTCTTCCGCCAGTCCACTCAAACCCTCGCGGTCATCAGCAGACCATGGCATCATCCGCGGACAATCAGCCAGGTACTTCCCCCATCTGCGATGTGCCGTGTTGTCACCATCAACACGTTGTCGTCCGTCGGAACGATCATGAGCAGCTGTCCGTCAGGCTTCAGACAGGCGTGGATGTTTTCCAAAGCGCTTCGCTTGTCGCTTATGAAATGTAGAACGTAGAAGGACACTGCCTTGTCGAAGGAGTGCAGCCAAGAGGGCTCAAGTTCAGAGAAACGCTGAATGTCGGCCACGGAGAAGGAAACATTTGATGTGTCTTCTGCGTTTTCCTTCGTGTAACTGTAAATGTAGAAATGTAGAGTGACTACACCGGCCTGGCTTGAGAGCGAGAGAGAGCGAGAGAGAGCGAGAGAGAGAGACAGACAGACAGACAGACAGAGAGGGAAAGAGACTGAGAGACTGAGGGAGATAAAGAAGAGAGAGGGAGAGAGAGGGAGAGATAAATAAAGAGGGTGAGAGAGATAAAAAGAAAAGAAGTTTAAGAGCGAGAGACGGAGAAAGGAAAAGATGGAGAGAAGACGAGAAAGGGAGAGAAGAAGGAGCGAGAAAGAGGGAGAGAGAGAAAGAAAGAAAGGGAGAGAGAGAGAGGGAAAGGGAGAAAGAGAAAAGGGAGAGCGAGAGAGAGAGAGAGAAAGAGAGAGACGATGAGAGAGGGGGAGGAGGGGGAAGGAGAGGACCTCACGACAATTTGTGAGAAATAACCAAATACTAGTATGAGAGGTTGTCAAATGCAAAAGTATGAAACTCATCTGAACAAATTAAAGAATTAAAGGTACTCTGGTATTTACCCTGGTATCTATTATGCAAGTAGACCTATATACATTCTTAGGTTATGAATAAGGTGTTACAAATTTAAGTTACTACAGTTTGTGAAAGCTTGTTTTTCTTCTATTCCTCATAAAGGGTGTTGGCAGCATGACGTCAAGGGGCTACCGAAGGACACTATGTGGGGTTACGTCCGGTTATTCGACGTCTAAACAAACAAACAGACAGTCAACATTGTGTAAGAATGCCAAAATGACGTCATGACTTCACAGGGCTACCCAATGACACTGTGCAGGGTTTAACCTTCGGTCATTCGGCCTCAATTAGAAACCGTTTTTTGATCCGCCCCTGGTCATGCCCCGAGTACAAGTAGATTGTCAATATTGTACAAAAAAAACATCTTGCTTGGTGACTGGTACCTTCTTTTATCTAGAAGATTTTACCACATTTCAGATATTTGTGAAGTATTTCAGATATTCGCATACGTTCCCTTGCCAAAGTTTTAGTTTAGTTTCGTCGCCCTTGATTACCTCAAGGTAAGTATAGGAAGCCCAGTTGCCTTCTCAAGGCGGTAGGGACAGTGGTTTGTTATCCACAGTGATTCTAGTGCATGATATTGGAAGGCGGGGCCCATTATTCTCCTCCTAACCCCTTTTTACCTCCCCAACAGAAATCAAGTATACCCATTTTACACCTGGGTTTGGATGAGGAAAGTCATGTTTTTCACTTGGGCAAAAAGTCGGTAGCATGTCAAGACTCGAACCCAGGTCCCTTGCACCTGGATCAACCGCCCCCCCCCCCCCCCCCCCACACACACACACAAACAGACGTATCCAACAATAAAGACAAAATTCAAGAGTGAACAAGAAATGGAAGAGCGCATACCTACGTGAAATGTTTTGGCGAATTCATTGTTATTGTGAATTCTTCGACATTCCTGTTTATAACTTTTCTTGCCCATGCACTTTGTATCTGGCTTTCGCCTAATTTGCTACCTTACAACAATCTCAAGTCGACGGACTGTGCGTGGTTAAAAAAAAAAAAAACTGCAATATTTCTACTTAAAACCACCGCTCGTCAACTAGATATCCCTAAACACCTATTTAAACAAAAAACACGGATAAGGGTGACCTAGCGTTATTTCCTTTCCTTACCTTATAAAGTCCGAGGACTGGTCGATCCCAACCACTGACTTGACTCCTTGCTGGGCGATGTGCTGCGTAGTTCGTCCCGTGCCGCACCCCACATCCAGCACGCTGTCTCCCCTCTCCCACCGCAAGCACTGCGCCATGATCCGATGGACGTGAACGCTCTGCAACGAACTGCTGTCTGCGTAAAATGCGGCATCGGTGGTGTCCATTGTCGCTCGGTTTTCGGCGATGTAGTTTTCAAGAAATTAAGACTGTGTTCTGTCACACACTTCGAGTAGACGGCGCCTGTGTTCAACAATCTCCTGTTGCCAGTGGCTTATTGGAGCTGAACTAAGAAGTAAGAAGAAAAGCTGCTAGATAGAAGCTAAGATTTGGTAAACACAAAGTGTTACCGGTGGTAGCGATACTTTTACTACAATGTTACGGCCGAAAATCCTCCTTTTTGTGAACTGTGTCCTGAACTCCCTTTTATGCCATCATCGTGGCCTTGCCTTGGTACCTTATGTGACACATGTTTTGGTGATTCACTCTTTTACGCAAACGTTTCAAGAACATATTATCTACTCCGGACCTGTCACCTACTAAGAAACCCTTCCGTGTGACTGGTAAAAAATCATGTCCTTGACCCGCGGTCGGGCTGATACCTCGGGTGATACGGAATACACCGTGTTGTATTTTATATGTATGATGCATGTATCTGCATATGTAGAGAGACTAAGAGAGAAATAGAAAGATCGATAGATAGATTTGATATGTTGCGCCAGAAACATAATTCAGGTTGAGTTTGTGTATCGGCTTTTATTTGTCATGGAAATCAGCAGTTTATTAAGTGTTTGATGTCTAACATGGTCACCATATGTTCCCTTCTCTACCCAGCGTCCTTGCTGTAAATCATCTGCCTGAACGAATAGTTCGACGTCATGACGTCATTCAATACAAACAACCGGAAATGCTTGTCTTCAGGCGAAAGTGACGCGCGTGCGATTTGTGATGACGCATTGAAATTCAGAGTATGACGTTTATTATAGTGATTGTTTATTTGCAAAATCATGCCCGAGGGCTAATTGCATACACAGTCTCGAGAACTAAGAGAGGTAAGTACATAAAACTAGTGTCTAATCAACTACATGATACTATGGATACTATTGTCGGGTTTGACTTCTTCTTTGAAGGCAGTGGTTAATCGGAACTGTCCCACGTTCTGTATGATGGTGGGATTTTGTGCTTTTAATAGAAATGTAGTCTTTTGGTGATCATTTAGGTGGTAAAAGCTTATAATTAAAGCTTTAATTATAATTAATTGACGTGCATTTCCTGTATGATTCGCAGATCAAGATCTGAGATTTACAGGGAGGCTTACTCAACTGCCTCAGATCAAGGACCTTTATCCGCGGGGTAACCTAAATCTGTTGTTTTTAAAACTAAGGTATCTAGCAATAGGTATATCAAACTACAAAGCGACGGACGCCAGTGGATCAAATAGCAATGCTACATTTTGAGAAGTGCAATTTGAAAACACCCTTCATCGATTTAATATCCCAAACGCTAAATGCCCTGTTTTTAAAAACAAAGGACATTAATATTGTTGTTATTTCCAGAACCCACCTTGTGTCACGCTTATGTATTCCGCTGTGAGTGGATCAAACATTGTGCACCCTGTAGTACACATACACGGCCACCTTGTTACGGTAACGTTACTCTACAAAACTAGTTTACGTGTATTGTGAAACAAATTTAAACAAACAGGCCATCAATTAGCTAGTGTAAGCCGATAAAACGAGTTCTTCTGTCAACAAGGTTTATCGATTGATACTCTACCAAAGGAAACGTGAACAAGTCATGATCAATCCATTTCGGAAAAATATATATTATGTCTCAAGATCCAAGAATCCCTAACTTCTGGGATACTCAGGACAACTCTTAGTAGATTTCCTTCCAGCTGTAGCTTTCTTTCGTATCCCGAAACCCCTATATCGTTTACTACCAACGTTTTCTGACGCCTTCCTATTCGTTTACCCATTGCAAGACCAAACGTTATCATTTCCATCCTGCAAAAACAACAAAAACTGCAAGGTGGCGCTTCTGTACGGTGTCAACAACGACTGGCACGCCAGCAGTGGTGGGCAGCAGCCAACAGACCGAGCAGATTCAAACTGGTGCCGCCAGGATTTTTTGTGTGCAGGGCTGGAGCCATGGAGCCGAACCAGCCTCCCAAGACACGACTGTACGAAGTAGGATCTCTGGATCCAAAGGACGAGCTAGAAGAGGTACGTTATCGAGATTTTGTTTGGAAAGAAAGAAAGAAAATATAGCTCAGTGCACAGCTTGCAGAGTGCAAAGTGGGGAGGGGGGCAGATATTCAAACCTAGATCCCTCTTAGATCTTACTTAGATCACACTTAGATGTCACTTAGATCACAATATGCTGCAACGCAACAATTCACTAATATATGAGAATTAATATTGCAAAACTAAAAGACCTGCTTTTTGGTTGAACCCCTTGCATTTTACTCTGGACGTTTCCTTATGAAGTTTGCTATCTGCTGCATTTATGATACTACTAGACTACTAGTAGTAATATTTCAGGTGGGAAGTACAATTTTAGCAATTATGTAAGGGCCTGCATGGGGGGATCCTTGTAACACTTGAAGTTTAAAGTACTAGTACTCATAAATTCAGAAGGTCTAGCAATGTGTATCAATCTATTTATTGAATGAATGCTAACTGTTGAATCTTCTGTGTCTTGACCTGTAGAAGCTGGAACGTTGCCATGAGACCTACACGGTGCTGGTGGCCGGACTTTCTGACAGAGAAGCTCACGACGCTCTGAACGCGATGGTACGGATAACGGAATTTCAATTTTGTTTGTACTACTGTAAATGTATTTAAGTTTGCAGGGATTATTTTCGCAGTAGTGGGGAAACGGATCAGTGTTCGCGGCGGTTTTAAGTTCGTGGTTGCGCCATATACATGTACTAATAGACTGTAGTAAAACAAAAATAATGAAAAATGTTGGAGGTGGTTTTAAGTTTGCGCTGATGTGGCCACGTGAATACCACGAACATAACCTCCGCGAACATTTCTGCATTTTACAGTACATCATTTATATTGCATAAACCACCTCATGGTGTAACACAACAGACAGATTTAATTGAGCCACTCACAAGTGGGAAGGTTTCCTACTCTTTTCGATATGTGCGGTGTGTTCTTTTATGTGCTCGAGGTGTGGCTCTCCCCAAACACGGGACCTCCGTTATTGTCCCATCTGAGGGACATCAAGATATAGCCAAAGCCAGGTATTCATTTTGTTGTGGGATCGCGTAGCGCAGCGGGACCGTGTTCGGCCCGTGACCGAGAGGTTGCCGTGTTACCTATTTTGTGCCCTTGGGAAAGGCACTTTACACGACCTTCCTCACTTTACTTAAGTGAAAATGAGTGCTTAAAGTTTTGGCTAGGGCCGTCCCTCGGATAGGACGTAAAATGGAGGTCCCGTGTAGACGTGTGTCTGGGGAGAGCCATACTCCAGGCACGTTAAAGAACCCCCGCACGTGGGATGGTGCGGTGTGCAATAGTGCAAAATCCTTACGTCTAGAATTGGTGATTCTCTACAAATCACCCGGACTCCAGGAAGAATAGTGACATATCAGTCACTAATGGAGATCTGTATAACCAAACCAAACCAAACCAAGTTACGCAAGGAAATTGGTGTGGAATCAAAACATCTTTCTCAAACTCAAAGTCAAAGGCACAACCCTGTGCAACCTGTCAGGGATTCAATCGTAGCACCTCCTGGATGATTGAGTCAACAACCCTGACCACAAGGCCAATAGTGTCACCAGCTGCCACAGGTGTCACGTTTGATTATACAGTGATGTCCTAGAGTAGAGGCTCTAGTGGTAGCACAACACTCTCGGCCTAATCTTAATTAAATTCTGTGGAGATATGGACAAGGGTTCAATCCCATGTTTAAAAAAAATGATAATAACACAGCACACTCATGCATAAAAAAATGTAACAACCGTGCGTGACTCTTGAAAGTGTATGAAATTTTTCATCCGTATGAAGTGTAGAGATTTATTCTCATTTGAAAACAGCTACAGGTGTGAAATGCGGGTGTAGAATGTTCCACCTGTATTTCCAGGTGTGCAAAGGAATGCAGGAACATGAAGAGATCACCATGGGCCTGCTGTACAGCATACTGGTGGAGTCCACTAGTGCTCAAAAGGTCAGCTTCTTTTTTGTTCTTTCTTTAAAACTTTAATTTGTTGTTGTTGTTAATCTCTGTATTTCTTAAATTAACTTTCTTTCCCCTCTTTCTGCCTGTTTTTTCTTCCTTGCTTCCTTCCCTCTTTTATTTCTTTCTCTTCTCTCTTTCTCTTTCAATCTTTCTTTGTTTCATCTTTGCAAGCATAGATCTCTTATTTTTCTTTTGACTGAATGTGCTTTCCTCTCTCTTTCTTAGTATACTATGTTTATTTCAATGTTCTGTCCCACCTTTGAAAAATACTTCAGTCCCTTCACAGATACTTATATATAGCTCAATTCCTTCTTCCTTGTAATTCCCCTGTCACATTATCCACGATCTTCGGGCGTATCGATGGAAGATCGGCCATATTTAAGATCAACAGAGGTTTGCACATATTTTTCACCTGAAAACTGTCCCTGTCACATACAAGCCATACTTTGTACCTCGTACAGTTGTTGTACAATTAAGTTATTATCATAAGCAAGGCTCGGGCGATCGCCGGAATATCGTCGTTCAATCGATTTTCACCAAATGTGACGGGTATAACCAAACATTTGACTGCTTAAAATGTCGTGTCTACTAGCCTATAAGTTATAAGTAGCCACTTAGCCATTTGACACTATAGGATAAAACTATTAGTATTACAAGAAACTTTTCTCTTTTATGCACTGTTTCTAGTCTCTGAGTGACCTGACGTTTATAACAAGGGACGGACTGGGCCTGGTACTGGTTAAACTGAACCAACTCATCACAGACCACTTCTCCAAACTACTGGAGTCTGTTAGAACACAGGTAAGTTAAACTGAACCAACTCATCACAGACCACTTCTCCAAACTACTGGAGTCTGTTAGAACACAGGTAAGTTAAACTGAACCAACTCATCACAGACCACTTCTCCAAACTACTGGAGTCTGTTAGAACACAGGTAAGTTAAACTGAACCAACTCATCACAGACCACTTCTCCAAACTACTGGAGTCTGTCAGAACACAGGTAAGTTAAACTGAACCATCACAGACCACTTCTCCAAACTACTGGAGTCTGTTAGAACACAGGTAAGTTAAACTGAACCAACTCATCACAGACCACTTCTCCAAACTACTGGAGTCTGTCAGAACACAGGTAAGTTAAACTGAACCATCACAGACCACTTCTCCAAACTACTGGAGTCTGTCAGAACACAGGTAAGTTAAACTGAACCATCACAGACCACTTCTCCAAACTACTGGAGTCTGTTAGAACACAGGTAAGTTAAACTGAACCAACTCATCACAGACCACTTCTCCAAACTACTGGAGTCTGTCAGAACACAGGTAAGTTAAACTGAACCATCACAGACCACTTCTCCAAACTACTGGAGTCTGTCAGAACACAGGTAAGTTAAACTGAACCATCACAGACCACTTCTCCAAACTACTGGAGTCTGTCAGAACACAGGTAAGTTAAACTGAACCATCACAGACCACTTCTCCAAACTACTGGAGTCTGTCAGAACACAGGTAAGTTAAACTGAACCAACTCATCACAGACCACTTCTCCAAACTATTGGAGTCTGTCAGAACACAGGTAAGTTAAACTGAACCATCACAGACCACTTCTCCAAACTACCGGAGTCTGTTAGAACACAGGTAAGTTAAACTGAACCAACTCATCACAGACCACTTCTCCAAACTACTGGAGTCTGTTAGAACACAGGTAAGTTAAACTGAACCAACTCATCACAGACCACTTCTCCAAACTACTGGAGTCTGTTAGAACACAGGTAAGTTAAACTGAACCAACTTACATGTATCACAGACCACTTCTCCAAACTACTGGAGTGTGTTAGAACACAGGTAAGTTAAACTGAACCAACTCATCACAGACCACTTCTCCAAACTACTGGAGTCTGTTAGAACACAGGTAAGTTAAACTGAACCAACTTATCACAGACCACTTCTCCAAACTACTGGAGTCTGTTAGAACACAGGTAAGTTAAACTGAACCAACTCATCACAGACCACTTCTCCAAACTACTGGATTCTGTTAGAACACAGGTAAGTTAAACTGAACCAACTCATCACAGACCACTTCTCCAAACTACTGGAGTCTGTTAGAACACAGGTAAGTTAAACTGAACCATCACAGACCACTTCTCCAAACTACTGGAGTCTGTTAGAACACAGGTAAGTTAAACTGAACCATCACAGACCACTTCTCCAAACTACTGGAGTCTGTTAGAACGCAGGTAAGTTAACCTGCACCAACTTATCACAGACCACTTCTCCAAACTACTGGAGTCTGTTAGAACACAGGTAAGTTAACCTGCACCAACTTATCACAGACCACTTCTCCAAACTACTGGAGTCAGTTAGATTTGAACACAGGTAAGAAGTGTCATATACAGGTACACTAATACAGGGTTCAAAGTAATTTCTATAGCCAGCTCACAGTCAAATGCAAGGTTACCCATAAACATTTAAGATTACCACAGATCAAATATAATCCTGAACCCTGCAAGTTACTCCTTACATTTCAGGTTTTCAATTGTTTGACATTGTTTAAAAGACTGTCATTTCAGGGTCATTTTGGCATGGCCCCTATGATTCACCTTGAGAGATCTTGCGGTTCCTTGGATACTTTTGGGCTTGGCCGGGGTGGGCCCTGGGTTGAATTTAATCTATACCATGACCGGGGCTACATCCCTGAAAAGTGAAAGGCAGCAGTAAATTACAAGTAGGACTAAAGCCTTAAAACTTTAGAGGCATTGTTGTACGTGTAGCCATCTTAACCTTAATATAACCAAAACAGAAATGTAGCTAAAGGACTCTTACAGTACTATGTTAAAACTAAAAGTTATAGTGTACATTCAATTATATTATTGTATTCATCTCATAGTTCTAACACTGTGAATTGTTTGCATCACAGGTGCTTTGGTTGACTCGAGAACTGATCAAGACGTCCGTAGCAGGAACCGACGGCATCTGTCTGTCACTACTCAAACAGATCATCGGTGGGTGGCAGTTCTTGAATATTAGTGACGTTTTCGGGCTCATATGTAAAGGATATTGTTCACAATTCTGGAAAATCGTTTTAGATCAGTAAGGTGTATGTACTAGTACTGTAACCATGTTTAGTTTAATTGCTTGCCATTATACAATATATTCTGTAAAATGTATCCAAGTTCGCGTCCGTTTTATTTCGCGGTGGAGGGGAAAATGGAGTGTTGGAGGTGGTTTAGAGTTTCCGGTAGTGTCATATCTACTGTAGTCACATACTAAAATGGAAAAATGTTTGCGGCGGATTTATGTTCGCAGTTTTTGCAATGAATTTCATGTTCACTGCATTTGCAGTATTCCCAATTCACTGAAATATATGATTGTCTGTAAAACATTTACTTGCATCCCTGCGGTGACTGGAAAGTTGCTAACTGTGAAAACCTCTTGCCCACAGGAGGAGACGTGTCTCAGAAGAACGTGTGGCTTGCAGAGGCCTTGCTCGACGTTCTCGCCGATAACAGGTACTGTATTTATTTCAATTTTTTGCATTTGGTTTTATGTTTGCAGTTTTCGCCGTGACTGCACAATGAACTTAAAACCACTGTACCATTAAGGACTTAAGCAATATCACGAAATTTAAACTGCCGCGAATGCTGCATTGGCTCTTCACAGCAATATTAAATCACTTCAAACCTTAAGGCATTTACCGTAATGGCAAGATTGATTTAACCAATCATAAACCTCCTTTTTCCTCCTGCATGTACACAGAGCAAAAATAGGTCCCTTAAAAAATTGATGTGTTTCAATCCTTACTTTGCTTCTAACAATTGCGTATGGTATGAACTAATTATAATAGGATTGAAATGAATAGTTTGATATAAATAGACAAGTCTCTTTGCTTCATAAACCAAATTACACAAACACACTGGCCACCGCACATTTGCAAAGAGAGGGACAACATATTTCGATACACTTTTAGGGGACATTAGGCATGCACCAACTCTACAGCAGTTTAAAGCTGCCCTAAGCCACATACCACAGCACATTGACCTCTGACCTCCACCGTTGACGTTTTTAGTTGACTTCTGACCACTATTTTTGTTAATGACGCTTCGGCTTATTTGTATATATTGTTTGTTGTCCTCTGGTTGCCTTCTACTCCTACTGAATGTTAAGCATTTTGTTTTGCTTTTCATGTAAGTGGAAATCAACTCGTTAAGTTGAAGGGGCTACCCACCTGTCTGAAGGTCAATAAATAAATAAAAAAATTATTAAATATCTGTTTCCAGCCTTAGACTGGTTTAATAACATATTTTTCTTCTTGCTTCTTCTTCTCCCTCTCATTTGCCCCCCTCCCCACCTGTAGACCATGGCTGGACAAACACCCAGTGCTGGTGTCCATCTCTGTCTACACATACCTACGACTGGTGGAGGACCACGGAGGTCAGGGGTTGGCTGGGATCAGGCAGAAAGAAGTGGACTTTTGCGTGACACTTCTCCGAGAAAAGGTCTGTAGTTGTCTGTATCCTAAGTTTTTTAAATGTTGGTTTGTGAAATTTGAAAAGATGTTCCATTTGTATTCATAGTATAGTAGTTACTCCGAGGATGAACTGAACTGAACTAAACTATGGAAAATAAAATGGAACATTTGAATGTTATTTTTACTTGTCACATCTGATTTGAAAGAAATGTCAGTTTTTCTTATAGTGGATAGACTTTGCTGTCAATAGTCTGATCTGAAAGAACTCTTAACCCTCACGGAGGGCAGACTGCCTTTTGATTGGTCTAATTTGAAATAACTGTCATTCCTCACAATAGGTAGACTGTGCTGGAAGTAACTGTCAATCCTCATAATGGACAGACTGTTTTGTGACTGGTCTAATTTGAAATTACTGTCATTTCTCACAGTGGATAGACTATGCTGTGATTGTTCTAATTTAAAATAACCGACATTTCTCACAGTGGACAGACTGCGCCGTGATTGGTCGAGATCTGATCCGCCTGCTGCAGCACGTTGCCCGCATCCCGGAATTTGAGCGCCTGTGGCGAGACATGATCACGAACCCACAGACACTTAGTCATCAATTCACTGGTTAGTAAACCCTAAAGTTTATTATCATATAGCCAGGGAGCATGTCACCGGAACGTACTGCGCCTGCGCAAACTCTGGTAGTTTGGGGCTTGGTTTGGTCAACGTTGCATTAAAATCCCGCTTGTTGCACAGTATATGTTAGAGACATGGTTTCATGTAAAACGTACACAGGATTTTACCCTTATATACGCACGTACTTTCTTAAATGCGGCCCTTTAGTAAACCGGGGGTTTAGCATGTCTATACTTTTCGCGCAGGCGCAGTACGTTCCGGTGACGTGCTTAGCCAGGGGATGTGGGCCAATCAGAAGGCCCCATTTCATGCTGGTTATGACGCCGTAACAGCCGTGCATTAAATTTTTGATTATTGCACGTGTGCAATAATGACTTTTGAAAGTTTGAACCAATCAGAAGGACAGACAAACAGGACGCTGGCCAATCAGAATGAGATATCCAGGAATCGTCCATCTGCCAAGATCGGGGAATAAGTACAGGCATGGCAGGGGGGATGGCTCCCTCTTTTAACATCGGTAGTGCGTGTTTCTTTGTTCAAAGAAAACATTTGCCGTCTTAAAACAACATTGAATTACCTATAATATTTAAGACAATAAAATCTATTTCAAGTCATGTCCAATTTAAACTGCAAATGGAAAATGAAATTATTTGCACCCCCGCCCATTCAAGTTCAGACGACAATAACACCACGGTCCGCCATTGAGTAGCGGTCATGGCGCTGGAGGACCAAAATGCTACCTTTCTTCGGAGAAGACGTTTCTGAGTTCGTAGTGAACGAGATTCTCAAGAGCTGTGAGGCACGGGAATCCCGGAATGCCTTGTTTGTTGTTGTTTGTTGTTGTTCAAATTCACTGTTCAAATTTATCTACTGAATAAAAGATGCATGTTTTATAAAGGAATTTGTTGCTCCTACCCAACCGGAAACTCTACTCTACTCTTAAATGGGTCAGTGTGGGTAGGCTATATGATAATAGGGTTAATGACCCGACTGTTCCTCGGTATATATGGTGTCGTGGTCTCATAAAACCACCTCATTCGCTTCGCTCACTCAGTGGTTTTATTCGGTGGTTATAGCAAAGGACCAGGCGTTACGACACCATATACACCTCGGGGCGGGTCATTAATCCTTAATTATTTGGCTGGCCCTTCAGGCTTTGCCAAAATAAAAGTTTTATTTTAGACTTGTTTACAAATATTTTAAAGAACTGAGAGTATGTGATATGTTTTGTTTTTTTTAATTGACTTTCATACTAACTTTCTGGTTAGGCTCGACAATTTGGGTCTGGAGGTCCAGGTTCGATTCCTGAAATTCTGGCTAGATGTTGTTGTACCTTTGAGAAAATGACTGTTTACGGGACTTTTGTCACCCTATCCATGTGTAAAAGAGAGTACCTGACTTTTGGTTGGGAAAGTAAAATGCGCTGGAAGGAGAGGGATAGGCCCCACCTTCCAATATTGTACCCTAGATGCAGTGGATAACAGCCCACTAAACCACAGTCTCAGAAAGGGACTACTGAGTACTGTTCCTTTTTTTTATCTTTTGATAACACTTAAATCATGTTTTTGTGTTAGTTATGATATGTGTTGCTTTAACGTTTTTCTATGTATCTCCAGGCCTTTCCCAACTGATGACGTTACGAACGTCCCGTAAGTTCCTGGCGTGTCGACTGACTCCAGAGATGGAGAACAAACTTCATTTCATCACGTCTAAGGTTAGTGTCATCTTCTATTCCTGAGAAATTATCACTCTGCAAATTTTGTATTAAAAAAAAAAAACACGCTACTGCTGCAGCAATAATAACCATATCTAAATCTTTATTCTACGTCAGCGCTTAATGTCTCTGCAATTTTCTTTTCTACATTTCACTGTGAGTTTTGTTCTTTCTTATTAAATCATAATGTTTGTTTCATTCTGTAGGTTCGATTTGGTCAACAACAGAGATACCAAGACTGGTTCCAGAGACAGGTTAGAGAATACTCTCTTATAACTGATTGATGGATGGATGGATGGAGGGAGGGATAGATGGATAGAGGGATAGATGGATGGATAGATGGACAGAGTCAGTTATTGAGTGAGATTGAATGTTATTGAATCAGAGTGATTTGAGAGAATGATTTGAGTGAGTGAGTGAGTGAGTGAGTGAATGATTGAGTGAGTGAGTGATGTCAGTGAATGATTTGAGTGAGTGAGTGATTTCAGTGAATGATTTGAGTGAGTGAATGAGTGAGTGAATGAGTGAGTGAGAGAGAGAGTGATTCGAGAGAGGCTTTTCCTCCCTTTATCCATCTATTAATCATTTCAATATTTAGGCCTGGTGAGTTTTAAGGTTTCTTAACAGCTTTCTTATATCATACAATCATGTAGTTTTTTAAAAGCAACAGCCAATACCAGCATTTCATTCAAATTACCCTTGATGTTTTTCCCCTCCCCATACAGTACTTGAGTACCCCTGAGAGCCAGTCACTACGCTGTGACCTGATTCGCTACATCTGTGGAGTCATCCATCCCTCCAACGAGATCCTGTGCTCCGACATCGTCCCACGCTGGGCTCTCATTGGCTGGCTGCTCATGTCCTGCAAGGTATCGTTGATCGCCGATTTAAAAGTTTTAAGTTGTTTGATCTACCTAAAAAAGTTATAACAAATGCATGCATCAGTTGCAAATTTTTTTACAGAGGGAGTAAAAAGTAACTACCAAAAACATAACCATATATGGGTATGGCTGTTCCAAACACTGTCTGATTCCCCAGAAAGGTTAGCGTAATCATCTCAGAAGGGAACATGTTGTTTTTGCTCTGTTTCTTTGTCTTTCTCTTCTTTTTCGTAACACAAATAAGGTCAATGACCTTGACCAGATGACCATTACCATGCTTACTGGTATAGTTAACAGACACTCTATAGTGTTTGATTACATTATGTAGCAAGTAGCAGGACAGGGCTGGAGCGGCTGGTCACCATACTGTAGTATGTTAGAGTTAGATAGAATAAAACAGAGCAAGTGTTCTTTACCCGCAGTCCAATGTTGCAGCATCCAACGCCAAACTGTCGCTGTTCTACGATTGGCTGTTCTACCAGCCTGACAAGGACAGCATCATGAATATAGGTACGTTACACATGTTGCTTTGTACTTTGTAGTATTCATGAGAATCTAAAAACGTTCGCAACAACAACAATAAAGGTAATTGTCAACAAACTGAAAAAATAATGTCACACTTTAACTTGAGCACAACTGAGGAAGTTTCTGATGTCTACAATAAATCTTAACGTCGTGGAAGTTACTGACAAAAAGATACGACTTAATGTGAAAATTGTTTTTGTTTTTCTTTTCTAGAACCTGCCATTTTAGTGATGCACCACTCTCTACGCTCCCATCCACACATAACAGCCACACTTCTGGACTTCCTATGTCGGGTAGGTTACAACTTTTAGGAGTAGTTTTTTTGGTAACACCTCGGGGATGGAGCCTGTGGAGTATTGTTTGTTTGTTTGCCATGTTTGATGTTTGATGCAGAATTTTTTTCATTCAGATGCCTAGTAGCACAAAAAGGCACATAACATTCCTTGCTATTTCTGTAGCAGTACATGTTTTTACAGGTAGTGGTCGTTACCCCTTCCACCTTAACATGCTTTAGGCACCTCCTGGAAAAGATGGCCCCCATTTTATGTCAGAAAGACGGGTGCAGCCCCAAGCAAAATGCCCTGCCCGGGGTTAAACTGGGTTCTCTTAGTTATCATCTATCTCAACTGTGAGGCTGCTACCAGTTGAGCTATAGGGACATCCCTCAGAGACTTCTACAGTAAAGATATATAACATTCTCCCTGATTCCTTACCCAACAGGTGTATCCTGACTGTCAATCATAATTAGCAGCACAACCAATGACAGCATGGTAATTAGCACTTTGACCAATGAGAGAGTGTCACTGACAAAAGACAATGGATGCTGCATGTATGAAACATCTGTTTCACAGGTCACTTCAGCAAGAAAAGTGTTGATTAAGACTAAAACTGTTTCTTCTTGTCATCTTGCAGATCATTCCAAACTTCTTCCCACCGTACGAAGCCCAAGTGAGACAAGGAATCCACACCTCCTTGAGGCAGATCTTAGAAAAAAGGGTTCTACCGTAAGTCAACTTATCATTGTCACCAGTCAAACTATTTTATCATACACCAACCTTTTTTTGTTATAAGTAAACTTTTTTTGACGACGCCTCAGGGGAGTCGTCAAGTGGTATATATTGCATTCAGTCTACAAAAATTCTAGGAATTGCACAGGCATTTTTCCAAGAATGCTAGTACTCCACAGTATGCTGGGTATGCAAGTCACCGCCCCCCCTAAATCTGTTCCAGATGTATCTCTGGTATGCAATGGTGGAATGTAGGTCAGACCATTGTGCTGTACCGGGGATAGTACATTTCTGCTGACTGTAGGTTTATGTTACAGGTGGGCTAGTATATTGTGCCATGGATAGTGCGACAGGGAAGTTCCAGTCTATTTCTGATTTGAGCTGTATTGTTGTACCCTTAATCGTCATCATGGCAATAATACATTTTTATTGCCAGTCTTGTTTCTATATTTAGGTTTTGCATGTATCGTTATTTGGACTAACAACAAATGATGCTACATCACTCCTCAAACAAAATATAATTTTTACAGTACTGGTAAATCTGCCCATACCAGGTCGCTGTCTCCGTTGTTTGACAACCCCAAGCTTGACAAGGACCTGAGAGTCATGATCAGGGACAAGTTTTCTGAGTTCTGTACAACAACCGGTGAGTCATATTGTCTAGAAATTAACGTAGAATTCGAATGCTATAAATTATAATGATACAAGTCACAAGAATCTGAATTCTATGCCTACTCTTCTTCAAGGTTTAGCATTGTTGACAAATTCTGAGTGAGGCATAAAAGGTCGTATGCATTATAGTGTCATATCATAATTATGTTATTTCTTATCCTGAATTTATCATTAAATGTTATGTGTTTACAAGTTATTCATATCTTAAAGTTGAATATCAGATAGTCACAAGGGCTGCCTCAGTGTTCAAAGACTGGTTTTGAAGACATTCTTTGAATGCAATGGAACAATCAATAGAAATCGGATCCTGCCCAAATCATTTTGCAATATAACAAGTAATTGCAATTTACCAGTTTCCATTGTCCGTTCTCCTGAATTTACTACAAAGGTATCTCGGTTGGCTAAATTGGCATTTTGACCTTCCACTGTTTTCTTATTAATGAATTAAAAAGAATGGAGCCATAACGAATGTTTATAGATGGGCATTAAAGAATTCTAAATCTGATTTTTTGGGGGCCAAATTGATGACGTCATCATTTTTATTACCTCTGATATTATTTTTTCTATGACAAAATACAGCACTTTGGTACATACCACAGTAATGAAACTTCGTTTTTTGTTGCATAATGATGCAAGCTACAAACGTATTGTTGCGCAAACTGATATCTACTAACGATCTGTTACTGTAGTTTATTAAGAATTAGATTTTTTTTATCAGATGAAAACAAACATTTTCTAATTCTCCATTCTTTCTTAATTGATAATCAAACAGTGGAAGGTCAAAATGCCAATTTAGCCAACCGAGATACCTTAAGCATTGTCACTGCCATTATCTGCCCTTCCATGACCCTCCTTCATCTACTTAGAGAAGCTCCTTACCAACAGTTTTTTTTTTATGTGCATTATTCTTAAACTTAGGTGTTTTCCTTCTCCCATCAATGCATTGATCATTTACCATATACATTGTAGAAGGTGTTGTAATGTTGATTAGAACTGCAAGGGGGCACTGTTACTATTTCCATCCCTTTAATGATTTTTCTATTCATTGCTCTTTTTACGTCACCATCCACTCTGTTCTTCTGCTAGTGTTTTGTCATAACATTTGTCTCTAACTTGTTAACCTCAGCGACATCAGCAACCAAAGTTCCTGTGGAAGAACCGCTACTGGTCAAACCAGAGGTCGTTCTCATCAGTTCTGATAACGACAAGAACAACGACAGAGAGTACGTCGGAGAGGTGGCGTTCAGCGATGACGAAGAGGAGGAACTTGGGGGTAAGATGCAGCTCTACGCAGGAAACTCTGGATAAGAAATGTTCCACAAAACATTATTGTTTTGTTGTTCACCTTGTAGTGCCTAGTGGCACATAGGAAAAAAATATAATTGTCTTTCCTGCTTCAGTCCTGAAAAAACTAGGGTCGGTAGGTAGGGATTATCTTTTTTTCTTGCAGTTTCCTTTAGCCAAAAATTTAGTGAGACATATTACAATACAGTTGAACAAAGTAAACTGAAATGCATGAGGACACTAAGTGTCTTTCAATGTCAAACTTGAATGTTGTGCACAATAGATACATTTATTCTTCATTATGTAGCTAGGACAAGCAGTGTTTTTATTTCAATAGGAAGCAGGCTGAATGAAGATTCTAACTGGAAACTATGTAACTCCACTGCCCACCCCAAAAAAAGGCTAGGGTTGGCAGGTTTTTCTAGGGTAGGTATGGAAACAGGAGCACAACATTTTTTCTAGGTCTGATAGGAACAAGAAGCTGCGAACTGTGAGTCTACTACCAGTTGAGCCACAGGGACATCCATATTGAAAAAGAGGAAAAAAATTGTGTGTAGAAATATCAGATTCTGTGAAGGACAATGGAAAGGAAGGTTTGCAAATTCATGACGGAATGTTTTCGATTCACTTATAGGCAAGGTACACTGGAAGTTCCGGCCAATCAAAGAAGTGGACGAGTCGACCGTGGACATCTCGGACTCGCTGAGACAACTGGCACGGGACAGCGAACTGCGGGACCTCGTGGTGCAACTACAGGCGGACAGGTGCATACCATCATGTAAATCTTAAAACGTTCACACTGGTTTTAATTTTCTTGGTGACCTCTTACCCATAAATTCATGACCCCACAAATATGCTTTTCTGGATTGTATTTTATTACTACTGTACATGTACTGCAAATTCATTTCGATCGCATACCTAAAATACAGTTTAAAAACATGTATCACCGAAAATAATTCTTGTAAAAATGAATGAATTTTAGTTACAGTAACAGCTTACTGTATTCAATACCTCACCTTCTGATTAATGTACGTAATTGATACCTGCATTGCTATACATAATTATAATGTAATCAATGTGTACATTTCTGTTTTCAGTGATATTTCCCAAGACACAGAAGCCCAATATGAAGTGGTGGACAAAATTGTGGAAACCATCTTACAAATGGTAAGAGGGAAAGAGAACTCTTGCAAGTCATGTACATTTAGAACACATAGAATATTGTAGACTGTCATAATTGAAAGATAATGCCACAGTAAACTGGTGCACATATTTTGTCAGATAATCTTCAGAACTAGGGGAAAGAGGTTTACCTTCAATGGGGGTACTGTTTTGGTTGTGTACTACAATGTACATGTATGATCAAGCTTTTAGCTAGGATTTTATTATAGGGAGTCCAAACTTATTGGTGAGTCGCGGTAAGTGACTATTGTAGGAGGGGTCTGGGGGCATCCACCTTCCACGGTGCAGAGTTTTTCACATGATTTTAAGATAAAACAGAGCATTCTAAGGTATCCCAAGAGGCAAAAATACTGTTCCAGGGGTCACAGTAGAAGACTGTGACCACAGATGACCTGGTTGCATCCCTGGTCAATCAGTATTTCATGCTTGTCAGAGGATTTTCTCCCCAGTATAGGGCGTCCAGGGGCATCAAATTTCTTGTTACTCTAAGAAAAGTGCGTCCAGATGACACATTGACGCATGCCTGGCTAAGAGCCTGTGTATGATTGTGTGTTTGCACCTATAACTCAAGATGGATTATTTTAGCATGGGGCACATGTAGTTTCTTAGTAGTGTGGTATAATCCATAAACATCTGGCAAGGTCATTGACCTCAATTCGGATCACCCTGGTATCCTAGGACTGTTATAGCATATGATAAGCTGTATACGGCTTGGCTATGGTAGTAAGAAATTCACAAAAACTTTTTCAGGGAGGTACATGTATATGACGTCTCTGTTTCCTTGTTGTTTCTGTAGGAGGATTTTGAGAGTGAAGTTGCCTCGCCTCTCGCTGACTGCCTGTCGGAGTTGTTCAGGAAACAACTGTCAGGGAAGGTTTTACCTGCTGAAGCTACGCAAGAGTGAGGAGCTATTATCAATGATTGTTTATTTGTGACATTGTTGATTTTTTTTTTACGATTTACGATTCCTAAAGGTTCATTAGGGCTACCCATACATACATGTACATTGTAAAATTAATGGTTCTTGAATGTGTTCAAAATGAAAATGAAAGACTACTCTTACGGGGGTATCTCACTGGATTGCAGTACGTTGGTGCCCGACACCCCAACGTACTGCCAACACACGGCAATCCAGTGAGATAACTCAGTGATAAGACAAGTATTCAATTGTTAAGAATTGATTGGATAATGAAAGTTGCTTGTTCTGTCTAACCTAAATAACAATAATTTTGTTCCAGGTCCATTCTTGAGTCGATTGAAAAACCAGTCTACGTTATCTTCAGGTAAGGGCAGAGACAATCTCTGTCGGTTTATTGAAAATACATTAAATGTTTTTAAAGTCAATGTTTTGTTATTGTTAAACGAATGTAACTAGATGAAAGGAATGCACTTTAAGAAATTTGTTATGCGAAGAGATTATATTGTTTCAGAGTATTGTTTAGGAAATGTTATGCCATCAATATGACTTACAAATGTACATGTGTATGCTGTGATACTTTTTATAGGTCAATGTTTAGTTATTGTTTAAGGAATGTAACCACAGATGAAAGCAATATACAAGAAATTTGTTACAAAGAGATTATATTGTTTCAGAGCATTGTGTAAGAAACTTATAATAAATGCCATCAAACTGACATTGATATACTTTGTATAACTTCTATGATGACAACATTAATGAGAAACGCTATGATTTGATTGGTCAGAAACCTGTGTCAGATGTCGGAAGACTCGTACCCTAGTGTAGAGATCCTGTACACACTGATGGACAAGTTGTACCAGAGACAACCAAGGCTGGGATATCACCTCCTGTACTATCTGTCTGTTAGGTAAGTTTGTTTGCTTTGAATTTCACCAGAATAATTTTTTCCAGTTTCTTCCTCTCCTTCTTTTTCTCCAAACAAATACAACGTAAGGTCAATGACCTTGACCAGATTCTGTCATTTTAGTTATGTATTACTGGTAAAGTAGCAGCCATTTGCGGTGTTTGATTACATTATGTAGCAAGTTGCAGGACAGAGCTAGTGGGGCTGGTTACCATGATAATGTATGAAAAAGTGTCCTTGGAAAGGGACTTAAGATGACTCCTCACTCCAGGTGTAAAAATGGGTTCCTGACTTTAATTGGGGAGGTAAAAGTTGGTGGAAGGAGAGGGGTGGTTTCTGCCTTCTTATATCGTGCTTTAAACACTGTGGATAACAACCCACTGTCCCTGTGTACTCAAAAAGGCTATTGGACTACCTTTACCTCTACTAACAATACCTTTAGCACATGATGTTATGACTTTATACATGAGTCCCTTGGCCTCCAGGTCGTTGGGGGAGACAAGGTAGACATGAAGATGAAGAGTTGTCTCCAGGCCCGTCTGTCTTCCGTTACAGCCAGTCTTTCCTGCACGTTGAGGGATGTGACTTTATATTTCTAAATGATATGTTTATTTTCCAGTAAGGTGACTGAAGACAAGGCCAGAGTGTATGAGGACTTCAGTGACCACACCCAACTCAGAGATCTGGAAACTTGTTTAATGATGGACATTAAGGTTATAAAGTTACCTTCTCGATTCTTACTAAATTTTTCTTTATCCTTGAATTTCGTAACATTTAATTATCAAACACCTTATTTCAATAAAATAAATAGATTAAAAGTTTTATTTATACTGAATTTTTCTAATTTTTCAATACATGGTTTTCTTTTAGGTTATGAATCTTTTAATATGTGATGTTCATAAAATTAGCAATTCATCAATGTCGCAACTGTTCTTTTATCCGCAGGAATGCCAAGACAATGATATTTCCCTATTGTGTTACCTGGTGCCCTTTGTCTACACACAGGTAAGACTGTCTTTTCAGATTTCAAGAAATCTGTTCTTATCTTAATCTTAAGCTGTAGACTCTGAAAGCAATTGGAAAATTTATTCTCTAATAAGAATTGGAGACAATGCAGTTGAGAATCATACTACAAAATGACAATGTCCAGATGTTCAGTGTTTCATTTTTTTGCAGCTATCTCTCTACTGTGGTTTCTAATATTTTTGAAGGGCTAGTAAATCACTTAGAACAGATAGACAGCAAGGATAATGAACTATCTTGGCCTTGCATTAATTGATGACTTGACTGATTCTAAGGCCTAAGCTAAGTTGCTTTGTACAGAAAATGAGCAGAGTTTCAGAATTGCTCTTTACTGTACCAACTTTCTACAGTGACTGTCTGACTGTGCCTGCCCAATTAAACCCAATTGTGGTCAAACCAGGGCTCTAGCCAGCGTCCGTTTTTTGTGGTTTTCGCGGTTTTCACGACAATGGGAATTGGCTGACGGAAAAAACAATTCGAGCTAGCTAGAGCCCTGGGTCAAACTCTCCTGGCCCTTTTCCCCAGAGCCAGTGTACATGTAGTTAGTCTTAAGTTTAAGCTTACAGTTGTATATTATCAGTTTGAGCAAAGCTTGACAATTGGTCATATGGAGTACACACATTGTCCCCTATTTGTCCAGATGGTGTCTCTAACTTGTTAATGCTAAATACTCATTTTCAGTGACTCTTTGAGTTCTTCTTGTTTATACTGGTAAGCTTTTCCTTGTTGACTGACAGTGTATGAAATTACTAAATGATAAATACATTTGGCAGCATAGCACTAGTCTAAGACAAAAGGAGGAAAATATTTCTGAAGAAAGTTACTAGTAATACTGTACCTGCTGGTCCAGTAACTGTAACAATAAAACAGAATAAGGTCAGCACAGGGCTGGCCAGCCAAGTAAACAATGCCAGACACGTACATTGATTGTAAGAAACTGTGCAGTTTATTTTTGCATCTCTTCAAGTGGTGTGAAAGTGTGGTTAACTGAATCAGCACTGTATACATGTGCACATTTACAATGTATCTTTACCATTTGTCATTACTTCATGTTCTTTCTCTTTAAGGTTTTGACAGATTAGTAGGAATCAACATAATCTAACAGCTAAATTAACGTATCTGGTCAATATTATATAATTCAGAACCACGTCAAGTTCAAAACCTATACCAAATCTATATGCACTGCATGCAAAGTCACGCAAAGAACCCAGGAGTAAACAATGGGAATCAAGCTTTAAATTTCTATTAACTGTTGATGTTACATCATAGTACTTTAAAATAGTGTTTAAAACTTCCAATGTTAAGTTGCAAAAACCATCAGTCAATTTTCATTTTCTGGAATTCAGTAGGTTCAAGTAGCCATTGTTTACAATTACAGAAAATTGATGAATTCTCAAAAATTGACTACAACTAGCAGAGATTCCCAAGGCAACGTGTGCTTCCAATTGTGTAATCTACGTGATATGTAGAATGTTATATGAAATTAAAGGGAAAGCTACATTTCAAGTGTCAAACGCAAAAAAAAAAGAAAATTTTAGTTATCAAATAGATTTTCCAGACTTTGGAATGATTAAATGTTGGTCTGACAAATGTCAATGTTTAGCTCGCAGCTTTCTTTGAAACTGCTTTTGCCTGTTTCTTGGTTTTTGAACATATTATGAATCAAAAGTGGTCAGATAGCACCACTATTGCTGTGTAGTTGTCACTCACATCTGTAGAGTCTCTCTGGATGGTCTCATGTTACTCGGCTTTTGCAAAAGCTGCTGGAAACTTCTTCTTGAGGACGTCTTGACTGTATGTAGAAAAAGGAAAATTGGTTTTTAAGTTAGCTCGTTTCTAGTCATTTGACTCATGAGAACAAAGCTATTATAATCGGTTTGTGTGTTTGTTTGTCTTAGTGTGTGTCTGCAGTTAGCTGAATATTCCAAAGTGGCAGTAAGCTGTAATTATAGCATACTTGTTTTGACATCAGAAAAAAAATACAGTTTGAATACACATAAAGTCAATCACTGACCACCATTGATTATTGCAAAATTTCTTATACTACAAAATGTACATAAGAAAATTAAGACAGGTACAGGAGTGATATACATGAAAGATTGTTTTAAGATATATATTTCACGTCATACATGTACCTTTCAACAGGTATAGGAGTTTCGAGTGAAATACATTGACATACAGTCAAACTTATCTATAGCAGTCACTCAAGGGACTGGAGAAATGTGGCCACTATAGACATGATAGACAGGTGGCCACTTTACAGAAAATGCTGATCAATTGACCACGAGCAATAACTTACTAATGATTTCAGTACCCACTGATCGTAATTCACATAAACATAAATGAATATTGGAGTGGTATTGGGACGTTATTGACATCTTTGGCATCCAATGTACATCACTTCAAAATTAGTTAATTTGGGATTTATTTTCTGTTTTCAGATCAAATATTATTTTGGCTCCTTTTTCTTGGTGTTACAACCAAATGATAAATCTGGTATGGATGGGAAGTTCACTTTGCAAGCCTTTAAGGGAAAAGAGGGGACCCCAGTATGCTGTATCAAAAATTCAAATGTTTCTACTTATTACCTACTTGAAAAAAAAAAGCCAGGTATTTTTACCTGCTTGAAAAAAAGCAGGTATTGTTTTTTGTAGGAATCATGTTTGGAGTTTGTGTTTCCGGACCGATATCTTTAGAATCTCTGGTTGGATTGCGATCATGTTTGCTATGGGGGTATAATGTGTGAGCCATTGTGCTTTAGCGCACATTAGAAGTTTGCTGCAGTTTTGTGGTTACTTTAAGAAAAGTATTTACGCTGAGTCTCCTTTTTGACAGGAATAGAGTGGTCCCAGTTGATCTGGTAATACTAGAGCAAGCCAGCTCGGGCAATTAGTCATCCCTGTCACCACTGTGTGTTGGGTGAATCATCTGCCAGGTGCAGGTGTAACAATAGGAAATAAAAATGAAATGGTGAGGTCACTAGAAAGGTGTAGTTTTGGATCTCACCATTTACCATAGATAGATAAGAACAATGATGGAATAATTTTGCCAAAAATCAAACCATATATCAACCCCACAACACACCATACCCACCATCACAAAACAAAATATTTCATGCAGGTTTGAGTTTTCAGACTCTTGTTGTCATTTCAAATTGCCTGAACTAAAGTGTCTTTATACTAATACTCAGAGACATGCTTACATGACAGGAAGTATGTAGTCAAGGGGGTTGGGAATTGCATGGCCAATGATCCAGGCAGCCCCTCCTACTGCTAATCCCGGCCACATACCAACGTAAGCACCAGCAACAGTGGCAGTGCCAAATCCAATCCAAGAGGAATACCTTGGAAGAAAAATGATAGACACCGCAGTAAGGTTATAATGATTCTTTTGTATGCAGTAAATTGTGCTACTGGAATGCTGACCCTAGTAAACTTACCAAGCATGGCTATTGTAGGGTATCACTGTGCTCACTGGGTATTGAAACCTTAAGCAAAATGTGTTTTAATGTATTTCATGTACATAATGTTTTAGTGCATTGTAGCACTGCTGTTGGCACAATAATTTTACAGCAGGATCATATTAGGCTCCATGTACTGTACCTCATGGTTCAAAATTAGTCCAGATTCTGAATCTGATTCAACAAGTTTTCAAGTCTATTCAATTCAAGTGCTTGCTTAGCAAAAAAGATGTGCTCAATTTACCTAATAGCATGGGCAACAACTAAGAAAATCAGGCTTTCAAGACTAAAAGAGTCGCTGTCAGTGTTTTAATTGGCCCATCAATTATGTAGAAATCCTAAGTAAATAAGACTCGCTTATGTAATGTGGTTATCTTTCTAAAGTTATCTTAAAGTTTGTCAAACCGCTAGGAAGGTTGACAGTAAAACGAAAAAAGTCTGACTAGTAAGCTCAGAATCTGGTTTAGGTCAATGTTTTTCCTCTAAATTTGGACATGGTACAAGAAATCTGCCTGCAATATTTAAACTTGTAAAAGAATTGTTACAATACCTGCGGGCTTCTTCCTCAGATGCCCCAGCAGCCTTGAAGAGATGATAAGACACAAACTCAGTTACAATAGTTAGCCACTGCAATGGTGAAGTTACTGCTGCCAGAGCCTGGGCCTCTGCAAGATCAAAACAAAATAAACAATTCCTTATTTAATTTTGTATGACTAGTAGGTTGATAGATCTACAATATCATCGGATAGTATTTTTAAAGTTGGTACAATATATTAGTACATTTGGTTCGAGTTTTAGTGTTGTTACATTCCATTAAACCACATTGTCAATCAATCAATCATTGTCATTCTCAGTGATAATTTAGCTCTTTGTCCATGAGTATACCATAAAGATAAGTGTCATTATTACTATCAAAATCACATGATTCCATGACATATCTTGTTTTATATCATATCTTGGTGGTATTTATGTTCGACGTTTGGTATCGCTGTTCCGACCAGTTTGTATTTTATGGTATGGTATGGTCCGAGGCTCCATAGTTTGATTTTAACTCGTGTGCTCTGCTGTCGAAAATTCGAACAACTGTTCTTGAACGAAACTGGCAGATTTTTGTTCTTTTGTTCAAATTGACGAATAAAGTTGTTGACGAAATGTGCATTAATGTCACATCTTTTGCTTTTTCTTGCAATAAATTTAAGGTTCATTGGGTTAGCATGATATAAATAAAATACAACACAGAGTATTCCGTATCACCCTCGGTCCCAGCCCTCTTATGGATTAGGCCATACCTCTGGTGATACGGAATACCCTTGTATTTTGTAAAATCCTTTGGATCTATTTTGTCTCTGTGGGACTTTCATTTCTGCATTATTGTTACTACTACTAAAGACTAATTGGTATATCTTTGTTGAATGAATGATTTAGATTAGTTATTGCTGATCACTTGAATCACTTTACAAAGTTCTCCTCAGTACAGACATATTTACGTAAAATGTAAAATAAGATTTAAATATGATACCTTGTTTCACAGCCTCTTGTACCAGGCGTTTGATTTCCTCTTTCAGAACTTTTCCTGCTGCCTTTTTCACATATTCTTGTAGTGCAGTACTTGCTGCCGTTCGGACAAACGCTTCAACCAGCTGACATGTAACAATAAGAGCTTCACTGTTTTAAGCAACTAACAACCATAATGAGATATTCTTATTGAGAATAAAAAAACACAAAGTGTTGGTGACATTCATTTTCAAATTGTTTCTTTACATTAATTGTCTCACGATTCGATGTCACCAGAATGCATTTTATAGCTGCTATCATTTTTTATGACATTTAAGGTTAGATTTCCACCACCTGTGACAATGCCTGGTGTTGGGCTATTTTACATGTATGATAGTTTTTTTTGCAAAATCATAAAAATTGGTCTCATACTGAGTAATGTTACACTGACTATTAAATTTTATTTTATACTGAATTCATTAATCACTATTTACATATTCTCTTGTGGACAGGTTACCGTAGCTTTTTATAGCAGCCCCTCTTTATAACTCAATAATTCTGTTGGGAACATCCTGAGTTCTACCATGCTAGTTTAAATTATTGTTAACATTCATCATTAAATTCCTGTGTGCACTGAGAATGCTTTGAAATTTAAAGCATTTCTGAGTTATTTACAATGGAGGTTGGAGGTGAGCAAGTATAAAATTATTTGTAAGTGGAAACTTACAGACCAAGCCAAGAACAAACTTAAGGCATTTTCAAGTTTACCTCATTGCTTGTCAGGATAGTAATGCTAGATCACCTTTATCCGCAGGGTAACCTATATCCGTTGTGTTTACCAACACGGTATTAAGGGATATCAACTGGACAGACAGTGGTGTCAAGTTGTAATATGTTCAAAATATATTGTAGGTTGAAACCACCCGGTCCGTCGACCTCATATCCCCAAATAACCATTGAAAGCAACGGATATATGTTACCCCTCGGATAAAGCTGAACTAAGCGTTACATAAAACATATGACATGTATGAAACAACATTGAAATACACCTACCTTGACCCCCACCATGTGCCCTGTGGCTGTATTGATGACGCATGTCCCACATTCATCATTGTGATGTGTTGCAGACCTGCATTTCTTACACCAGCGCATGTCTTAAAAGATTATGAAACAGCAGCTGTAACAACAGCATGAATAGCCCAGTACACAGAATAAATCTTGAAAATCCTTACTGACTTTACAGTATCTATTAAATGTATAATAGAAATAACGTACACAGTCAAAACATTTAGGATTTGTACAGTTATCTTCAAGCAGATGTTGGAAGAAAATATAGCCACAATTTCCGACTGCACAGTGGTTTCTGGCCCCAAAGTCTGCAGAAAAATGGGCAGCCAGAAAACTTCTGTCTGGAGACTAAACCAATCAAACATAGATCCCAACAGCAGGTAATGTTACTGTAATATTATTTCCTGCCAAGAGACTTCACATCACAAAATATACACTCATTGTATACAAATACAAATAGGCTACTGAGTGAGAGTCAGAAGTTTGGCAAAGCTTGTAATTGTGGGTCCAAATTGTTTGTCTATAATATTAGCCTGTATTTATAAATCTCTCTGGCATCCCCCCCCCCCCCCCTTCCTGAGGGGACCTGGGCCCTGGTAACAGGGGCGAACTGCTTGGAGCACAATTTAGTCAGGCTTGGTGTTTATCTGTCAGTTTGACTAGGATCGTCTTGTCAATGTCATCTGTCCTTTTTGGCAGACACTGATATGCAGAACCCTTGACAAAAGGTGAATTAAATAATACTTTAAAATTCATATTATGTAAGAACAGCATCATCTGTTAAGATGTCAGATATGATCTAAAACAAATGGTGTTTTCCTTTGACGCTTTGATAATGGAAATGCTAAATACATGTAACTAACTTACATGACTGTAAGGTTCACTGTTAGTATGCATGCCTTCCAGTGCGCATTTTTGAGTGCTTTATCGAAAACAAGCACTGAACTGATTTGAAAAATTCACTTGAATGTACTAACACCTCTACAGTAGGCTCCATGTACATTGTATAGTGGCTATTTGCTGTTTCTCAGAAGGGGTTTATTGATCCCATTTACTGAACACTGCTAAGGTGTGCAAAAAACATGCCCTAAATCAACAATGAGTCAACCATTGCTTACACTCTTTGACCTTTATTCAAAGTTCAGATGGCCTGAACATTTGTATGTATTAGGTACAAGGTACAAGGGGCCTGAAGACACAAAATCTAAATGCAATTCAGGGCTCATTTGGGCATATAATGAAGAATGTTCCTATTAGCCTTCTCAGAAGTGAGAGAACTTTCAACTGGCTGGGGGGCAAACTATTCCTATGCCAGTGATGTAACAGTACAAACACCAGACCAGACAGACGTAGGTGTTTTTTGTTACGCACAAGCAAAATGCACATGGAAAAAGAAGCATCCTGAAAAAAATGCACATTTACATTATTGCTTGGCCTTACTCTACTTACAGACCTATTTTCAGTCCCCACTGATGATCAAGGACTAACCTTAGCCTTAAGGGGATTACATTACATTGTATGATCAGTAGTATAATAGCAAGAAGAAACCATGTCCCATAACAGACCCAGACTCACGTTTGGAAGCAGTACGCTTAACTCACACTCATGAAAGGTACAATGTATAACTGAGTTGTGCATATTTACCTGTGTGGAGACCAGGAAAAACAATGTCTGCAATGTCAGGACTACAGTGCCGTCTGAAGATTTCCCTTTCAGGTTAGAGACTTAACTAAAGATAGCTTGTTTGGGGAGGTCATATAGATGAATCAATGGGGTAAGTTTGATTAAAACGTCACAAATATGTGGGTTTTAAGTTTGAAACGTAAGAATTTACAGCATCTCCAGTCACCCAGCTTTTGTATTGTGAAGTGTCCCATGCCATTTGTTCAAAATAGGCACTAGACTAATTTTAAAATTATACTATTACAGTATTTATAAAATGACTCCCCTACAGTAGACTAGTTAATGGTCATTTCCTGTTTCTCAGAAGGGGTTGTTATGAAAAGCTTGCGTCACACACCGAAACCTGCCCAGGCTTGTATCGTGCCTGAGGGCTAAAATCAACAACAATGAGTCAACCATCAATAAGTCCAAAGATTTGACCTTTGTTCAAGCATTGTCAAAAGCTGTGGGCTGTGAAATTCCAGGAGCTTTTTAAGTGACAGGAAGAAAAATACTTCATTTTCCTGCACTTTTATCTTCTTCCCCTGCCATTTGCACAATGAAGAAATGTAATAAAATGCAAATTTTGGTACCATGGCGTAGCAAGAAATTGTTAATGAAGGCTTGTGTTCAAAAAGGTCCAGTTTGTCCCATTTTGCCCAGACTGGCGTATAAGATGTTGAGCAGTCCAGAGGTTATCTTACATCATGACCTTCCCCCACCTGTTTAGTAACCAAATTAACCGACTTCTTGTAGGAAACAATTATTCATTCAAATGCGACAAACGTTAACCTCTGTTTATTACCTCCATGAAATGTCATGGAATGGAGGTTATATTTTCTGTTATGTGTCTCTGTCTGTGTAGATGATTACTCAAGAACGGCTGGATGGATTGGTTTCATACTTGTTGTGTTGGTGGGGTGTGATAAAAGCTCGAATCGATGAGATTTTGGGAGCCGTATCTGTCGTTATAATCAATGTAATAATATCAGAAATCACCCCTATATTATTTGAGAACTATTGGTACAGGCATCGTGCTTTATGTGTTTGTTAATGAGCTTAGCTCCAAGTAGATGGTGAGGTGACAGCTGTTTGGGGAACCCCAAGTTTTTTAATATGATAATTAGTTTTATTTATGTCTGCTTAGGATATCATGGAGATGTGAAGCGTAAGTATAATTGTAAGAAGTTGAGGTACATTTAACGATAATGCTTAACAGGTATGGATGTCTCACATACTGTACTGCTGATTTGAGTGACATGGTGATTAAAATGCCATTAGGTCCTCTCATCTGGGTTGGGTGTCAGAAGTTTTATGGGCGATACAGATGTTCTGATTTTGTTACGATAAGGGACAGTTGTTAGTTGTCTCTTTCATAGCCAATGGTACTTGTTTTTTATGGAGGTATGAGGTCCCCGAACTCTAGTCTATAACTGTTTTCGCCACCCTGCTACTGGTTGCCTCAACAAGGCTTGTATGAAAATCCATAGCCCATATGTATGTTAGACTGTATTGTACAATTCACTACAGGCTAGCATGAGAGCTAGCTACTAGTAGTGGCTGCTCTTAATAAAAGGGTTTAGAGAAAATTTTAGACACTACCAACTTGAAGGTTAAGATGCATGTAGGAAAATGTGTTACCTTAAGTGTCCCAAAAACCCATGCATCGTTTTTTTGTGGTATATTTCCCTGGAAGATCGCAAAAATCTGTGTCTAGCGATGGCAATGTGAGGAGAGAAATTCAACACATGTAGCTATCATGTTAACGTTCATACCTAAGTTGCCAAGTTCATCTTCATTACACTAAGGATAAACATGTTTTAATGATTGATGTGTGAGTGTTGGTCAGCACCAAGGACAAATCTGTTTTAATGTTGTGAATGTTGGTCAGCACCAAGGAAAAATCTGCTTATTGTGTGAATATGTATTTCATGTTCTTATCAATTGTTACTATAATGTAAATGAGATTATAAGAACAAGACAAATCACAAATCAATAATTATATTAAATGTAAGAAAACTGCAAGCAAATGTCACCTCTCCAACTTTTCCCTGAGACCAAATCATTTTGATTTCTTTGTTGTCTAATCTACAGATTTTTTTCTGATTGAAATAAACTTACAATCATGTACCATTTAGCAAATGCCCATATTTTGGCATCAACAGTAACTGTTGAAGAAAGTCAAAGTCTTCCTAGTTGTTACTTTTTTTGTCATTTAACGATGCGTTTACTTAGAAGTACGATAGATAGACCAAGATTGCCAATGATTGTACACCAAACACCAATCTTTCCTCCCTGGATACGAATAATGCACAGTAATTGTGGAACAATACAGGAACAATACAGTTACAGTAGTGTATAACTATAATGTAGAATCATACTTTCACTGATTGATTTATCTTGAAGCATGGTGTACCATGTAATGATTTAAAGTTTCTTTTACCACACCCAATTTTCTCGATGCTTATACAAGTCAAGTCAAAGTTTATTGCATATATACAGTCATGTAGGGTTTGGCTTGAGCTTTGGATCAAAGTAGTCATAAGGCTGAAAACGCTGCATTTGGTTTTCAAGTTCAATTTTGCTGCTGACAACAGCTAGATCTGCTTGAACCTGTAGAAGACACATTTTAGAAACACATTCAATATTTTCGTTGAAACTTTAATCTCACTGTTAAAGGTCTATTCAACTGTTTGGAAATTAAGATAATATTTTAATTGAATAATAGTTTACTTAAAATCCAATAGAATGTTTTGTGATGCCTGCCGTTTACGTTTCTAGGCTAAATGCGTTAATTCACCTTTTAGAAGATTGTTATCAATGCCTACATTTTTTACCACAAGTTACACACCAAATCCATTACTTAATATATATCATACTAGAATCCACCATTATCATATATCAGATGTAAAAAAAAAGTTTCCATAATAGTCAACTATGACCAGCCAGTGCTCGAAATACTTTTTTCAGCCTTGTTGCCCAGGCGCCTGGCTGCCATCAACTTTTCAGGTTGCCCCACTTCCAAGTTATTACTTTCTTCAAATTAGCTACTTATCCATTATCTTTTCTTCCAGTAATGGTCTTCCCAATTCGCTTCTGTAAAGCTTATGCATGTAGGTGGGGGGAAAGCGATGTTCCAAATGCAAAATTTCAGGTTGTGCAGTGTGCAACCTGGGTTTGAAGTTAAGTTGCACCAAGCAAAATGTGGTTGCAATTGCAAGTGGGCAAGTGGGTATTTCGAGCACTGCCAGCAAACTTTAAGGCAAAAAGTGTAACAGTTAATATGCTTTGTGTAATAACTCATTGATTGTGTTTACTGATTCTCTTCCATTGTTTTCTAGTTCCCCAATGTCTCTGTCGGAAACACAGAACTTCTGAACCTAATTGTTGCAGTCATCGATCCAGCTCAGGTCAGTAGTCAACTGCACATTAAGCACACTGTTTAGAACAAAAGAAGAAGAAAAGTAGCACATAGTACTAACTTATAGATTTTATAGTATAATGCCAATGATAGCCAAGTGGCTAGTCTAGCTAACAAGAGATCAAGGGGTTTTATTCCTGGCATTCCTGATAAAAAAGAGAATAATTTTTGGTGAATATTTTGTTGATCAATTCTTTTTGTATTGATGTCTTTTTTCAGTTACAAGAGCTGGTATTCCAAGTCATGCTGGGGAACCTGACTACATTTAGAAAAGAGTCTGTGGCAAATGTTCTTTGTAAGTACTGTTTGTATGTTAAAGTAAGCTCAAGATCTTTTCAATGGATTTGTATGCATTTTGGTGTGTAGATGGTTATTGAGGTCCCAGAGAAACCTGGCAACTTTGAGCCCCCTAGCTGTATTTGCAGGTGCTGCAGCATTACAAGCTGACACCACCCTGAAAGTAGTGTAGTACAGTCCACATGCAGACAGCTGGTCTGCACTACAAGAGGACGTCAATGACCTCAAATTGGGACACCTGGATAGTTTGAAACTTGCTGAGCATCAAATGTTATGATTCATGATAAGGCTAGGGTTGTGGTATAAGGAATTTATTTTAAAAAACTGTGTGTCTGACCCTCTTACGTGTTACGATACCTGTTACATTTTGCTCAGAGTATGTTACTGGTTAGATAAAAAAGTGAAGTGTAAAGAACGGAAGAGCTTCTGACAGGAGTGCTGCTTCTTGCCACTATATGTAGCCAAAGTACTAGGTTGATGACTACCAACCTGATCAAATCATTTTTGGACAAACATTTGTCTAACATTTTATATGGCTGATATTCCAGTGTCGAGTCTGAACTGGGAGAGTTTTGAGCAGTACGCAGTGTGGCAGCTGTTTTTGGCCCATGACATCCCTGTAGAGGCTGTACTACCCATCCTACAGAAGGCTAACTATAAAGGTGGGTAGGGCAGGAGGCAAAGTATGTTAAACATAAAATTCCTGTACTCGTAGTAGCATGTGTAGTCCAGTGGTTATTGGCCCTGCCTCTAGTTTGATTCCGGCTGTGTCGCTCGCCCGACATGCACGCTACTGGAAAGGGTTGCAGTCGTAAGGACGGGATGGTAAACCGTGGTCCACTGTTCATTGTGCTTGTCAAAAAAAGCTGGGGGAATTTTCCCTGATACAATAACCTGTAAATACTGTACATATATACCGTCTGTCCTCTATGTCACGACCAGTGGAAGACTAGCTCTGCAGTGATCTTAAACTGGATTGAGACCACATTCCTTTTTCTTTTATTTCCAAGCCAGTCTGACAGAGGCATGTTGTACAATCATGTATTTGTGGCTTTCTGAGTCTTATGATTATAGTAAATGGCAAAATCATGTATTGTTTTATTCATTGTAAATTATGATTTGCATGAAACGTTCTGAACAAGCAAATTGGAATGAAAAGAAATAAAACTACACCATTCAGGATACATATTTACATGCAATAGTACACTACAATGAAATTTAATGCTTTACTGGTTTTTTCAGACCATTCAGAGGCCCTGACCAACACTTTATTAATGCTGAAAGTAGAAAGGTGAGTTTGCAGTTACATCACACTGAGTTATCCTTTATTGTAATACAATAAAGGTCTTAAAACTGCTCTAACTTGATGATAAAAATATGAAGTCGTCTATAAGAATAATACAATGTAGTTTTCAATGCAGAATCTGCTTTTGATGATCAGATGCAGATAAAGATTATGAAAACACATTTTCTTAACACAAATCATATTTTCTGCATTAGTGCTGAAAACTACTGATTTTTTTCACTGTTAAAGGATGTTTTCGCTGTGTTTTTGGATTCTCATGTGTTACTGTCACATACACTGTAAATACATATTCATGGTGTAATTACTTTTCAATAGAGGGGCTACAGCAAAAACTTTGCAAAGAAAATCACCCCAAATGTTTTTGAATTCGCTTGATCTACGATGTACTAATATATAAAAATGATATTCGCAGACCAACGTTGGAGATGGTACGGTACGTGATGATTCGCGACTGCAGCGAGCAGGACCACTTCACCACGTGCATCCTGCGGCAGTGGTCGCTGGACCACGAGGAGCGGCTGGCAGACCTGGTCAAGTCCATGGTCTTCAAGTTCAGCAGCAGTACCCCCACCAGGAAGAGCAAAAGGTGGGACACTTGAGTTGGGCACTTGCACCTTTCATTTACCTCTGAGTCAGTGAAAACAAAGTATTATATTTCATCTATTTTTTATTTATTTATTTCCAATGATACAACTCATTACACGGATCTGCCTAGGCAGCTTTGGGCTGGTAGCGGCAGATCCACAGAGAAACAGACGAACATGCATCATCGGTCGACGTGTTCGCACATGTTTACACACAACGGGGTTATACCGCCCCTTACGGGGTGACATACCCTTTCATATGAGCCAGGTCTCCCGTCCGGGTGAATGATGTAAATCACCGTTAGCCGAAGCTAGGTACTCATTTTCACCTGAGTACAGTGAGGAAAGCCGTGTAAAGTGCCTTTCCCAAGGGCACAAGATCGGTAACATGGCAGGCGGATTCGAACCCGCAACCTCTCGGTCACGGGGCGAACACGGTCCCACTGCGCTACGCGGTCCTACTTGGTTATAGCCAATTGGCTTGTTTGTTTGTGAGTCCTGGTGTGTGTCCACAGTTATGAAGCCTGCTGGATGTAAAGCAGAAATTTTGTAATTGGATACTTACAAAAGTAAAAGGATACCTGCTTTGGCTCTGATTCAATGTTGTAGATATATGATTTGCATTAGGAATGTGCATTTAGAGCTTCCGTGAACGATTGCACTTTTTAAAATTGTGATTATGAACAGTTGTACTACTTCCTAAGTGTAGAAGAAATATCAAAAAGAAAGAAATTACATCTATTCCCTAAGACAAGCTTGAGATTTAACACTGGGAATTGGAATCTCGGTCAAAACATACAAAATATGAAATAAAAATGTAGAAATGTGTGGTTAATAGTTTTGTTTCACAGCCAGTCTCTCATTGGTTTAACCACAGATTGCCATGCTATCATTGGTTGAACTGGTATTGTGATGGACAATCAGGATCCGTCCATGGTGGAAGACAAAAGTAGGTCTATAACACTGCAATACATATTGTAAGTACATGTACATGAATCTGAGTCACACTGGAAATGACAATTTTACACTGTATGCTAAGAAAGTTTTTTTTTCATTTTCAGAAGTACGAGTAGTCGCCAGCCGACCCCGACGACCCACCAGGTACTTGGACACCTGGATAACCTGCGGCAGGTGTGCACGCCAAGACAGACATGTGAGTCCTACCTCTAACATGTACAGTGTGTATTGTGCATTCGTTTAAGAGTTCACTTCAAATTAGGGCAAATAGCCCTTTTGAATGGTAAAAAAAAATTCCAAACTTGCAGAGACACTTTGCAAACATGTTAGCATTCAGGAAAATGCATTACGATTTTCTTGTTGTCAACATGGGGAAAATTTTCGTTTTTGTTTCCATAAAATAATCCCTACTGGTGTTGTTGGTTGTGAGGAATTCTACGCAATAGGCTGTAATTATTAGTTCAAACATGCTTTTGTTGTCATTTTTAAATGACAATTCTTAAAAGATTGACCATTATTTAAACCTAGTAATCCAGGTACAGATATAGGTCTGGACCTGTACCTAAACCCATGTACATAATTATATTCAGGTACACAGCTATATCACAGAATATCATATCTTAATGATGCATTGTTCTCCTCTTGTTTATATTACAGTTTTTGGCCAGGAAGCCCTCCTGCAGGCCCTACAACACATCCAGCAGAGCTGTAGCGACATGCTGAAAACTAAGTAAGTTGAGAAATAGTCAAAAACATCAACTTGATTGTTGTTGAAATAGGCTATTGATAACATGTCTATCCATAAGATAAACACGTAGACACCACTTTTACTGTGGTTAGAAGTATTCTTATAATATACATATAATTATAACCTGTGGCAAGGAAGTTCACTTCTAATGGTCTGCAGTGTTTTTGGTTGTGTTTTTGTGTTTACACCTCTGTTTCCCTCGTGGATAAAGCCCAGTGCCAAGGACAGACCTGTTCTTTTGTGTGGGTAGTGTTCAGTACAAAGGACATATCTGTTCCTATGCTTTGATAGTATTTAGCGCCAAGGACAAGTTTTCATGTGAGTGTCCTGTTCAGCACAATGGAAAAACTGTTCTTATGTGTGGGTAGTGTTCAGCACCAAGGACAGACCTGCTGTTATGTATGGTTAGCATTCAGCACCAAGGACAGACCTGTTCTTACGTGTGGGTAGTGTTCGGCGCCAAGGACAGACCTGTTCTCATGAGCGGGTAGTGTTCAGTAACAAGGGCAGACATGTTCTAATCTGCTAGTAGTGTTCAGCACCAAGGACAGACCTGTTCTTATGTGTGGATAGTGTTCAGCACCAAAGACAGACCTGGTATTTTGTGTGGATATTGCTCAACACCAAAGACAGACCTGTTTATATGTGTGGGTGGTGTTCAGCACCAAGGACAGACCTATCATTATGTGTGGGTAATGTTCAACACCAAGGAAAGACCTGTTCTTATATGTGAATACTGTTCAACACCAAGAACAGACCTGTTGTTATGTGTCGGTAGCATTCAGCACCAAGGACAGACCTGTTCTTATATGGGGGGTATGTCCATGTTGTTCACTGGGCCCTTTTGTTCATGTCACAGGTACAGTGATCTGTTTGCCCTGGCGGAAGATTTTGAGGATTCCACCCGACCGACCAGACAGAAGACCAGGAAAGTCTCCAACACCAGCCCCAAACCCACCAAGAGAACAGCTCCGAGGGAACCAGACTCTTCTTCAGAGAGTGAGACGGTAAGTGCCTATATCTTCAATGAAGTGTACAAAATGTACTAGGTGGCAAAATGGCCTTATATTTAGGGTTGTTGGTAAAGGTACTGGTTCTCCTATTGCCTTTTTGAGGCTGTAGGAGCAGTGGGTTGTTACATTGTATCTGGTGTGTCTAGGGCACATCACTGGAAGGTGGAGCCCATCCCTCTCCTTCTACTGTCTTTTACCTCCGCAACCGATGTCGGGCACCCATGTTTACACCTGGGTGGAGTGAGGAAAGATATATAAAGTGAAGTGCCTTTTCCAAGGACACGTCATCTATTGGCCATTAGGTGTTACCAGACAGGGCAGTGTTCATGGAATTTAAAGGTTTTGAGTAGCAGGCCGCAATTTTGTGGCTTTGGGAAAGGCTCTTTGCAACTATTTCCTCACTTGACCCAGCTGAAAATAAGTTTGGGTTTGGCTTTGGTTAGGGTTACTCCTGGATGGCAAGTAAAGCAGAGGTCCCATATTTTAGGATAGCTACACCTTGAGCATGTTTAAGATCCACCAAGTGTAGATTAAAAAGAGTAGGGGTTTTTCCATGTATGATTGGAGCAAACCTAACAGTGGTCTTTTGCAGACTGTACCTACAGTTACAGTATAGAACTGGTGTCTTGTGCCTAAAGGAAGTTTACCAGTTATGCAAAACAAAGTTTTTATTCATAAGTTTCACCCATTATATCATAAGTTGTGGCAACTTTCATGTACTACACAATCATATATGTTGAACTTCTTAACAATGGAACTGTGATACTATGCCAATATACATTGATATGTTGCTTACAAAATACATGTCTTTTATTCCTTTTACACAGGAGGAAGTCAGATCCAAACCCCCCAAGAAGAAAAAGAAGTCTTCTGCCACAGTAGCATCAGACAGCGATTGATTAAATAATCTCTTTTTGCTATCCCACTTCTTCTAAACTTTCCAAAATATTTGATGTCATCATTCTTCTCAAACCAGCAAAACGAAAACAGGGCCTTCGTTGTTAAACTCATCAACATTTGTATGGAGAACCGTATATATTGTACATACCGGTTGTGTATATGTTACTTTTTGATACCGATACCTTTGTGAAGGCCATGTACATGTAGATAGATGTAGGATGATTTCACGAATGTGTAACATTGTATGGTTGAAATCTTCATTGTACAAATAGGAAATTAAAATAAAGATGTAGTACCAGACTAAAAATCCTGCATTTGTATATTTGGTGTTTAATTTGGGGAATTCATTATATCAAGTCAAAGTGGTGAATCAGAATATTTCCATTTTTATTGAGAAGGGTTGCACATCACATCTACAATAAAGACATCTTCCAGAAAATAGCTAGTTCCACTAGTCTTGGTCAAACAAAGACACATAGACATACAGAATGAAGATGCATATTTGAAAACATGGACTTAAAACTGAAACAGACACGTCAATGCAAGTGATACATACACAATGTTTGTGTACAACAGGGAGAAGCTTTGAATACATGTAATTGAGCACTTTCAAGAAATATGACTGATATCTAGCAACCTTTACATAGACAGCAAAATGCTTTAATTTTTAGTTCTCAAAACTCAAGTTTGGAATGATGTGGGCTCGATCCACTTTGCTATACTAGAGAAAACTTGTCAAAATAAAACAACAAAACTTAAAGATCACAAATCAAATAACAATGACTCTTTACCAAGCGTAGACACGTCAATTTGTGAATTGCAAGTTGCCATTATTACATCAAATTATTCTATTGCAGCAGAAGCTCAAAATAAAGAATCCACCTTGTCTTTGATAGAAGAGTACCAGAGGAGGATATGCATCTATCCCATAATCCCTTGTGGTACACATTTTACCACACACATTCCAGATGGGTAATTGCCTCACAAAAGTTAGTCTTGTGGACTACTTTGAATTATTTCCACAAGAAAATTTACTGAATCAAATTGGATCTGTTGCTGTACTGTCAAAGGCAACGTGAGAAGTCTATTACGTCCAAAGTCAACCATTTGGGATGTGTGTTATGTACTGAATATTGCAAGGGATGCTGGGATGGATGTAAATCCACCTCTGGAAAAGCACTGCAGAGTTTGGAAGTCAGTCAGTTGCATTTTCATAATTATCTTCCCCTATATAAGGAATATTTTTCGAATTTCTTCGATGTAAAGATTTGCAAAACATGATTTAGACAGCCTCAGCACTTGGTTAAAAAATTTTCAAACAGTAAAACATAAATAGTCATGTCATGTACATTTATGATACTTATAAAACTATGTAGTACATACATTTACTTCAAAATATATTACTTTTGCATGCTAAGTTGAAACACACTCATTGCAACTTTGCCAAGAAATACTCTTGCAAAAGCTATAAAGGTACAAAGTTTAACATTGTGTACAAATTATAACTCATTAAAAACTTTGCTATCTCTAAACCATGCATGGTGCAAGTATGAAAAGTACTCTTTTCATCTGAATAGTGACCAAAGGATTTTTGGCCATGCACAACTGCAGGAGATAGCTGTGTCATAACTGCAATCTATACAAAATGAATGGTATCATATATCAATATTAATGCACACAGCCAAAAAATATAATTTTACACACACTTAAAGATATATATATTGCACTTCAAAGTAGTTTAAAATAGCGTTTGTAGTTGCCTACTAAACTTTGTGTGCGTGTGTGTTTGTGTAATGTGTAGTACATAATATATAATACACATTGAGTGTGTATAGTATGTACAGTATTGGAATGTTTAAGTTACAGCCTTTTCTAACAATCTCTATCTACATATCTACAACATTTCTACAACACCAATGGATGGACTAATACATTTCCCACAGGGAACAAATTTATAGTTTTTCTGCAAGGTTAACAACCATGTATCTACATAAAACAAAACCCATAACACTAAAACAGTGTTAGCCAAATAAAATGCACAGTCACACTTGTGCAGAAGTCCATTACAAAACAGTGCATTTTTTGCTTTGAGTCAATTCTATATTATGCAAATTTGATCAAGAGAGGTTGATACCTTTGTGATCCAATTGCACAACTTAAACTTACAAAGCATATGGTAACAATATTTTCTCATGTATTATGCATGTAAATACATTGTACATGTGTGTAACCTAGTACATATTGCATAGCAACAAGTTTCCAGTATCAAGCATATTACTGATGGAATGCCATTTTTTCGGGGTATTTCGTTCCACTACTGGCTGCGAAAGATGAACAAGTGAATTTGATGGAATAACATTGAATATCATAAAGAAAAAAGAAAACATTTCTTTATTTCTTGTGTGTTGTTATCTTTTGGATGATCATACTTTCACATTTTGCATAATATAAAATCAACGATTACATAATACCAATTTTAGTGCCTCAACACTTATCACCAATCACCATCCGTTGTTAGTAACAGTGTAATTTTGTTGCATACAAAGTTAAATAGCAATAATGTGTCAAAGTATATGGAAAAAGTCATCTAAGGCCACAGTAATTGACTAATAGTTCTTTCCTGGTATTGCATGTGTACAAAATGTACCTGCAAGGCATTGAGTGCTCACTCAGGCCATCACAACTGCATAGGGTTACCATTTTGGACAACATGAAGATTTCTTGCCTCGGATTCCTACCTTGCAGTTTGCACGTATATCAAAACATTGAACACTTAATATACACAAGTCATCCAATACTTAAAGGTCACACTGACTTTATTATATGGATAACATCTGCCCGCATATCAAGTTCTGGCTGTTTCCAAAATTGCAATCATACTGCAAACAAAGAAGAAAATGCGCAAATATATGTTGTAAAAGGAAAATGGGTAACCTATGTCATAGAGTGCCTCATGTCCTGTTGTGAAACATTCTGATTTTGTTGTAAACATACCAGGCTTGGGTTGTGAATGCATATTTTTGTCATATTTTTGCCATGCGCACATTTTTTTCCAAGTAAGCTGCAGAATGTATTTCAAGCCCTGAGCAAAGTCATAAGAAAATGTGAATCAATTAGCACAAAAATGAGCAAGTTATTGTTTGCCATACCATATTCTGTCTAGTATATGTCTTTCTGACTATATACTTTTATAATGAAGGCAATTTTTTTGCACACTTGCATCAGTTTTGGGCTTCCCAGAGGATGTCATCTATACAATTGACTCAGAATGGCCTTCTTCAAAACAATCACTGTGCACCTGATCCCCTTAAAAGCTCTTGAGTTACTCCAGACCAAACCCTTCAGCGTTCTGAATGGCGATGAGAAGTTTCTGGGCCAGGTGTTTCTTACTCTTGTAGGGAGGAAGGCACAGCTGGTTGAAACAAGTGTGGGCGATCGGTAACCTGAAGCAAAAGACAAAAAGTGTTAAGTAAATCCATTTATTTTTGACTTGACCAACAACTCAAAATAATAAATTTCCTCTGTAAGTGGACAAATTGCTGCTACACATGGGTAAAAAAATTCTTCTTCCTCCCCATACTAATAGAACTATCTGCTTTTTTGTTACTTGCATGCAATCAGTGATTTACTAAGTTTTTTTGTGCTTTTCTTGCACAAATATAGATCATGAATAGAATCAGCTTGTAGGAAATGTAATACTTAGTATGATACATAGAACCTTGAATGCCACTTTTGAAATTACATTCCTACCAGGTTGAATATTTTACAAGTCAGACTATGTCCCTAGTATGTAACCTAAATGACATGTTAGGGGTAAGTGGCATTGACTGGCTAATGGACACAAGATCAAGAGGTCAAGGGTTCCGTCCTTGGTGCCCCTTGCTAGCAGTAGTGTTCATGGGAATACGGAACCTTTCAGCACAACTTTCTCAAGTTTAAAAATGGGAACCTGACTTTGGTTGTGGAGGGATTGAGAGGGTCTCTGCCCCTAAAACCTAAAAAGGCAATGGGACTACCAGGACTCTACCTATGACTCTACCTTTAAGTTTGCATCATGAATCAGAAGACTCACATGTTAAGAGAGGCGTTTATCCTGATGATTTTGAAGACCATCTCAGCCATGCCCCCCACAGGGATGCGATCGCTCCCCGTACAGAACAACAGGAACTTCTTCTGTAGTGGCACCGGCATGAACAGCACAACCTCCCAGAATGCCCTACCAAAGGTTTGCAAAGGTTAGACATCCAGGTAAACAATACTCGATACTCAAAGACAATTCAATCTACAATTGGATAAGATTCAGAGATTCCTTCAGGATGTTGCAATTAGCATCCATCACTCTTCTTTAGCGTCACTTGTCTAAGAATGGACTTGCAGAATGAGTCAATCTGGTAATCTTTCAAGTTAATGTTATTGAGGATGAAAAAAGAGTGATGGATGTAATTTAAAATGTATGGAGTAATCTACAAATCGTATCCAGCTCTAGAAATTACATTTTCTTTGAATTGGATAGGGTAGATTTTATGCACTTATTAAAACTTTTTAAGCAGATGAAACATTAACATTGCAGTACATATCCCATCAGTCATTGCAATATACATATCACAATACACATCCCAGCATTCAATGCAATACATATCCCAGCAGATATTGCAATGCACATCCCAGAATACACACCCCAGCATTCGTTGCAAAAAAGCACCCCACTATACTAGTACACATAAAAGATTATGTGTATTGCAGAATGTGTATTCCTGTGGATGCTGGGACGCTTCCATTTCCACCACTGGATACTTACTTGACGGTTGGGTCTGCCCTGGAGTATCCCTCGTACTCTGTAACCCTCATCAGGGCAAACATGTCCAGCTCTGGGGACCCGCACACAAGAGTCTCTACTTCCTCTGGACGCAGGAGCTACAAGAAACAAAATGTAGAAAAAAATAACTACAGACTGTCCATGATATATTTAGAGTTTCTTTGAATTCTTGTTTTACTTCAGAATGTTAAGGCTTTTCTTACTTAGTTTTATTTATAAAAAAAACTCGAATAACAAAGTATGGATAAAACATTGCAAGGGGTAAACTTGTGGACTATTTCGTTTCTTGTCAACTATTGGCATCTTTGTCCTAACTTCCTGTTAGTGTCCCTGGCAAGCCTAGCATTTAAATGCCAATTGCAGAATTTGTGGACACACACTACTGCAAACATACGAACATACCAACTGATTACAATACCTCCATTTTGACAGAGGTTGTTGCTGTTGACATCTCAAGCATAATAAACAAATGACTGCAACTAATTAATATGAATTATGCATACATCAAATGAATTGTTTTCGACGAGGTTTTGCAGTAATACAGAACTGTAACAGTTGTAATTTAAAATAATGCAGCCAAAGACACAATTCATAATTCCCAAGTCCCACATTTAAAAAAACAAACCTGTTTTAGGAACAAGTAATTGTTCCTTGCCACATGCTGTTGCAATAATAATTTTAATTAACTACATTGTACAAAGAGGATGTTGTCATCAAGAAAATGACACATAGTTATGAATATGGTATGTCTATTAATTATTCACAAAGGTATCTGATTCTACTCAATGCATAGCTAAAGTAATTTAGTAAAGTCTTCAATAAATCATTGTGTTTTTTTTCATTAGTCTTCATTGCTTTTTTAATGATGTGACATTGTTTTCCTTCAATGACATGTAAACATGCTCAAACCATGGAACATAATTATATATCATAGAAAAAATATAATTTTTTCAAGGTCCATCAGGTTAGGCAGTTTTAAAGTGGATGAGCCAAGGAAGTTAATATGATAATTATGTTGTCTACAATATGGTTGTATATGAGTACTTACCAACAGTGCATTTGAGGCACAGACGCCATGAAACCCGTAGTAGAAAGCGCTGAACTGATGGTAGATGGACTCGTTCAGAAGCCAGTTGACATAGGACTGTACAAACTCTGGAAACAACAGCAACAGGTCAGAAAATTAAAGCAATGTGTAAATCATTAAATCATAAATAAACAATTTGTCAAACCCTTCTCGTTATTGTAGAGCTCTTGTGGCAGTTCGAAACTAAGCTGCTACATATTTACTAGTCCAAACCTACACCACTGAATAATATAACATCACAAGAATTATCTACTAGTTCCATTCCAAAAGTATGACCATAGTACATTCAAAACAGAAGATATAAGAAACTGGATCTTCCATGTAGTACTGTAGAAGGATGCTAGGAGATCCAACATTGACAACATTTTGGACAACCCCTACACACTTGACATATCATAAAGATCTGTTAAACAGCTTTTCAAGTTATGCTGTTCAAACACACAAACACACATCAAATAGGACCAGAAATATCATTACCCCTATGGCAAAAAGAAATAATGGAAATACAAATTTTGTGTTTAAAAAAAAATGTGTTCACCGAAGTTAATGGAAACAAGTACAGTAAACCTCACCTGCTCTGTTTTCATTTGTAACAGGAATCTTGTCCCCTCCAGGCTTCAAGTTCATTGTTCTAACAATTCCAAACTCTGTCCTTGAGACCTAAACAGGAAGAACAATTATCTCAAAATGAACATTGTGCAGAATGACTTGTTGCATTTAGGAAGCACTTTGCAATCATGAAAACAACTTCAGATCATAAAGACTAGAAAGAAGTTACATTGTATTATTTAAGGAGACTTCAAAACAAATTGACACTTACCTGGAAAGTCATACATAGATCTTCCTCCACATTCCCCTCATATTCAAGCAGCTCTTTTAATCCATGAGCAAGGTCCTAAAATTGTGGGTACAAAAAAAATCAGATATAACTCATTTGTTACTAGAGAGGCAACATCTGCAAGTAAATACATGATGTTTATCTTCACATCGTCTAACCTAATGTAATCTTATACATAACTATTGGCTGTATTTCAACTACCAGCCCCTCAAACTCTGTCCTGACACTTGCTACATTGTGTAATCCTACCAAGATATGATATCTACAGATATCTACCTACAGTTTAAAGTGTTTTAAAAACATAATACAATTCTCCACCTACCGGCATGGTCTGCTGCAGATCGTCCACGGTAAGACTGACCAGTCCAACACGTGCGCGAGGGTTCCCGTAGGGTACCACGGCGGGAGACAGCAGTTTCTTGTAGCAGCAGGGTGGGAAGCGCATGTCCAGGATGATGCTGTTATACACAGCTAGGCCCATCAACTAAAGTTATGTTAAGGACTTACTATCTGACAACAAGCTTCAAAGTTTCAGGCCAAACTTTCTTATCTTCTGGGAATTCATGACTGTCACACATTGTTCCACTTACTTGTACTGAAAAGTATTTTACACCTCCTTCAGACTATAATTTAGTTGCAAGAACTCTTAAGACTTGGCATCTGTGAGCTATTGGCAGGCAACTGATGTTAGTTACTATGTACAGTAGAGCTTTGTAGCCTATGTTAATCTAACATTTCAATGGGTATTGATAAAAATTAAACGTATGGTTAAGATAGAAGAGAAATGTAAAGAATTTAAATCTACAGTGTTCATATATTATGTGCTGTTTTGTACACATTGAAGGATACGACTCCAACCAGATGAAACTCTGAATAGTTGTCCACCTTGATGCTGCTAAACCAGTAGCAGTGGGCCTTGTCATCATACGTGAACATTCCTGTAACATTTAATACAACAAGGTTTTATTCATAATTCTAAAATTTCTCACTGGTTCTGTCTAATGCACAGTGCTTTTATATGGCAACAAACATGCATATAGCAGGAAATTGAAGACAGGAAATGATATAACCTATCCTGAAACCTTTCTGGGACCTTTGACCTAACTTCCTGTCAGTGTCAGTATATGCTAGAATATATAGAAACCTTTCACTCTATACTGCATTCAAGTTATTATGACACACTGAACTGAAAACACCGGCCTACCATACAAAACATACATGATACATTCAGCATTCATATTACATTTGCTATATCTAATTTTTGACAGGGCATGACAGTTTGTCATATGTCAATGCAGTGGATCAAGGCTTTTGTTTGTATGTTGTTTACAAAACAAACAATAGAGACAAAGGAAAACAACCATCTTTTCCTCTAAATTCTCTCCTGATTTTGTTTTTATGTCACAAAATATATCTTTAGTCTATGGTAGGCAAAATTACCTTGTACATACAAATGTATGTGCAACAAAATTTTGATATGTATTTGGAACAAAGAATACAATGCTGTCTGTCAATGTAGCCTGTCAAACTGCCTTGCTTTTGTCTAATTGGACCAAAGAATACCATTGAAAGGCTCACAATGCAAAACAATCATCGGACATAAGTATGAATAAAACATGAGCTGAGTATGGGACATGCTTATCTTAGAGATAACCAACAAAAGAGCACTTGTGATTTTAAGGTCAACAATATCTTAAAGTTTATATTGTTCAATATTTACATAGACTGACTGCAGTACAATAACCATTTATCTTTAAACCATGGATATGTTAAGATAAAAAGAACACCGGATCCTTACATCATTTGATACTACACAATTTTTACTTTTATAGCAGCTGATTCAGATCCAACAAATGAAGGGGGCAAAGGGGTTTTACCATATTCAGGCTGGAAGATTTGTTTGAGCAGAAGCAGGAACCACTCCTTGGTGAGGCCCCCCATGTCCAGCCCCGGCTCACCCACAAAATTCACTTTTAGCTTCTTTTTGAGATCTCCACGTTTCTGCATGATCTATAAAAAAACAACAGCAAATTAAATCAATATGATTTTTACAACTATAAGCTACTGCTATAGAAACATTTCTCTGGAGTGTACCAGTCGTTAGCTGCCCTGCCTCTGGAGCTAGAAGTCATGAGTTCAAATTTAGCAGTGTCGCTCACCTGACATGCACACTACCAGAAAGGCCTGCAGTCCTATTAGAATGGGACCTTAAGTCCACTGTTTATTGTATTTGTCAAAAACAATCTGGGAAATTTCCCCCAAAGCATTAAACCTATAAATACTGTATATAGCATAGTCTTCTCTAACAGGGCCATTGGAAGAGTAAGTCTTAAGAGCTAAATTAGATCAATATCACTTTCACTCTCTTTATATTCTTGTAATAACTATTCAACTAGGTTTCTTAGGCAATCTGAATATCAGCTGACTATACACTTTCTAGCTGTAGCTGGGTGCTGTCAAATTTTTGATAAGCAGACATGAGACCGCAAGATCCTTAGAAAGGGCACTTTATTTCCTCAACCTAGGTGGGTACCTGAATTTGGCTGGGGAGGTAGTAGGCAGTGTGAGGAGAGGGATGGGCTATGCCTTCCAATGATTTGCTCTAGACACAGTGGATAACAACCCACTGCCTCTATGGCCTCAAAAAGGATAGGGGACTCCCATGAATTTATTACTCATATAGTCTTGTACTAGAGACAACACAGATGTGCAAAGGTAAGGTGTGACAGATCGGTAAGTGGAATACAACCAGCTGCTGCCATGCCACCCGCCTGCAAAGTTGGTGTTTTATGTCAAACGGCAACTATACTGGATAAATTGATACAGAAAACAGATAAACACTTCATTCTCACCTCGTTGACGGAGTCAGAAACCAGCTGTGATCTTCTGACGTTCAGGTTGAGAAATAGCATGCCCATGTCTGGCATTTGTCTCCTCTGTACTTTCTGTACAAGGCTTCTCTATACATGCAAAGAAAAAATACATACATTTGCAATGCGTTCAGATCTACTACACATGAACATGAAGCAATGTTCAATTCAGTATCCCTAAAGAAAATCATTTAAACTTGATATATATTATATGGATGATATCTTCTGGGCACCCTAAAATTGATGCAAGCATGCAAAGAAAAACAAAATACAAGTTGGGCAAAAAAGTTAAATGACTTGAAGCTCTATGATCAACTGACCGAACACACAGAATTCTTTATTTTGTTCATCTACATTTTGTTCTTTGACTTTGGAATTGACACTGGCAATCTACAACACTGTCAAATCAGTATCAATTTTCTGATATTTTTCCTTGCAATTTTGCTAATTTTGCAGCCTCCTTCTTCGATTTACAGTTCTTTTGTAAAAATTTATGCTCTCATGCAGGTTTCATCCATATACAAAATGCATTCAAGTGTCACCTAGAAGATCAAACTTGTAACACAACATACCCTTGCATTCATGATCATTTGGTGTTCAGAGTCTCTTTGTAAGATTTTCCTCTTGGCTGCAATACTGAGGATATAGGGGTACTGGCAAAACGAAAACCTGCACAAAAGAAATGAATTAAGTTACACCAGTGAAAACATTTCAAGAAACTAAAGAAAATGCCATTTCACATTTGTTCTTTGTTCACATGTAGATACTACTGTAACAATGGTTTTGCGATGATCAACTGATATTCATACGATAATTAATTATCTGTATTTTCACGATTGATAACAGAATTGTATTCAGTGAATGTTGGAAGACTGGTTTGTCACATGCAAGAATAGAAATAGGCAATTTTACATCTTGTATAATGTATATCTTCTATTGAGTTTGTACTTCATGCAATTTCTCATGCAGTCTTTTCTCTCTATTGAGGGGATTTTTATTTCAAAAACACAAATCTACTTGTTTTGTACATTGTACTTTAAGTTTATCTACCCAGTATTAATAATATTTGTACCGCATAATTTCATTTCCTTTTCTTCATCTTTACAACAACCTACCATAGTCCACACGACTGACAGTTGTCCCAATTGACTGAGTGGATTTCTCCACACAGAGTTCGGGGGTCACCACTTCACAAATGGGAAATGGAGGAAAGGGGAGATGTTCTCTTTTAGTCCAAGCAAAGTATAGGATATTCAAGGCAATATTGCAAATAGATGAGTGGATAGAGATGGAATGGTGGATTGAATAAGGATGGAATGAGAGAGGGAAGGAAGATATAATGGATAGAAGGTAAGATTGCTGGATGGATGACAGAGGAACAAGGAAACTAGCAGATAGCAAAGAATACTGAATTGACTGCAATAATTCTAGTGTTGTAACCAGTACAGCACTTGACTCTTCTACTTCTGCTTATCAATTGGAATCTCTTTCCCAAAAGCCCACTAACGTTTACTGAATGATGGTCATATGATTGGCATACGATCACAAATGGAGGGCATTCTTGAGAGAATTGTTCTTCCTTCATACAAAATTCAGCTGTCTTGTTAAGGAAACGTTTACGAAATGGTCGGCAGTTGGTTGTCACAGTCTGATTGAAAATTCTATGACATCCGAATCATGGACAGTAAATAATGAATGTGAATGCTCTATCCCCAAGGTTACAAAACATTTTCTTTTAAACAAGATTTGAGGGATTTTGGAAACTGTTTTTCATATTATCACAGTCATACAATTCATTTTCAGCACCAGGGACAGTACCAGAACAACATTGCACAGTCCCATTGGGGTTGGCCTCTACACTGCACTTTCCTCAAACACTGAGTTCCTCTTCCCTAGGACAACATTAGACTTTAAGTGCAGTTAGATAGTTTACCTAGATTCATTCTCAGCACCAAGGACAGTACCCAAAACACCACTACTTCCACACGGCAGAATGCCATTGTGCTATACTTTCTGTAAACACAGGAGTCCTTCTTCTGCATGACTGAATTGAGCCTTTATGAAAATTCCATCATTCTGTAAGGGAGAGAAATGTAACATGCAATGCTCACCCTGGATGTGTAGCTGGGTTCTGCCATGCCATGTACTCTGCCATCAGGTCTATGTGGTCCAAGGCACTGTTGTAGAAGTGGGAGTGGGGGATTTTCATCGGCACACAGATGTTGTTAGCAGCATCTACAGGAATACAACGTTTCAGTCAGTTAGTTAAAATCCCTGGCCTGCCATAAACCTTTTGATGCATAGTGTAGTAGTATAAGGGGGATAGTCCACTGGTAGTTACATGTAGTAGAAAAAGTACTGTGTACTACATTGTACATTATGATCTTTTTTAAGTCTTTGGTATGACCCTGTCAGCATTTGCATGCAATAAAGTGACCAACTGTTAACATCTAAGGTTGGAATACTTAATAGTAAGTATTCTTCAGGTGACTGCTATTGTTATTTGGCGAACCTACAAGAGACCAAATCATAGTGTTTAAAGGTATACTGCACTGATGTACAATGTATATGCTATACCAAGTTAGATTGATACACTAACTAAACCACATTTACCAAAGCCTCATTCCTGATGCAAAGTCCAGAAACGACAGCTTCTAACATTTAGAACTGATAAACTGCATTTACACATCTTGAAACGTTTACTGTTGATTTTTTTGGGGGGGGGGGATGAAATGAACAAATGCATGAAGGAACAGATGAATGGGTGAACAAATGAATGAAAGAACAGAGAACCTAACACCAGCTCATGTTTCTTCATTTTGATATGTACCATTATGTGTTTTCCATTTCTACTGTAACAATACTAATAAAATTGCTTCAATAATGAAGTCAAACCTCAAGTATGCCTCCTATCCCTTCCTACTGCAAACCTAAATGATTTTACAGTGGTACAGTGAAACATTCATATGGATAGATACATACAAGTAGTATAACATAATTCAATGTGAAACATTCATATCCAGTATTAGGGTACAAAATAACACCAAAATGCTACCAGGAAACTTACTAAAGAGAGCGAGGACTTTAGTGGCCGAGGGGATCCACCATCCACACTTGGCCAGGGGCGGGAGTTCGTCCTGTTTTGGGGGGAACAGCCGAACAGAGATGAACTGTAGCAGGCGGTCCACGATGTCACGGAATTGCACAGCGGGCAGTCTGGAAGTCAGACAAAAGTTTTAATTAGTTAAAATTAGAGTCCTTCCCAAGTTCCCATACTGGATGGTGCAAAGGGCGGCGCCCATCTCCATTTCAGTAGCAATGGGCCACACAAAAATTTGTGCAAGCACTACAGCAAGGGGCTAGTCTACTGGTAATTTCCATACTCTTTCCCGAATGCTGAGTGCTAAGCAAAGCAACATGCACCATGTTTAAAAGTCTTTAAAAACTCGGACAGGGATCAAACTCACAACCTATCAAATACAAGGCGAACACTCTACCCACTCATCCAATGCACTGGCAAAAAGTTTTCTTACAAAAATATTTCATGTGTTCTTTATAAATGTCATAAAATGCAGAACGTCAATGTAATAAGATTTTTTTAATAATATTACTTAGCCATGGAACTTCATTATACGTCAGGAAAATAAAGGTGAAGAGATGTAAAAAAACAATCAGCAAAAATCAGTCTATGCATGATATTTTATGTGAGTTTTTGGCTAAAATTCAAGTTACAAATAACAAAGTTTAGAATTTAATGAATAAATGAATGTGTATTATATAGTAAATTACAAATTTCAAGTAATTCCAAAAATGCTTGATTATCGTGTTAACATGTACAAGGAAGTAAAAACAAATTGTATTAATTTTCAAATAGTAAGCAGATAAATATTATTTTTGTACCTTCTCATCCAGCCAACTAGCACCTGATGTTCTTTGTCCTCTAAGTGTGCCAGGTGTCTTATCAGGTGGGCAAAGATGACATAGGTCTTCACATGGCTGAACTGTGGGTTCTGAAGGAAGAAAATGGACAAAAAAAAAGGATATTGTTCTTTCAATGTACCTTCTAAATGCTTGTGTCTATGGAAAAAATGTTTTAAGGACCACTGACAAGTGGTCACAATGGCCAGGTGGTCCTTATAAACATGTAGATATGATCACTTACTAGTAAAGTGTACAGCCTTTGCCTGTATCACCTTTGTGAATAAGGCAATTTCAAAGTCTAAGATAAATGTGCTTCCAGAATTACATGTAAAAGCTTGTAATAAATGGGAATGTGGTATATGCACAATATCATGTAAAAATGATTAAAATGTAATATTGATTCCTCTTAAGCAGAATGCATGAAAGTACAATTTTAGCAAATGAGAACACAAACCTGCATTAATATGAAGTAAGCTCGCAAGTCATTGAAGCTTCTGGGCCTGCAAGATAGCCAAAAAAAGATTCTTATAAAAGATTCTTACAAGCTACAATAACTCTGATACAATTGGCTGCTTTCACTCTATAAGTTAGTACCATGTATTACTAGAACATAATTTGTGGATTGACCCCCCCCCCCCTCCTATTTGCTGGCATTAACATGCACATCCACTGTAAATCATGAAACATTTGCAGTTGTTTTATTTTTGCAGTGGCCTTTTCATGGGACAATTTCATAATGAATTGCATTTCCAATGCACTACAAAGATGTTTCAACTGGAATACAGTGAAAATTGAAACCTCATTTCTCCTCCTAATACAAATTAAAGCTGCTGCATATGCACTGTGTATAGAAATAGAATATGAACTCCATTTTTTCATATGCTGGTTTGACAAAGATGACTTTTAATGCAACAGGCACATTGCGCACATTACAAAATAAATTGGCATCCCAAGTCATAATTTTTGCTTTCAACGGATGTGTGCACAAGTCATGAAACCTTGTGTATTATGCATATGCAGCATTGTAACGTTTTTCTTATCGCTGTGAAGCAGAAAATGGACAATGACAGACAATGTGCAAGGGCATCAAATTGTCCAAAGCTATCAGCATCTTCATAAATTATGCATAGTGCATTGGAGCAATTGAATCATGAAGTCACAAACTTCAAACCATGGCCCTCTAGAATTGGTAATAAGCTAAATGCAAGTGTGGAAGTTACAAGAAAATTGATGGATGATTGTATACCTCTTAGAATTTTGAGGACTACAAAAAATACGAATGATGGATTACATGTAAAATTGTTTTCCATTCTTCATTTGGTATTCCCTATAGGGTAGCAATATTCAATTTACTCTTCCAGTTCTTTGAATCATTTTCAAAGTACACCTCATATACATGTAATATTTATGTCCTTGCATTGAAAGATAACAAAATACTGCTCAACAAAAAACAGTTTTCACAGATTATAGTTTAAAATTCTTAATTCCTTGGTGGATTTTTGTTTGTCCTTTGTACTTAAAGTTTGTATTGTTTTCACACCAAATCAATTAGTAGTAGCTTTAGGATTAAAAGATATACACTTGTAATACCTACCCTTTGATATCCTTTTGGAGAAGACTATTTACAATTCCCCTGAGAACAACCTTTTGAATATCTTGTGGCTGAAAGGAGAACAAAGAAGAAACACATATTAATTGTTTGAAAATTTTGTAGAATGTTGGGCTGTTTATCAAATCTTCATTATAGCTAACAAAATAAGGTTGACCTTGTAACAGTTCTTTACCTGTACCTGCATGATATTACCTGTACCTGCATTACGTGATTAAAATTAAGTAACTAAATATATACACATACAATTGTAATATACAGCAACTGTAAAAGTGAGCCTTACCAATTCCATAAGTTCACTATATGCAGCATCTAGGAGCTGGACTGCCACTCCTGGGTGCTCAGTAGGGTTTCTTGTTGTAGAGCTTTCTTCCTACAGGGAAAAGTTAAAACCAAGTTGAGTTCTAGCAAATAGTCATAATAGCTTAGCCCTAGGAAAACTTATGTTGTTTTTCATATCACTGACCTGAAAAATAGGTTCAGTCTATAGGTGATAGGTATTCTCCCCCCCCCCTCCTCTCTCATCAAGATTTTTTATTATATTATATCATGTAGGGCATTAAATAGGAGACCTTCAAAAGTTTGGTGGGGTTTTACATTTTCATACTTCAGATATCCATATCATGATAGAAATTTGTGTCTTTTGCCAGAGATCATCCACCCAAAAGGCTACAGTCAGTAGGGTAAAATGTCCGGTAGCTGCAAAGGCAATATTTTTTCCTACACCTTACACATGTTCTGCACAATGTTTATCAATTTACAAATTTACTTCTTGTATGGCAATAGCAGTGGTGGGTATAAAAGAATACAGTTACATTGTTCCAGTATACAAAGGTGTACATGTAGCTTGACATGTTTACTAAAATCTAAATAGGTAAAGTTACTTTTTGTTTAAATTTTTTGTTTAATGTTTCTAACATGTCTGTATATAAAATATATCATAATACATGTAAAAGAGAAAAATTGAATTTTTAAAACTGTTTATCTATGACTAGTAGTAGTAGTCCCATGGCAAAAGCTGTCGACTCAAAACGAAATCATACTCTACATAGTGGTGATTTTGATGAAGTAGTGTTTGTGTGTCACCATGGTTACATGGATCGAGGCATGCTCTCCCCAAAAGGACGTGTATCAATTGATCTATTGACCCGAATCTCTTAGGATATGGCACGCTGGTCTTGAATGGCCGTTCAGACAGGGATTGAAATACTAGGTTCATATGAATGTAAACACAAAGTTTTTATTTCAGGTTGAATGAATTTCAAGCCCTGTGAGACCATTGTTTTGAGGCATAGCCTAGGGTAGCTGTCCTCAAATGCAGTACACAAAGACAGTCTTCAAAGACATTTTCCTGTTACTCCTACTTTCTTATACATTCTAACAAGCACACAAACACTCTTATACGTTCTGACAAGCACACAAGTTAATATTATATTGCATTCAATAATGCATAATATTTCAAAAATATATACACCTGAGCATTTATCTAATCTGTTGGTTGATGTTTACTTGAAGCTTTAAATGTCGTTTGCATTCCCTCCAACAAACATTCTACAAAGAAGAATCTATACAGTATACTTGCTAGACTTGTGGTTCAGAACAACTTTGAAATAAAGTATGTGGCACACAGTGATTGCAGCACAGTTTCAAAACTACAGACCTAAAACACTTGTGGTATAACTATAACATGAAATTGATGAACAAGACCATAAGGTACTGTCTCTATTTTGCAAACTAAGACAGGAACAGAAAAAGAATGTATTAAGTCACCTGAAAGGTACCAACAAGCTGGTAGAAGGAGTCAAATGAAGTTGAATAAAATTCCTGTAGGGTCTTGAAGTTGCCAGAAGAGTGGGCTTGGGTAGCGTCATCCCTGGAAGGATTATAAGTGCTCATGATATATCAAATACTATTATCAGACATTTCTACATAACAACATTATACGTAACAATACTGTAACTTACAGTTCTTCTGGAACTTTGACAGAAATATCTTCTATCTTTAGGAAAAATACATTTTAGGTAGTACACTATGGATCCAATCAATGACTATGGCACTTAAAAAAATTAAAAATGAAAACAATTTTCTGTTGTTCTCACTGAGAACCTCAGTAATACATCAATTTTATATTCTATTCAAGGGCGATATGATTGTGGCCCAGGGATAGGTAAAAAATGTTTGCAGGGCCTAATAGTTTATGCATACAGTTGTTTGATACCATAAATTTTCTATTGTTACTGCACAACAGTGCTAATTGTTTTCACAGCAAATTTTGTTATTACCACAGAATGAAATCCCCACAGAAATAAAGGTATTGACAGTATTTCAAGGAAAAGAACACTTCCCAAATTCAATATCTGGAGTGGTTAGTTTCTTACTTGAAGTCCTGAAAGGTTTTTCTGATGATGATTGGTTGCTGTGACTTCGCCGGGCTCTGTTGTTGTTGTTGCTGTGGCTGTGTGGGGGACGTCCTCACCGGGGTGGTGGGGGGAGCAGTGACCAGGGGGGTGGTGCAGGTGGGGGTGGCTTGAGGGGGGTGGATGGGTGGCAAGTTACCCACGTAACGTCTTCTTCCAGAACTGTAAAATAGAGATATTACATTTACAAGTCAGAAGACACAATTTTCAGCTATGTTTCATACATGAAAGTCCCTAAAGTTTGTTACATGTGAATAAGATTTAATAAATGCATAACAATACACATTGTTTTCATCTTTTTTTGTCATGTTGCAGTAAAAATAAACATGTGTCATGTTTAGTTACAATAAAAATTGGTGAAAAAGTTATTACATATACTTGAGTGTTAATCTATTCAGGTATACTGTATAGTACATACAGGACATGTTCATTGAAGTGCTTTTATCATCAACATATTCTTATACAATTTTCATGGTGCTATATTGTAATGGTGCTGCATAATGTACACATATCTAGCCATGGATGCGACTGTTACATTTACTTTTTATTTAGTATACAAGACTCAGACCAGGGCTCAAAATACCACCTGCATATGCACATTAGTGCAGGTAAAATTGAAGCTGTGCAGGTATTACTGCTGTCTACCTGCACCTAACCTGCACATGTACTGTAGTACTGGGTTTTATACATAAATGTCATATGATGTAGGTGTATGTGGATTGTTATTAGCTGCATTAAATTTTTCCACCTATAAAGTATAAAACAAAACAAAAAAGGTTCCTGAACAATTGTAGTATGATCCATACTTCCTAACTTCAGAGTAGTGCAGGTAAAATTTATCTGGCGCAGGTAATTTTCAATGTTACCTGCACCAGTGCAGGTATGCAGAAAAATGTATTTTGAGCCCTGCAGACGTACCCTTTTCTGACAGATTTTTCCTCCCCTTGTTTTCCGCCACGTGGCCGTAGAGCGCTGAGAAAGTTGCTGATCTTGGCGAAAGGCCGATGCGTTTTCCTCTGCTCATCTGTCTCCATCACCTAAACAACAAATTAAATATTAAAGGTTGATTGAATATATTGTTTTCATACATCTGGTACATACATGTAGTCCAGTGCCTAACAGTAACACCATTTCTATTGTCCTTCCTTGGGCCACATACTGACACAGGCGACTAATACATGTACGTGGTATGCACATCTCATAGACAGTCTCATAGCCCACAGGTAGTGAAGTGCATTCAATTCAAATTCTAGGGGGATGCATTTCAAATATTATTCTATATACAGCTGTATGGCTAGTCTGGAAAACCTACCTGGTACATAGAGTCATATGTTTGGTCAAAATCCATCTTGAAACTGTGCAGGTTCTTGAATTTTGTCTGCTGAGCTGAATACAACGCAGCAAATGCTCTAGTGCCCCACCCAAAAAAATTTCTTTGTATTTCTAGTAATTCTTTGTCTGTGGCCAATCAACGTCATGAAGGTTAATGGACTGTCTACAATTGTTATGGCTGCTACTAGTAAGTAGTACCCTATACAATATGCATATATATGATATTATAAGGTCTTTTAAGAGCAGAAGGGTGGATTAGATTTAGTTTCTCAGCCCATTTTTGTACTAAAAAGTAAAATACGGGATAATCTTCTAATCCGCTAACTGTACCCGTTGAGGGGAACGGGTTTTCTGCGCGTGGAGAATTTGCGCGTGCGCGTGAAAAATTTGCGCGTGAAAAAATAAAGTTCCTGAAATATGTCAGAAAATGTGCAGCAAGGAATTCTAAGGCAGAAAAATTTGATCCTAAGATATAATTTCCCTTATGTAACCAGAATTTTTGGTTTGAAGAAATCCTGATTTTTAGATCCCTTGGGAATATGTTCATTTGCATATTTTGAACAATCCAAAATCCCATTAATTTCACAGAAATACATGGAAAAATTACTTGTATAACTTATACTATAAGGTTTTATATTGTAAAATGTTACAATTTGAGGTTTTTCTCCATTCTATAAGCTTCATTTCATCTTTTTTTAAGCAAATTGTTTCACGCGCAGATTTCAAACTTTTTTGCGCGTGAAAACTTAACATTTGAAAATCACTTGAAAATCAATCAGATCGAGATTTTGTACCCTAGAATGCAACAAAACAATACTTAATTCCATTCTGTGCCATCTTGTTTGAGCTTTTTAAGTTCAAAACTGCAAAAACTTTTTGAATCCCTTGGGAATCAGCTAATTTGCATATTGTCACGCGCAGATTTTTCACGCGCAAGTTTTCACGCGCACATTTTTCACGCGCACAAAACCCCAACCCCCCGTTGAGTATGCACTCCCAACGACAATTCCATACCATTATATTATATATAATATATATAATGGTATGGAATTGTAGTCAATTTCATGCGCTTGTCTATAAACGCATATGAAACCCATGTATGAAACCTTTAAGTTTGTTAACCTGGATGCTACTTAGTACCTGCCTTTACCCACTGATCTTAGGAAAGAGTTAACACTGAGCGGCCACAGCTGCATTTCAAAGACGTCTGCAAGAGGGACTTGAAGGCTCTTCAGGAAGAACAAGGGGAACGTATTCACAGTTTCAGTCACCATGAAAACTGCGAAAATGAAATCTTCATACCAAACTTTCCAGATTTGCAGAATCGTATTTTTAACAGTGGTAATCAAGGTCTCGTTGGATGTAATAACTAATATACAGGTTTTAATTGAAGATATATACTAGGACCAGATCAACATTTTATGACTTCTAATAGCTGTTTTTACTTATTCTTCTTAAATTGCAACAATTGCAACAATATGTAGCAATGTAACATTAATCTATTTTGGCAACTTGTCCTTACATTTTACAACATACTAGTACTGTAAATCTTGAAATGCTAGAGGTAGTTATTATTCATGGCGATTCTTTGTGGTGACCAATCCATTACTAGTAAGTTGTACCTTGAATTACCTTATCCGATATATCATTACAGTACGAGTACTACTACTACTAGCAAATTTCAAACACCTCATAATTTGGTTCCCCGTCACGACATAAAAACACTGCAAAAAGTAAAAGAATTTACCGTAAGTACCAGGTGATTAGTTGCTAGGCACGTAGCACGGCAGTAATTACTATAACAACACGCTGTTGTCACAAGGAGGTCGCAAACACTTCCTATTGTGCGCACTACAAATCATAATAATTCAACTTGGCAGGGATAACAAAGGGGCGTTTAATTTGTCCTTTTCTACGTGCTACGTAGGTCCTGGTCCAAAAAGCATTTGTGGCAATATTTGGAGGGTGTATTTTACTTACATATCATAGGGTACATGTATATAGCAACCTACTACAATGTAAAGGAAGCAAATTCCTTGTTTCAACCTTCTTGACAGCAAAATACATTTGTAATACATTTGTAGAAAGGGGGTAGAGAAAGCTACTCTATTAACAATAGTTACACTTACAACACGAAAACGCCTGAAAGACTCTACGTATCCTGCTCCCTAAAGTAGTTGTGGTAATATTTGGAGGGAGTATTTTACTTGCATATCACACATAGTACATGTATACAGCAACCTTTTACAGTATAACTATAAGAGAAGCAAATTCCTTTTTTTGACCCCGTTAAAAGCAAAATAAAATTGTAGCAAGGAGGTTTAATCTAAAAAGCTCCAACAAACGGTCCAAGACTGCAAGAGTCCCAAAAGACTTGGATATGACAAAGAGTTCCTTGGTTACGAAAATAAAGATTTTAAGATATGTTTGAGGGTTTTTTTTTTCTGAGTTGGTTAGGAAATTTACCTTGCTTGTTGTTGCGGAGATAGGCGGCAGAAGCCCTGTCGACCCAGCACTACCGCCCGTTGTTGTCGAGCTCGGCGCGTTGTTCACTGGAAGCCGGGGAGAGCTCGAGCTAGCCCTCCCCTCAGCCAACCCCTTTCCCCCATCGCCTACCGCTAACGTTTCCTCGGAAACTGTGGCATCCTGACTGCAAGCTACGGTGCTGGGCCTTAAATTCTGCTGACCCACTTGCGTGGAGCTCATTCTCACCTCTCGACTCCCACTTTCTTTGTGGAGAAGAAAAGGAAAACCTGAGGAAAATGTCGTGCGACGACCACAACACTACTCGCCAGTTCCCGCGTTTTACACAAATTTCTTTCGTGCATAGCAGTCACATTTTGGTCAGATTAAACGGATAAAAGGTTGTACCAGCGTTTCCCGCTTACATGGTGTCCGTAGGTGCTTGTTAAGGCTTAAGACGTCAAGAAAAGTCAAGGTATGACTTCCCAAAATACGTCGGGCCACCGTCTTGGAATGTTTGTTGGTTCGAGAGTGAGGCTTAGTGAGGGCAAAGGTCAGCGGCCTCGTCCATTTACAAGGAAAGGGGGTGCACGTGTTATAGCTCAGCTGCACTGGTTGTTTACAAAACATACAAAGAAAGAAACAAAGTACTGAAAAGTATTACTGGGAACTCGGCATTGTCAAAACTTCTTCTCTTCGCCTCTCTTTTTGTCCCTTCCCTCTTTATCTTTCCCGTCTTTAACTATATCTCTCTCTCAAAGATTCAAACACGGGAAGTTCTGCTTCAGTACTAAGGACAGCCCCAAGGGGGACCAAAACTAAAATTGCAGTGGACGTTCGTCTTTCAAAAATCAATCGTGATATAACCTCCTTGCCATAGCAAATAACAAATAGCCATACGTTAATATCCTCTCTAAAAGTTCTACATTTTGTTTTGTTTTTAAAAAATATATTTGATTACTTGTTCTCGTATTTCTTGCCATAAAACCCAAAAATGTTCAATCAGCTCGATCGGTGACATGCGTGACATATAACTTGCCAGAGAATATTAGAATTCCCACATTCTTACTCCACCAGGCACTGTGTCTACGCACGAGTCTGTCAGAGGGTGGCTAATTTTCATGTAGCTCGGAAATTTTGAAGTCATTTCGGTACATCTACGCATCAAGTAAGTACGATTTCACTTTATGATATCTACAAATAGTTTTGGAGGCAAACAAGGGCGTGCCTTATTACCTTAGCCAATATATGTTTTAGGAATGAATCGAATGATCCATGAGTGTAGTTGTGGCTACTGGTATGTGTTTGTGTGCGAACAGCATTACCTTAGCAATCGCGAATGAATGTTGATGATATTTGGTATGTTGGTAGGGGTCGGGGAAAAGGAAGAAACGATGAGATTTTGGGCTCCTTAGCAGGTTTCTGTGGTACTACAGCACAACCTCTGGTTTTGACTTTCACATCTGTCACGACTTTCACGAAAACCGGCTTTCTTGGCGTTGTACAAGAATCACCTATAGCATCTATTGGTATTCTAACAGTAACGGCTAATATGGAAGGTTTCCATTGCATTTTTTGGGTCGCAGATGTAGTAAAATCGGCTGTGCTTGCGTTACCTGTGACTGGAAATGCACGGTACAAAAACTACGAGTGATTCAAGAATTAAGTTCCTATGATCAATGCTTTAAATATCTTTGACATATCTATTGTTGTTGTTTTCCATTATTTTTTTTTTCAATTGCACATTATAGAATATGTTTATCTTAAATCCTTTTCCAAAGTTACCAGATAGCCCTATTCATGGATTCGTATTTCCCTTCAGGTACAACTACTAGCGACAAATTAAAGTTAACCACCAGGACGAGAGATGTGGTGGCCTTACGGTTCTAAAAGTCGGAACATGGCCCTGCGTCTCTGTGTGTTTGTTGTCCTTATCGCCTGCGTGCAGTCTCAACTCTTATCCGAGAGGAGGTTCATTTACATCGAACAAGGTGAGGAGACATATTTGTTAGTATCCTTTTCATAAGGCCAAAACAGTATCGAAAACGGAACAAAATTTATTCATTCCTTGGTGCGTTCTTTGTAACATGTTGTTTACTAGGATTTTGTTTTCTTTTTCTTCGTTAGGCTCTGGCTGGTTTTGATATAAATTTTTACTCATTTTTATCGGACTTTCTCTTTTAGAATTAGTATCTTTTTTATCCGCCAAACAAATGGACAAAACGGAAGCCTAAAAACATTCTCAGCATGATGAAACAGTTAGAAAAGTCGTCAAAACAATCTGAATAACCTATAATCTACGTATACGCTTGAAGAATAGAAAATTGTCAACGTTGATCGGATTCAAGCTTATAAATAGGACCGGTTTGACTGTACAATGTGCCACAATCTCTGCTTTACGGTGAGCCTGAATGTTATTTTTCAGCACACAGTATACCTTACAATACTGTAAATGCATAAACGTGGGGATTTGATTTCGCGGTAGAGGGAAAAAGGACTTTTCACGGTGTTTTTAATTTCGCTGTAGCACCCTGCACTGCAGTCTCTTACCGCCATGAAAAAAATGTTCGCGGTGGATTTAAGTTCGCGTCGAAGGGGCCACCACGAAAACCGTGAACATTAAACCACCGCGAAAGTTTCGTCGTTATGTATATGAGCACATATATGTGCACAAAATCATGAGCATGTATGTCCGTAGATTGCAAGATGATATTGGAAAAGGGATACATGCGTCGTCGACTGTAACATGTATACGTAGTGATATTCAATGCTCGTAAACATTTCTTGGGTTTGTGTTCCGCACGCAAGAATATTTTTTGCCATGTGTAACGAGTAGGCTGGAAATGCAAAAGAACAGAAATGAATAATACATTGTTTAGAAAAGACCATACTCTAGCTATGTGTTTATTATCATTTCTTCACTTTTTTTTTGCACGCTCGCATAATTTTTCGGGTGCCCATGGAATTTCATCTAAAATCATATAATCAAATCAGTATGGCCCTCTTTGTATATCAAGCTATGTTGTTCTGATATTCCATTTAAAGTATACGTAAGCATGCCTCACATTCGACTGGGACAGTGGCGACCCCTATTGTAGAAATTTCGAAATGCACGCCTTTGAATCTTGAAGCCATTTGACATCGTGCTAGTATCATGATTTTAATTACCCTTTTATGATATATGCAGACAAGTTTTATCTAAGCACGCATTGCATTCTTCAATGATACAGTAACGCCCCTGTCGTGCAAATTATGAAGTACACGCCTCAAAGTCTTTGAAAGATCTTACTAGAATTTTGACATGGTTTCATGATTGTGATTAGCCCTTTATCATCTATGCAAGGTATATACAAGCACGCCTTACATTCTTCACTGATACATATGCGCCCCCTGTTCTACAAATTAAGAAGTGCAAGCCTCTGAATCGTGAAAGCTTTGACATTAGGGGTGGGTACCGGTACAGAAAATTCAGGTCCAGGTCAGGTTCAGGTCCAGAGGATCAGGTCCAGGTCCGGACCTGAACCTGGATCTGATTCATTATGTGAAAATTTGTGAATGGACGATGCTCAAAAACAACGGTCCATTTTGCTACAAAGAAATCTGTATTGTGTAGTACTCGACTCCCTCTGGCGTTTTAAAAATCCTAGAAGGCTAACTACCTCTGTACGATTGACTGTAAAAGTTGATCAAAATTATAAAAAAATTTTGTTTTAAATTATAAGAGTCTACTCTGTTTCGCTCTTGCTATTTGCCTCGACCGATAACCCCGAAAACGTGTGAATGCCTGATCATATAATCAGTTCATTTTCCAATCGGTCCAACATCCGTTATATTAATTTGTTCAGGTCCGTTTTTTCTGGACCGGTCCAATGAGAAAAACCGGTTTTGTACCGGTGTGACAGCGATCTTGCCCCCCCCCCCGGCGATCTCGCCCCACCGGGGGGCGAGATCACTAGCGTTTTCGCCCCCCTTTAGCGTTTTCGCCCCCCCCCCTCCAAGAGCAGCTGGTTACTACATATTACAGGTGCGCTACCTGGTACTATACTGCACCTGGGGAGTAACGTGTATGGTGTGTTACCTGGTACCTTATGGCACCTTATTACCGTACCGTAAGATGCCTGTCATACCTCGAAAGTCGATACTATATTGTTCGGTGCAAACATGACATTGAAATGAAAAAGACAATTTTTGCAGCTGAGGTGGCATAAAAACAGTGCTACTGCGAACGTATAAATCAACACCGTCTATGGTACGGAATACGTCAGCTATACGTTTTCAATTTGTCACAGTGTTTTCTTTCTTGTGCTGGAAACATTTCCAAAGCACTAACAAAAACACACGTGAATAATAGTTTCTCATTATAAACACTATCTACGCGCAAGTTGATATAGCTGTTGCTAAATGCTACACAAACACTGGTAAAGTACCAGTCTTAAGAAACACGGGTAAATGCATCAGTTCCTAAATACTAGAAAAAACAGTCATGTTGGAGGTGAAGATATCCCTTGGCCAGGTGCATATACCAAAATGTGCGTTATTCTAATTAATACCTAATATTTGCATAATTAATAAAGACATTACATAGTTCTTTTGTGGTCACTTCATGGTAGAGACTTCATATTGGAGATATATAGGTTGTTTGAGGACAGGTGAATACAATGAAATACATCTTATGTCAAGACTCAGGTATATGCAATAATGGGAATACAAGGGACCCAACCCTCCTTGTCTGAAACAAGTTCAACTATCTTATTACCATGTAATTACGTTAATATTGATACTATGAATGGATTTATGTATCAAACTCGTGTACTTATATCATTATGAAACTGCATTTTGTGATTTATACCAGTCAACTTCTAAAATGTCATGTAAACCCGTTTTTTTTTTGGGGGGGGGGCGAAATCGCTAAAGGGGGGCGAGGTAGGGGGGCGAGATCACTAGCCGGGGAGGGCGAGATCGCTAGCGATTTCGCCCCGGGGGGGCGAGATCGCTAGTGATTTCGCCCCCGGGGGGGCGAGATCACGGGGGGGCGAGATCGCTGTCACACCTGTACACCGTATCGGTACCCACACCTAATTGACATAGTATCGTGATTTTCATTAGCCTTTTTCCTGATTCTGGAAAAGTTGAACTGGAAATTGGAATTTTCGACTAAACAGCTTCAGTGTCTTTGCCAAACGGATGAGCAGCCAAATACTTCTGTGACGTCACGTCATGTGACTTGGTGAGCAGTGGATCATAAGTTGCAGGAAGTCTATAGCGCCCACCGTCTGTGTTAAGGGATGGTTGAAAAGCTCTGACATAGTTGGCTTCTTAAATCCCTCAGTCAAAAAAAAGTCTGGTTCTGTATCCATTATTCTCACTTCTTCTACAGGTGTGTCATAGTGTCCAAATGACTCTTTATGTACGACTGTTGAAAAACTTCTGAGGTTGTTAAAATCTTTGTCATGTTGAGGATTTGTTGCCAATTTAAAACTTGACCTATTCTGTGCTAGTACTGCTGCAGACGTACTTTCCCAGTCGATGCTATTTGCTGCGGTCTGCCGCATATGAGTGAGAAATGACCCAAGCCTGTATAGGTACTGGACCCACATGCAGGCATTACATATGTCCATCCCGTCCATATACGGGCTCAGAATGACAAGGGTTAAGTGATCTTATTTTTAATGAATGAAGAACTTAATTGCACATTTTTGCCCCACTGGGCGAAGTACAGGTCACATTGTAAGGATCACATATATGTGACAATGGAAACAATCATACACATTTATATATGCAGATATGCGTCTAATCTATTCTAGGACATTCGACTTCCTCTCGCTTCTTAGTAATTGCATAAATGTAGCTAGCTGTATGGTTGGCTAGAGTTGGTTTATCAACTGCTAGTGGTGCGTACCTAAACCCCGGACTTGGAATTGGACCTAAAAATGTTTATATACCAACCTAAAAATGTTTAGGTCCAAGTCCAAAAAAAAAACTAAATATCCGGACTCCGGACTCAAGTCCAGACTTGCAAAAAGCTATCTGTCATTTATATCCCCTTTTCTTGTTCTAAACCATCTAAAACCTTCCATAGTCAGTGAAATTTGCACTGGAAAAAGCCAGAATACATTTTGTGTTTACTCTGACTGTATATAAGTTGTTGTTTTTTCACATTGCATTTCAGTTCATGCTAACATGCAATTTTATATGCACCATCCCACCTCCCCCTCAAAAAAGAAAACTTTCTAGCGCACATAATACGCAATGATGGGTTCAGGACCTGAACCTGAACTGCTGGACTTGAATCCGGACCTGAACCTGAATATGAGTTTAGATACGCACCACTATCAACTGCTGACAGGAATATAAAATGCTACATTTTCAGACAGGATCTGTGACCTGGGAATGGAGTCCGGAGTCATCTTGAACGAGCAGATCACGGCATGGTCGTACCAGGACTACTACAACCGGCCGGCCATGGCTCGCATTCACGAGTACGCACAACTACATTTATCCACTTTGCACTGCAGAATGTGCTGATAAGATCAATGCCTTTAGACGTTGGTATGAAATAGCCGTAAAGTCTATCTCTTGTACAATCGAAGGTCTCTGGCAACCTGAATACTAGTACAATGCACTGTTTTCAGTATGTGAAAACCTGAAATTTTGCCGAACTTTAAAGCACTGAAAGCCCGTCATCATAAACAGTTTTTGCTTGCAATTTACAAGTAGCAATCCCACTTGAAACCTATATCAGATTAGACTCAGAAAACGCATTATAAATCGGGTATAACGATTAAATATATTCATTTCAAAAATTTGAAAGAAAAAAGCATCGCGTTATTTCTTTTGGAAATTTGGAAATCGGAACTTTCGACTTAACAGCTCCAGTGTCTTTGTCAAACTGTAAATATACCAACAGGCGTGGCTGGATTTCGGGGATATCTCTGGACGAGTGGGGTTTTAGGGACTGGTTCTACAGCAGCCTGCCCAACTGGATGTCCAACGTCCCGTGGGAGGAGTGGGACGGCCTCGAGTGGCTCCAGATCGACATGTGGCTGTCCACGGAGATCACCGGGATAGCCACCTGGGGCCACCGGGACAAGGACTACGCCGTCACGGCCTACACGCTCCATTACGGCGAGAACATCACGGCTTTGAAGCCGTACAAGAACGGGACCTCGGAAGACACGCCAGAACACGTAAGCTCCATAATATTATCATATCTTGTCGCTGCATCTCCTTATCCAGGAGCTGGCTGCCTCGTTGGAATATATGTAAAGGAGGAGCTGATTTGCATAATTTATGCACAAAGACACACCAGACCACGTACGTGAGGTTGCCACCTAACCCCATGAAATATATGCAAAGGAGGAACTGATTTGCATAATTTATGGTTCCGACCCCAACGTACACTCAACACACGGCTCCGAGTTAGAAATGTGACGCCAGCCAAACTCATACTCTTGCCGTTTACCGTATAGATATTCTTTGGAAACGAAGGCTAGTACCCATTTTTACACCTGGGTGGAGTGAGAATGGTCTGTTTCGTGTCTTTGACAAGGGCACAACGTCGGTGGCACGGCGAGGGTATGGAAGGTTCCGAACCGAACAGCCTACCAGTTACGCCACACACGGCCCCGGTTTTGAAATGTGACGCTAGCCTAACTCATGATGTTGACATTTGCCGTATAGATATTCTTTGGAAACGAAGGCTGGTACCCATTTTTACACCGGGGAGGAGTGAGAAAGGTCTGTTTTTCCCAAGGGCACAGCGTCTGTGGTGCGGGGAGTTTTGAACTCGGGACCTCTTGGTTCCAAGACCAACACTCTAATTAACTGCCAAAAATGCTTTTTCTTGATTATCTTGTTTTGCTTCCTCACAGAAATTCTATTTTCCAGGAAGAAAATTATTCTGTCCCCAACAAATCTTAGAAAGAAGGTGCTTGTCCCTCATATGATGGGGCATGCAAATTTTTGCCTGTTAAGTTTTTGAGACGATTTGAGATTTGTTTTCTTGCATTTCCAAAAAATGCTTTTTCTTGTTTATCTTGTTTTGCTTCCTCACGGAAAATGTATCTTCCAAGAAGACAAAAAAATCTTGTATTTTGTAAGAGTAGATTCTGGTTGAAAAAAAAAAAACTAGATTTTTTTCTTGCATTATAAGAAAAAAAGATTTTGCTTAAATCTCTAGAAAATTTTTGTGGTTTCTCGTTTTGCTTGAATTTTATTCTACATTTTCTTCCTGCAAGAATGTTTTTCTTCATATAGAATTTTCCATGGGGTATGCAAAATAAGGAAAAAATCATTTTTGCAGTGAACTAGTCACGCTAAGGACGTTCCCCTGACTCATAATGTTGCCGTTTGTCGTATAGATATTCTTTGGGAACGAAGGCTGGACCACTAACATGGGCAAGGAAGACGCCGTGCGACACACACTGGACTACCCCTTCGTGACGCAGATCATACGGATCTATCCGGTAGACTGGATCGGCAAGAACGAAACCGGAGTCCAGCACACTCCCCCTGCCATGAGGCTCGAACTGTATGGCTTTCGACTTCAGAATGGTAAGATTGACAATTTTCTTCACTAGCTAAACCACCGTACGTATACGCTTTTAGGAAGAAAAGCTTTTAGGTGATCGTACCTGGCCAAATACTTCTACTTATATAGCTCTATAGTATAATGTATATGTATAGTAACTACATATACTCTTCTGTACTCTGTTGTACTCTACCGTATTCGGCTGTACTCTACTAAAGTCTTCTGTAATCAACTCTACTCTAAGTCTGCTGTACTCTACTGCAATCTACTGTACTCTTTTTTTATAACGTTACTCTGCTGTATTCTACTGTACTCTGTTCTACTCTGCTGTATTCTGTTGTACCCTACTGCACTCTACTGTACTCTGCTGCATTCTACTGTATTCTGTTGTACTCTACTGCATGTATAGTCTGCTCAGTCTGCTGTAATCTGCAATTGTACACTGCTGTATTCTGCTATACTCTTGTGTACCCAACTCCACTGCATTATACTCTGCTGTGCTCTTCTGATCTCTACTGTACTCTGTTAAACTACAGAAACAGCAAGGCAACTAACTTACTGACTAATGCACCACTATAGAAGCTGAACAACAAAAATTCCTCTCACGAAGTTTTTATCTTTTTTTTTAAATATTTTACAGACGTGCCGGATTTGGACGCGTACGATCCCTACAAGGCAGTACTCAAGTCTGACAAACTCAGTGAGTGCGTCTAAATTATAACCCTTAGTTGTAATTCAGACCCTTTTTTTCTTGGAAGGTGATAGATAGAATCTTGTAATACTTGGACAAGATGCATGTTCGTTAGTATTGTTCTACTTATCCGCTCTCATGGAACAGCAATAATGATGGATGTGTAGCTTTCGTTAGGGAAGTCTTTAGTTTTAATTTATGTACAATTGATCGCATTGTTTTATTGATTTCATTTGTGACTTGTGTCTAGTTATCTAGGATTTCATTGTTTTGTTGAGTGTATGTCTATGTCTATGTTACATTGCTATGGCCTATTGGTGGCAGAGAGCAAATAAAGATCATCATCATATTTGTCTTAAGTCACTGACGAAAGATAGTGGATGCCACCTGAAACGTCTGGCCGTTTCCAGATATATTCGATTGCATGGGTATCATCGCCAGATAGCTGTTTTAAGCAATCAAACAATTCCAAGGGCCCTGATTAGGGGGTCTCTCTATCTGCAGACTACCCGTACAAATTCTTGCAAATAAATTTGATGGGACTAGACATGGTAGCCTAGCACTTGTGTGGCTTGAAGTTTGAATTCTTGAGATGACAAATTTGTTACATGGGATTACATGTATCACTGGGTAAAATTGTAACTCTGTACTATAATGGATATAGGAGAATTCTCTTACACAACCAGCAGGTTTTTACATTGCTTACGTTTCGATGTCACAGAGCTTCTAACTGGAGGTTTGCTTCTCAACGCTTTATGTAGCCGATGTAGGTGTCACTTTTGCGGTGAGAAAACAGTCGGCTACATATAGCAGAACTCCAGTTTAGAAGCTCTGATGAAAGTGTCTGAGAGACATCGAAACGTAAGCCATGTAAGTACCTGTTGGTGGTGTAAAAAGAATTGTCCAATATCCTATATTCTACCAACCTCCATCAGGACCTGGCCCCCCGTGCCCAAGGACCCACTTTACCTGTAGCGACTTGTCATGCGTACTGGACGTGTTCAAATGCGATGGACGAAACGACTGTCCTGGTGGGGAGGATGAGGAAGAATGCCGTATGTATCAAACGTTTTTTGTCAGCCTTTAATGCCCCAATTGTGTTACATACATACATTACATAGACTATTAACCAGAGGTCCGGACCAGGCTAGTACATATTTCACTCCAGAAATTTAAAGCCCTGTCTAAATCTTTTTCTAAGTTCTCAAAATCAATACCAGAGCCCGTTACAGTGTCCGTAAAAGTCAAACTTCTGCAATGTACCCGGCCACTCGGTTTCCAAAGGAGAACGGACGAAACTATTTCCTGCTTGACTTGACAGCAATGCCCCAAAAATTGTACCCCTCGGTGAGTCAGCTTCTGAAATAGCTGTGGAAGACTTCCATAAATTGTGTAGCATGTTGAGTGCTAGATATATTTTGTTCTCTGCGAATCTGTAACTTTAATTGTGTAGGTCCCATCTAATTTGTGTTGGAGTTAGCAAGTACCATGCAGAAAGTATATCAAAAAGACCAGAGCAAAGTTAAGTATCACTACAGCAGGGGGCTAGTATTAGTAGCTGGACTATACTCAAGCGTGTATGTGTGTTTGTGTTTTCTTCAACATGCCAACAACACACATGTTTTTTTTTTCTTGTTTTATCATCCTTAGCTTCAACGGGGTGTGCTCCGTTCAGTTTCGAGTGTGGCTCTCGCGGAAAGACGGAATGTGTCTCCCTGTCCTTTTTCTGTGACTTCAACTTGCAGTGTAGCAACCGTAGGGACGAACTTCACTGCGGTAAGTAGGACCTTTTAAAGTTCAATTGCAACCAATTTTATGTTCTGACAACACTGGAAAAGTTGTTGCAGGAATCAGAATGTCTGCTACATTCCTCTCGCTACTGTTGCTTGTTTTAATGTTAATATGAATGAGACAGTATTTGCGTTTGGGACCGCAGTTTTAGCAGTGACACCTATGCTGCAGTTCAACGTGAACAAGTCAGTATTGCCCTGAGATAGGTGACATACGGTCACCAGAACGGTTTCTCCTATGCCTGCTCATAAGCGCTGAGTACAATGCAGATAAGCAATATGTAACAATTTTCAAGTGTTATTTTTTTCCCGATTAGGTTAGAACTTCGGACGTTCCGAGCGCAAGGTAAACACGCATGTTATACTACAAACTGCAATGTTTCTTTCCTGCAGTCTATCCGCCATGTGAAGACAACGAGATGAGGTGCGGTTCTGAACAGTGCGTACTGAAGTCTCAGGTCTGTGACGGCATTTACCAGTGTTCGGACGGTTCGGATGAATTTCGTTGTGGTAAGGTTTCGTTTTCTTAACCCTCGAATACCAAGCCCGTGGCCTGCATACACGTCAAGAAATAACCCTGGCCCAATGAATCTGACTCGTTAGCGATGGTTAAATCGTCAACCAATTAGTTAAACTAGCCAATCACGGTGACTCTTGACTGAATACTTGAATTTGATTGGTTAATGGCTGTCCAGCGCTAAGGCAGAGCAAGGGACGGATCGCAGGTCAACTTTCTACTAAGGATATCTATTTCTAATAAATCGTTCCATAGCGCAAAATAAGATTTTGTAGGGATGAGGGACGATGTTAACTTCCAACAACCTTTGACCAATTGCTGACGTCACACGTACATAAAGTCACGCGTAGATAGGACTGAGTAAGAGCTTAAGGAGATTGGATGATTCGAGTTACCCATTCGAGGTGATGAACTGTTGATATATTCCGTTTAATTTTGTTTCCTTTCTTTTATCTCGATAGATTTCTGCCCAGAGGGTTTCCAGTGTTTTGACGGCTCGTGCCTGAATATTGAGCGATACTGCGACGGCCAGATAGACTGCATGGGCTACATCGGTGAAGACGAACCATTCGACTGTGGTACGTTTGTTTGTTTAAGAAAAACCTTGATAATTGTCCACGCTCTTGATGTTGTTGCTTGACAAAGTTCATGCAAATGCGACAATACTTTACATCTGGGACCGCCTTTTCAAGACTGTAACAGCGACACCTAGCTGCGATGCGAAGTATAACCATTAGTCATTATTGCCCTGAGAAAGGTGAGAGACGGTCACCAAAACCTATTTTGAATATGCTCTTATATATAGCAAAGAACCTTTTTATAGTCTTTTCTATTTTGATTCTGAATCCATAAAGTGATTTATATTAAGCGCTATTGCCTCAATAAAACCAGAGGTGTTGTAAACACTCGGTGTGTTTGTTTGTAGCCATTTGTGTCGGCAATTCTGCAGTTGGCATTTGAATGCTAGGCACGTCGGGGACACTAACAGGAAGTTAGCTCAAAGGTGATAGAAAGGTCCAAAAATGGTGACAGGAAATGGAATTGACTCATAAGTCTTTCCAGGCCGTCCATTCTTTAATTCAATGTGCATTTAGACAACCTTTGGATTATAGAACCTAATGAACCCTAAGCAAGAAAAGCCTTCATAAGTATACCAAGAAATTAACAACAACTTCTTTTAAGTATATTTTACTTTGTCCCATATAGATTACAAGAGCCCAACTTTCACCTGCCCGATGAAAGGACAGATCCGTTGCAAGAACGGGGTGTGTTCGAGCCCGAACAGCACGTGTATCTACGAGCAGGACAACGAGGGCGTCATGATGGGGTGCCGGGATCTTACCCACCTCAGGCCTTGCTGTGAGTAACATGTGGACGTTTTTTTTGGCTACGCTCCCAGGAAGTGAGCATGATAGTGTGCATATTGTTCCAAGTTGCATCTGCGCGAATTTAGCGATTTTATGTACAACCAGGACAACGAGGGGGGTCATGATAGGGTGTTGGGATCTTACCCATCTTAGGCCATGCTGTGAGTAAAATGTGGACGTTTTTTTTGGCTGCGCTCCCAGGAAGTGAGCATGATAGTATAGCATGGTACAGATTGTTCCAAGTTGTGCGTGCGCGAATTTAGTGCTGGTTTCATCACGGGTGTCTTCGTTGATCCTTACAGTAACTCCATGTGGAGGTAGCAATCAAGTCATTGAATAAATGCAGACTACTACACTTTTTTGCAGTTCAAATAACATTAGACAACGAAAAATATATGGTGGTATAGATGTACGGTACAAGTACAAAGTGAGTTTTCTTTTAAAGGAAATAGAACATTCATATCATCGGTACGAGTATTTCGGATAATGTATGGCCTATGGCCTAAGGGATATGGCACTGAAAGAATCACACAAAAATATTTTACGGACGTACATGTATGATGTCTTATTTATTATTATTGTTTTGTTTATTTTTCTTTTCTTTTTGGGGGGATAGCGAAAGAGTTTGTGTGTCCGATAAACCACCTGCAATGCAACCTGGGATACTGCATCCCGCAGCACATGAGGTGTGACGGGAAGATGGACTGTTCCACTGGGGAGGACGAGGAGAATTGTGGTACGGATGGATGGATGGATGACTGAATGAATGAACGAACGAATGAATGGATGGGTGGATACTGGATGAGTGAATTAACGAATTGAATGGATAGATGAATGGATGAGTGAATTAACGAATTGAATGGATAGATGAATGGATGAATGAATGAATGAATGATTGAAGGAAGGAAGGAAGGCATTGAATGAATGGATAGATGAATAGATGGATGAATGAATGATTGAAGGAAGGAAGGAAGGAATTGAATGGATGGATGGATGGATGAATGAATAAAAGGATGAATACATGAATTGATGGATGGATGGATTGACAAATTGATAAAAGGATGAATGCATAGATTGATAGATGGATGGATGAATGAATGAATTAATGATTGAAGGAAGGAAGGAAGGCATTGAATGAATGGATAGATGAATAGATGGATGAATGAATGATTGAAGGAAGGAAGGAAGGAATTGAATGGATGGATGGATGGATGAATGAATAAAAGGATGAATACATGAATTGATGGATGGATGGATTGACAAATTGATAAAAGGATGAATGCATAGATTGATAGATGGATGGATGAATGAATGAATTAATGATTGAAGGAAGGAAGGAAGGCATTGAATGAATGGATAGATGAATAGATGGATGAATGAATGATTGAAGGAAGGAAGGAAGGAATTGAATGGATGGATGAATGGACGGATGGATGGATGAATGAATAAAAGGATGAATACATGAATTGATGGATGGATGGATTGACAAATGAATAAAAGGATGAATACATGGAATGATGGGTGGATAGATGGATGAGCGAAACGAGAAAATGAATGATCAAATGAATGAATCATTGTAAAACGAAGGATGAAAGCACAGTAGTAAGGAATCAACGAAAAACTTGTTGATTGGTAAAAGAAAGGAAGAGACTAGGGAAATAAAAAATAAAAAGATAGGAAAATGGGCCAACGGAACAATTCAATGTATAAATGGATGGAAGGATATGGACGGATGAATTGATTAATTAATCAAATAAATGAAAAGGAAATAAACATAGGGGTACATTAAAGATTGAAGCCCCTTCACACATCCACACACAAAAGCACTCACATGCAGGCGCACGCACACACATACACATATTCATACACATACACATACACACTTCCAATTACGCACACAGACACACAAATCACACAGGCATCTGCGCACACATACATACACACAATCACGTGCATACATAAACATGGTATCACACACACACGCACACACATGTATACACACCACAGAGACACACAAAGAAACACAAAAAAAGCATGCCTTGGCATTGATAGTTATAAATTCGTTGCTTTTACTATTACAGAGGGTTACGAATGCCCTGGCGCCCACCGTTGCAACAGTTTCGGCAGCTGCACACCCATGGAGAACCGCTGTGATGGCATCAGGCAGTGCCCAAATGGAGACGATGAGTTCAACTGCGGTAAGACTTAAGCTTCGCCAACATTACTGATTGTTACCCTTACTAGAAGGTTATATGCTTTCGATAGTGTTGTTGCATATGCCTGTGCGTGTGTACGGAAATGCACGGGCCTTGGACACGTACCGGGCACAAATGTGGTTCGTTTCCGGATCCAGAAATTTGTGGGTGTGCCGATGGCCCGGACAGGAAGTGTGTCCTGCTCGACACGACCCGTAAATCGCTAGAAATGTCGAGTTTCCGGGTGCAACATGCAAGAGTTTTTTTACCTAGAAACTTAAAACTTTACATGCAATGTTTGTGTGCGCGCGTGTGTGTGTGTGTGTGTGTGTGTGTGTGTGTGTGTTTATGTGTGTGAACACGACAGATCAAGAATACCTCAGTATTTAGTCTTGATATTTGGCACTTGGGCAGAGACTTCAAATAAATTAGGTTTCAAGCAGCGCAGCTTTTAGGATAACACACTTTTACTTTCGAAAAAGTTGAGGGAAAATTGAAATGTTTTCTTCATATACATCAACCCAATAGTGTATTTTTACAAGTATATTGTATCCTACAGGTATCGAGTGCCCCAAAGGCTGCAAATGCGAGGGACTGTCTTTCTTGTGTCCAAACAACAGGTTTGACGTAACCCTGGATAAACTGACCAAACAACTTCGAAAACTGTGAGTGTTAAACCCAGTGCTTGGTGCCAGGTAAAATATTCCTTTATTTTCGCTTCAACACATCTAGTTAATCCAATTACAAGTGTGTTGACCAGTGATGTGTTGTTACTGTGATGCAGCTAAGGCCCGACCGTTGGAGACCCTAGATATATTAACCACAGGCAGTTGATTGGTTTTTTGATTAATTTGACATACATGTATGTGTTAACCAATGACGCGATGTTTCAGTGACGCCTCATAGTTATCCTAGACAGTAGACTTGTTGTCTAGTTAATTTGACTTATGTGTTGACCAATGATGCGATGTTTCAGTGACGCCCGACTTGAAAATTCCTCATGGGCATCCCAGACAGCTTATAGGTTGTCTAGTTGATTTGATAAGTGTATTAACCAATGATGTTCTGTTTCAGTGACGCCGGACTGTTGGGCATTCCTCATAGTTATCACAGACAGTTCACTGCAATTGATTGTCTAGTTAATTTGATAAGTGAATTGACCAATGACGTGTTGTTACAGTGACACTCGACTGTTGGAGATTCCCTATAGTTATCCCAGCCAGCTGATTGGTTGTCTAGTTAATTTGATAAATGTATTGACCAATGATGTGTTGTTACAGTGACACCCGACTGTTGGAGAGTTCCTATAGTTATCACAGACAGTTGATTGGTTGTTTTGTTAACTTAGTTTGTTAAATGTTTTGACCAGTGGCGTGTTGTTACAGTGATGCATGCGCAGCTAACGCCATACTGTTAGAGATCCTTGATATTCACAACGTACAGACAGTTGATTGGTTGTCTAACTAATTAAATTGTATTGACCAATGACGTGTTGATGAAGCTATGCAACTAACGCCCAAAAGTCGGAGATCCCTGATATTCATCACGGACAGTTGATTGGTTGTCTAGTTAATCTGATCACGTGTATTGACCAATGCTGTGTTGTTACAGTGATGCAAGCAACGCCGTACTGTTGGAGATCGAACGGGCGATTAAGACGGACGTTAACGGAACGGCACTCCAGAACGAAACTCTGCTCGACCTGACCAACTTCAAGTTGATGGGTGAACTGTAAGTATAAATTCACTACCAAGTTCTTATATGTTTACAGTGAAATGAGTAAAGCATACATAAAGAATTACTTCATGGGACGCACCTTTACGCATGTTTTGAGGCATGCCTAAATATTGCATTGCATTGTATTGCCTATTAGAAAATAGTTACGTACCAGTCGTACCTATAGGAAAAATTAACACACAGTGTTTTTGTCTGGTACCACGTCTGCCTTTCTGAGAGCAAGCATTCAAAGCTGAGAAAATATCACGAGGCTACAGATTGTAAAAGAATGCTAAAACTAAAAAAATTATTCAGATGTAACATATAAATGTGTATGAACTGAACACTTGCAGTATGTGTGATTTGTGCCTTGTTTTTTGTTTGTTTGTTTGTTTGTTTGCAGTATTTTGAGGAACATAAGTTTGCACTACATCGGCAACAGCACACTGGAAGCGCTAGCCAACCTGTATTACCTGTGAGTTACCATTTTAACCTATACACTATGTACGATAAAGTTATGGTTTAATATTTTGAGAAAATCTCAATAGATCCAAAGAAATCTGAAATGCAAAGATTACATAATATAATATGATACAATAGAAAGGACTGTTACTATATTTATTGCAATAACAATCTAAAATCTATGTCCGTTATTTTTATCAGCTAATATTAGAAAATCAATTTCATTCAAAACATGTGGATGATATTTTGCAGCGATCTTAGTGCCAATGAGATTACAACTATCGAGGGACAACCTTTCAAGTACCTCCGAAGGCTGGAGTTTCTGTGAGTACCCAAAACTTTTATTTTTTATTTATTTATTTATTGAAAATGACAACAAATCATTACACTGGGCCAGCCTAGGCAGGCTATGTCAGCTGATGACGGCTGACGCACAAAGATACAACAAACAAACAAATCTAAATTACGCATATGTACATAATAGGCCACATAGGCTACGTAAGCTATGAGGAGCAGATGGAAGGTGAAAACCCAAAACTTTAAAATTGGAGCTGTGCAGGTATTTCTGGTGTCTAGCTACCTGCACATAACCTGCAATGGTCCATGTTTTGTGTTTTATACATAGATGTCCTATGATGTAGGTGTGTATTGATTGTTCTTAGCTGCATTGGCTGTTACCACCTATAATGTATAGAAGAAAAAGATAGCAATGGTTCGTGAACAATCTTAGTATGATCCATACTTCCTAAATTCAAAGTGGTGGAGGTAAAATTTGTCTGGTGCAGGTAATTTTCAATGTTACCTGCACCAATGCAGTTATGCCAACAAAAAAAAATATTTCGAGCCCTGTTAACATTCTCCGAATTACCAACATCAATATTACAGTTGAAATGCTGACATCAGTACAACCACTATATTCGTTACATGAGAATCGTTCTAAACATTCTGATACGAAATTCATTTCGTTTCACAATTTTTGCACTCCTTGTCAAAGCTGAGAAATGAATTCTGTCTCTACAATTTTCATTAATCTTTGTAAGTGTCGTGTAAATGTGGCAGTACTTTACGTTTGTGACCGCATCTGTAACACATCAGCAGCGCCCCCTAGCTGCAGTGTGAGGTAGTGCCCTGTGAGGTATTACCCTAGAGGAAGCAACATACAGCCGGTAACCAAAACATAGTCAAATGTAGCATCATGTGGTTCTGCATAAAGAACTTTCTGAAACTGTACTGCTGCATAATTGGTTTGTTTCTGTAGGGACCTCAGTGGAAATAAGATCTTCAGTGTGGACAACGGTGCCTTCATGCTCGCACCGGATCCATCCGATCCAACCGCAACTTCAAACCTGGTCAACTTGTAAGTCGACTTAACCTTTACCCGCAGGGTAACGTATATCCGTAGTTTTGAAATCAGGGCGTTTAGGGTTATCAAGGCGACGGAAGATGGTTTCAAACTTCATTTTTTAAGCATATTCTTTAAAACATTTCAATTCAAAACCACTGTCCACCGAATTTATATCAACAACAACAACGGATATAGGTTATCCCGTAGTTAAAGATTAATTATCGTTATAACTATTGTTAAGATTTTGTTCAGATTTGTCAGTACACAAAGTAAACACCTTATTAGGACCACCAAGCTTTTAATAAGTCCGCTGACTATCTGAAGTTGGAATGACCACCGGCCTAGCTATGGCACGTGACATGTTCAAAGTAGCAATATACACCTTTGTCACAAGGCGGCCATGATAGATCTAAAACGAGTTCAATGAGGCAAACAAAAGACTGTCCATCATAATTAGCAGTTCAGCCAATCATAGAGTGGTAAATAAAAAAAAATCGACCAATAAGAGAATGGCTGCATGTGCGATAAATATTTGCATTATTATCTTTTTATTTTGCATCTCTTAAGGGACTATACGAGTGATCGCTGTTGCTGTTTATATCCGGGGTATTGGGCGGTTGGTGCCTACCAGGACGTCAGTAGATTGGATTGAAATTGATATTTAAATTAGCAGCTCAAATTACTGGTTAACATGTAAATCACGCTTTTGCCAAACACCTGCTTTTTGCCTACCGCTGCGTCACCGTGACATCATCGCGATCGCTCGTATGGGATCAGTCTACACTACTCTAAATTGCCACATCTTTCGGTCCATAACACTACTTATAATATTTACTACTTGATCTTATATTGTGAAAATCTGTGGGGTTTGGGGGAAAACTAAATGTGAGCTGATTATAGAAATAAGTTTTGTCTGTCTGCCACATTGACCTCGTCTTCAATATTTCATGGCCACCGCGTGAGAATGGTGCATTACATCTTGCACAATCCTAATATGCTACGTTGTCTTCTACCAGACTGGGTCAGTCTAGAGCAAATTTGGAGGATATCTCAAATATGTAATTCTGCACATATTCGCGTAAAGATATTATACATATAGTCAAAAACTTGTGTAAACTTGTCAAAATCTGTTTGAAACGTTTAAATCGTTGTAAAAACATTGAGAAATTTTCAAAACGTTCTAACGAATGACAATATGGTAAAATATCATTAAACAATAAACTTTATATTTAGGCCCATTAATATGACAGGTACTTCGAATTCTTAAACACTATCACGAGCATTTATATTATTACTATTCAAACACTAGCACAGGCATCAAAATGTACGCCAAATAGCAATTACTCAAGCAACTGGATATGATTTTGGAAACGGTCAGACGTTTCTTGTGACCTGATTGGCGTATCTTGTTACCTCGATGTGTAAACTTCATCGACGTATTGAAATTTACATTTTCAATATGTAATTTGCAGACGTCTTCAAGACAACCAAATCACAGAATTTGGTCCAGGAATGTTTGACGGCCTGACGGAGCTCAGTGAGCTGTAAGTAAAACGTTTATTATTATAATCAAATTTGCCATTAAGAACGTCATGTTAAAGTGTGACATCCAAGAAGTGCTCTATCCAAGTTGTGCTCGGATTGGGTTCAATTCTGGATGACCGGGATAGAGCAATGAATGCATGAAGCCAGGATGTGCTTTGGTGTTCTTTGTATTTGATTTAATTGTAGTTAGACCCCAGGAACAATAGGGTTTATTATACTCTTGCTACACTAATGGAGATCTTGATAAAACAAACAACAAGCAACATTAAGCAGATAGTGAATCATAATCTAATTTTCATAATGAATAAGGACATTACATGAACCTGCTCGGTTCCGATGCATTGAACTATTTGAACATGTGACAGTATGTAACAATTAAGAGAAGAACATTGATACATTAACATTTTAACATATCTTATATTTGTTATAATCTAGCCTGTGTTTATACAGTCTCTCGCTTGCTGGGTTTAATGACCCCCTCCCTGAGAGTGGTGGCGACTGTAAGGCCGGCCGCTAGGAGCGCGATTTTAGTCAGGCTATTTTATCATCCATCTTTCATCCATTGCAGGCACACCGACAAATACGTTTTCGTCTGCGTGGCTCTCACCCAGACCAAACAACTCGACACGTTCAGTCCTCAGCCCAACGAGCTCTCCTCCTGCGAGGACCTGATTGCCCGCCAGGGCCTGCGCGTGGTCATGTGGACCTTCGCAAGCTTCGCCATCCTTGGCAACGGTTACGTCATCATTCGTCGGATCATCGCCGACCGAGATCAGTCCCTCGGCAAGAGCAGAGTCCAGAACATCCTCGTTCTGAATCTCGGCATCGCCGATTTCATGATGGGGGTGTATCAGATGATCATAGCGTCTGTTGACGAGTTCTACCGCAACGTGTACATCTGGAACGATGAGAAGTGGCGCACAAGTTGGCTGTGCGAGCTTTCTGGCTTCATCTTCGTGGTGTCGAGCGAGGTGTCGGTGTGTTCTCTCGTCCTCATCACGGTTGACCGCTTCATCTCCGTCGTGTTTCCGTTCAAGACGGAGTGGAAGATCAACGCCAAGCAGGCTTCGCTCACGATGGTCGCGATTTGGGGAATCGTGGCCTTTCTGGGGGTTTTCCCCCTCATGGAGGTGCCGTATTTCCATGACGAGTTTTACGCTCGTTCCGGGGTGTGTCTCCCCTTACACATCACCGCTGAGCGCCCTCCTGGGTTCGAGTACTCCGTGGCCATCTTTATGGTCTTCAACTTCATCGCTTTCCTGCTGATCATGGTCAGCTATATCGCCATGTTCATCTCCGTCCGCAGCGCGGGCAAGGCGTCCGGAGAGGCCGCGGGGAAGCAGAAGGCTGGTCAGACCCAGACCATGACCACTCGGATGACCATGATCGTGCTGACCGACTTCTTCTGTTGGTTCCCGGTCACTCTCATGGGCATCATGGCGCTGACCGGGGTAGCCCTCCCCGGCGAGGTGTTCGCTTTCACCGCCGTCATCATCCTGCCGATCAACTCGGCTCTCAACCCCGTTCTGTACACCGTGTTGGCTATCAAGGCCAAGGGGAAGAAGAAGCCGCCCGGGCCGGTTCCTCCCGGTGGGAAGGGCGGTGTGGCCGGGAAGAAAGCCGGCGGTCCCGTAGGAGGGAAGAAAGCGGGCGGGCCTGTAGCTGGGAAGAAGGTCGGCGGCCCTGGCGTTGGTGGAAAGAAAGCAGGCGGTCCCGGAGGGAAGAAACCAGGCGCCGCCGGAGGAAAGAAGCCCGGTGGTCCGGGTGCTCCCGGAGGGAAGAAAAAGGCCGGCGGCCCTGGAGGCAAGAAAGCAGGTGGTCCTGGCGCCGCCGGAGGGAAGAAACCGGGCGCTGTGGGCGGAAAGAAGCCGGGTGGAGGAGGCAAGAAACCTGCCGGGGCAGTCGTTGGAAGGAAGAAGTAGGGGCTGGAGAATGAGGTTCTGCAATCACCCAATGTGGCAGACATGCGTAACATTTTAACCTTTTAAACAGAGATGGGTCCTGAGGACTGCTGACACATTCCAGTAGACACATTCCTGCTAATACATTCCTGATTACACATTCCTGTATGTGGAGAAATTCACTCTAGCTGGTACATTCCCGCAGATGCACATACCTGCGGGCACACTCCATCAGACAGAATATAACGCATACCCGCGGACACATTTCTTCGATATTCCTGCAGACACACCTTCCTACAAACACATTCCTAGATACGAATTTCTGCGAGGACATTGCTGTGGACACATTCCTATGCTATTCCCGGAGACACACATTCCTGCGGACACATTTCTATGATAATTCTGCAGACACACATCTCTGCTAACACATCCTTACAAGCAGATTTCTGTGGGGACATTCTTGCGGACACATTACTATGATATTCCCGGAGACACACCTACCTGCTAACACATCCCTACATAAACATTCCTACCGACACATTCCCACAAACACATTCCGGGAGCATTCCTGCGGACACAGTCCCGTCGGTACACATTCCTGACAACACAAACTCCTACGGGCGCACATTCCTACGGAGACACATTCCTGCACACAATTTAATACTATAGCCCCTGAGCCGTCGCCAAAAACAATTCTTTATTCTTACAGGGCCCGCCACGTGTCTGTGTCCAGTCAGATGATTAGAAGCTATTACAATATCATAAACAATTTCGTGCATGGTTTATCAATATCATTGTATTATAATCAAGATTACTACTGTACTTTAACTACACTGACTGAATGAAGACCTTTATTGTACACATAAACCCACTGGGTGAAGTACAGGTCGCAAAACAATGATCGTTGACAAATACTTGGAATATTTACAATGTCGACCAACACAACGATCATTTTGTAGGTATACATTTTTAGATTAAGACAATAAGACATAACTATAATTGAACAGTTGGCTTTGCCAACTGTATTCGGAGTTTGGTTCCTCTGTAGTCCCATTATGCGTTTAAATGATTACAAATTTGACAAGTTTAATGAATAATATTTGGTGAGGAATGTCAAGACTGCATGATGATGTACAACAAATGTTTCATTAATTAATATTTAATTAATCAATATAATTGAGCATTTAAGGCAGTAATTGCCCATGCTTGTGGATCTTTATCTTTATTCAAGCAGGCAAGAAATTTAAAAATCTGCGTTCCGTACGTTTTGTGTCAGCAAAATAAATAAAGCATAATTACTCAGTAAGTCAATGTATTGTAATCTAACAATTGTAACAGATATAATGTCAATCAAGTCACTTTCTTTACTTAACAAGGCTATGTTGCTCTGCCATATGGATGACATCCGCGCGCATCAATTTTTGTCCGTTCCCAAAAAAATATTTTCGACCAATCCGTAAATCGTGGAAAGCAGTTGTAGCATGAGTACATATAGGCTGTCAGTTTAAAAAAAAAAACTTAGAATGGATATTAATGTTAGAGAATGCCAAGATCAATTTCAAATTCCAGAAATAGTTTTCGACCGTTCTTTAAATCATAGAAATCAGTTATAAAATGATTACATATGTTAGGCCGTTGACTGAAAAAAAAGGAGAATGGATATTAATGCTAGAGAATGCCAATGTCAATTCCAAAGTTCAAGACGAAGGTGTGAAAGAACAGAAATGCAGAATTTATAGTTTGGTATACTATACTTTGTGTAGTTTATCATTTGTTCAACTTTCAAGACCACCTATATTTCATACTGAAGAGAACTTTTGGGGGGAACTTTTTTGGGATTCCTAGAGGGTGTCATCCATATGATCAAATCAACATGGCCTGACATCAAACATCAATAACAACATCAGTGGTGGCAACAGATAGAGAGGGTGCAGTAGGGGATTTTCTCGAATTGTTCTGATACTTTGGGTTTTATATCATAATCAGAATAAATGAAATGCCACTATATCCACATGCGTAACGTGTGTCTTCAATCTAAATGCATTAAAATAATGCCTAAGAAAAAAGTGTTGCCTTTCCGAGTTTCCGACTGACCCTTGCGAAACCTGGCGATCCTAGTCATTTTTGTATCTTCATGAAAAATATTCATGAAAATATCATAAAGATATTGTGTGTGTGTTTCTCTCTCTCTCTCTCTCTCTCTCTCTGTTTGCTGTGTTTTTCCAAAAAAGCCAGGGGAATCTCCCCTGTACATTGACCCTTCAAATTCCTGTAATATAGCAAAGAACAGGTTTCCTGCAACCTATGACCCCTGCTCACTGAGTCACGTGTTCTGCATAACGTGACGCCTCGGCAGCAGCCGATTGTTCATTTCTTGACAAAGACTGGTTCTGTTCAGTCGAAAATTTGGGTGAGTCAAATTTTTATGTTGGATTTTACAGTTCAACTAGTTCAAGAATGAATTTTACCAACACGGATGAATTCTTAAGTTAAGCTCTTCATAGAGCTCTTCACTTTCATCATAAAGTTTCAGCTTCATTTTCGTCGTCGTTTGTTGACGTCAGTGAGATGTTCTCTTCTGAGATCTGGTTGTGGCTGTGTTGATGACTTCGTCGTGATCGCCGAACACAGATCCAGATCACAACAACCACGAACAATATAATCACCAGCACCACTCCGACCACTATGATTGATGTCCCTAAAAAACAACAAAATCCTGATTACAGTTGTATATTGTATATTGTATACGTATACCATTGTGTAAGTAATATAGCTAATGGTTAGCTGTTAAATCCCAAACTCGTGTCACTCAATTAAAAGAAGCTACCCTCTCAACGACCTGGATCGTCGACGTGTACATGTAGACTATATGACATTCAGTAGATTTTGGCGATTTTCAGCGAAGACCAATCAGATGGCCGTATGACTACTAGCAGGTCACCGAGCACCACAGGCAATTAGCCAATAACGGAGTTGCAGGTACCATTAGTTCCACGCGCTCGTTTAAATGCAGTGGACTTAAACCAAGCGCATTTGAGTAGTGGTTTTGAATTTCGTTTATACATCTAAATCTTTCAGATAAAGTGGGCGATGACCTTGCTAGAAACTTACTTGATGTCATCAGGAGACAACCCCCCCCCAAAAAAAAACATTCCAATTTTCCCTTGTAACCGGTCAATGAACGTCTATGCAACATGTAAAAGGATTTGTTGCACAATCAATTGTTAGACAGTGTAATACTAGAGTGTATTATAGTAAGACGTATTGCTTACGTATTGAAAAATACATAAAATGATACAACTAGAGGTACGAAGACAAAGTTACGGCGGACTCAAGTTCTACTCTTCTATTTAACTTCTTTTAGCGCCACCAAATATTGAAAATAATACATTAGATAGACAGGACTATAATAAGTAAATAATTAAATAAGTATATACATACATGAAAATACATAATCTGCGTGAGTCGATCCCCTTACCAGTAGAAAGATAAAGCAGAGAATAGTCCCTGAACTTAAAGGATTTGTACATGTGGTGTAATCCTGTGTGGCCGACATGATGTTACAATTGACTTTAAAGGAACAGAGAGGATAAACATTTGTTTAGCATTATTAGAAAGAGTGTTGAAATTAGCTTACTTCTTGTCAACATGTCGACGATTCTAAGTTGACATTCCTTTTCCCTGTCTGTGACGATGGAGTCTTTTGTCACGTTCAAGAACTGCTGATACGAGCAGGGGTTCGGACAGCCTGGGACTGTCAGTAGGTACGGGTCATGGCCGCTGTCGTTTCTGTACCACACCTCCGTAACAAACTCCCTGAAAGAGAATCAATCAAAAAATCATTCTTCACTTGCATTATTACCTTTTAGACGATTACACTGCAAAGATGGTGGATACCACCTGAAACATCTGACCGTGTTCATAATCAAATATTTAGTTGCTTGAGTAACTGCTTTTTGGCTCATCCTACATGTAGATGGGGCTATCTTTGTGAAATAACTTAACTGTAAAATTGTGAAATAAGTTAACACTACCTTCCACACAGTAAACTTTATTATAGTTTATACCCGCCGCGAAGGAAGTAGTCTTCAATATAGCTACTCAGTGACAATATAATAAGTTCTATACTACTAATGGGCCAACTTCACATTTACAAAAGCGCAACATACACCCCCCCCCCCCAAAAAAAACATTCCAATTTTTCCCTTGTAACCGGTCAACGAACATCTATGCAACATGTAAAAGGATTTGTTGCACAATCTATTGTAAGACAGTGTAATACTAGAGTGTATTATAGTAAGACTTATAGTATTGTTTACGTCTTTTATTATTGAAAAATACATAAAATGATACAACTAAAAGTACGAAGACCAAATTGTCTAAATTAACTGTTTTGTATTAAACATTTTCACTCTTGCTCTGTATAAATGTTTGGAGTAAAATGCTTTATGCACAAAACGTGCTTCTTAACCAATACACACAGAATAAGCGTAAATAAAATAAAATAAAAATGACATATAAAAAATTATGTCCCAGTCTCCCTTACAAACATAAAGAAAAAGAACTGCATTCTGAATTCTCTATCCGAACATTTCACTACTACACAGGAGGGTTTGCGAGTTACCCAGAATCCTCTTGGTGTAGTTCCACCATGACGCATGCGCAATAAGGAGGATGAATGTAGTTAAAGGTGCCCAGCGCCGACAGAAGGCTAGCCACGGTCGCGTCGTGCTGCAATAGTAAGGGTGGCTGGTTTAAGTGTCACCCCAATCCAATAACAAATGTATGTTTTGTAAATTTGTACTTCTGTTTAAAAACATTAAAAGAGGAACATTTCTTGACCTGAGTTGAAAAAAAATACCTCTATTCCATCTCACTCTCATTGTGGTCACACTGAGTGTACTAAGGGACAATACTATTTTTCCCTGTAAGGCCATTTTGATTGGATGATATCGGTCGTTTAGAAGAAATGGAAAATACACTGTAAATCGTACAAAGGAGCGGCAGAATGAGTGAATAAATGCTGTAGATTACAAAAATATCCGAAACAATTAATGTCAAACAATGCCAATGTCTATTCCAAGGTCAAAATATAAGTAGAGGATGTCCAAGAACAAAAATGAAGAATCTCTTGTCCGGTATATATACCATGTATGTGTGTTCGGTCATTTGTTTAGCCTAGCTGACCACTTATGCCTAGGTTACACAAAGCCGAATTTGGCTCCCGACTCTCTCCCGACTATGGTTTAGGGGTGATTCGGGAGCTAGTCGGCTGTAGTCGGCTGGCGTTCGGTTGAGTCGGCTGGCGTTCGGGTGAGTCGGCTGGTGTTCGGCTGCCTCAGCCGAATGTTTTGAAATGTTCAAAACATTCGGCTCTGAACGGCGGGTCTGGAATGGGTCGGTTGGTGGTCGGCTGGTGTCCGACATGGTCGGCTAGTGTTCGGTTGGTGTTCGGGAGTAAATCAGCAGTCAAATTCTAACTGCTTAACCAAGCCATAGACACTGCTAGATACTCCCAGCTTGTTTCCAACCTACCAACGATTCACCCCAAAACCGTAGACAAATCTCTGCTAACTCAATCCCAAGAAAAATGACTATTACCAGGGCGTAGGCGAATCACCCCCGAACTTCACACGACCGACATCCAGCCAAAAACAAAAAGAACCATAAATACCATATTAAAGCTATCTGTGATCCAAATTTTGTCTCTTGGTGATGTTTACTTATAGAAGAAAGGATTATTTTGATAAAAAATAAAAATGGCTACTTTAAAAAAATCGCTGATTATGTCCATTTCAAGTCGTAAGAGTGTTAGCAATCGGTTGGGAATCAGTCTGGAGTGATTCGGTAGTCTGCGGTTAGAGGTCGGGATGGTTGGTAATAGGTTAATTAGCATTCGGGACACAGTCGGGAGTAAGTCATTTAATGGTCGGGAGATGGTTGGGACATGTTCGGCGCTAAAAGATAGGCGTGGTCAGACTGCTCCCGAACACCAGCCGATCTGAGTCGGCTAAGGGTCGGCTGGTGTTCGGGAGCTAATTCGGCTATGTGTAACCTAGGCATTAGATTTCACAATGCATGCGACTTTTTATGGCAAAAAAATCATTCGCACGCTCGCATCAGTTTGGGGGATTCAAGAGGATGCCATTCATATGATAGAATCAATGTAGCCTAATTTCTTGACAGAGCAATGGCGAAGTGCAGAAGAAGTACGTACAGCGGAGTACATCACCAGTTTCAGCCTCCCGTCAGGTAGGGTACCTTCTTTAGCCTGAGTCATGTTATTCACAATCGCCCCTAGTAGAGGGCCTGGAGAACAACAACACGGATACACTTGCACTCATGCATGTAACGTTGATACTTGATTCTTGAATATGGAAATCTTTTAGTTCAAGTGTCGAGTTCAATGTAAAGTTCATTGGCAATATTTTGTAACCGACATAGTTGTGTATGGATTTGGGCATGTCGCTGTAAGTTATGAATTGTGGTAAAATGCGATCTAAAATCTAAAAGTAGAATGTATTTTGACGCCACTGACTGTTGTTTCTCGGATGTTGTTGCCTGCATGAAAAATTGAGGCATTGTGTTTGGTGTGTCTGGGTGTGTGTATGTGTGTGTGTATTTAGGATCAGTATAACTTTCGAACCATGGGATTGATTGTTGTAATGATATTTGGTTTCAACTTTGCCCCTCTGGCGTGTGACCTTGATACTGCAGTACGTAGATCTTCCGATTTTTTGGATATTTTGTCTTGGACATGCTGTGGTCATGATATTTTGGTGGTAGATAGCTCTTCATGAAAAGGAAGAAGTCGTGTAGGCTTGGACGCCCCTAGCAGCTTACTCTGGGGCATTTGTGCTTTAAGGTGGGCTCCCACTGCACTCGCGTCACGCTTGCGTCGCTTCGGGGTTCGACAACGCAGACGTAACCCCGCGGCACCTAGAGGTGACGCGAGCGAACCTAGAGGTGACACAAGCAAACCTAGAGGTGACACAAGCAAGCGCGACGTTTTTTTGGAAGTTGAAAAATAACGCAAGTGGCAAGATGCCCCAACAGTGACCCAAGAGTGACACAACAGTGACCCAAGAGAACACTACAGTGAAACAACAGTGACGCCAACATGCCTTCAACAGTATCAAGGTTATATTTTGTCTATTTTGCACCAAGTATCAAAAGTAAACATCATTTTATTATTGAAAAGCTATTTTGAATACATTTTGGATATCATTTTACAACAGTTTTTCAGTTACAACAGTGACCCAAGAGTAACACAACAGTGACACAACAGTGACGCCAACATGCCTTCAACAGTATCACGGTTATATTTTGTCTATTTCCTATTAAAACGTAGGAAATATCAAGATTTTTTTCATTTGTGAAATATGCAAATTAACACACACCATTACACATACTTGTTGAAAAACACATAAGCGATGGAGTCAAATCTGGTATATGGTTCGTGTCCATTCATTTGGGTTACTTCTTTTACTGTAAAAGTCTTTCAAGGTTATCATATAACATAAGTAACATTCATAAGTATAAGCATCATCACAAGGGAAATTATTTCATTATATATCTCATTTTTAGGCATTTTCATCATTTTACAGTGATTTTTCATACATTGACAACGCTGCGACTTCCGATAACCTGTCAATTTAGTCTAGAAACGCAACAGTGACGCATGTCAGTGGGAGCGCAACAGAAAATCGGCGAAAATAACACAACAGTGACACAATGAACGAACCCCGAAGCGACGCAAGCGCGACGCGAGTGCAGTGGGAGCCCACCTTTACGTACCTCCGTGTAGCCTGTTTCTTTTCCTGTCAGAGAAGTCGGCTCGTAGGTCAAAGTTCCTGAACTCCGTCAGCTTGTCATAAACCTCTGGTGTTGCCCACACGGGGAGGGTTCTGTTGTGCATTTTCTAAAATCATACACAAAAATTATGAACTCTTCATCACAAACCTGTTACACTACGCAATGACACGATTGAACGGTTATGTAATGCAAACAGACATGCATAGAAAAGTGTATACGCCATATTTGCAAGGTGCACCAATCCAACGTTCCTTAAATATGAAGTCTTCTGCAAACACAATACATCTACTGTAGGAATACCTCGCAAAACAAAGAATCCTGCAGTTTTCTAAGACCCCAGTGCCCTTTGTCTCCAGGCAGTCCCGTCTGCAGAGTCAAGTACTTGAAGAATTCCTGAAGACAACATGAAGAAAAGTTCACTACGACGTCGGAAACAGACCCTTAAAATCAGTTAGTAACTTAGATGGGGATTACGATTTCGTATGATCGCGTTGACTATATGGATATGGCATATGGCATCTGAGTTTTGCAGATACACACACACACGCACACACACACGCAAATACACACACACACACACACACACACATACACACACACACACACACATACACATACATACATACATACACGCACTCTCATAGTAAACATCATGAGTCATACGCAATCTTGCTGTCACAAGATTCTCGGGTAAAATTAATATACCCTTTATTGCAATATTCAAGACACGAGAAAATGTACCTACCATGCTCTATAACACGAAAGAAAAGACAATTAAGTAATAAAGATTTCCAAAAACATACCACAAGCATCTCCCTTACTTTGTTGTCTTGGTCCATTTGTAGATACTCCTGGTTGGTTCTCTGGTATCCCTGCTTTAGATAGTCAAATCTGGGACATGGTAGCATTCCCAGCAACTAAAAAAAGGTTGTTTTATTGTTAATTTTGATATGGAATTTTTAACGTAATATTTGTAATCATCACCCACATCACACACATCACACCAATATTGTAAATAAACGAATGTAATGATTCCCCAAATCTTAAGAAGTTGTTTTCGTTGGCAATATATTGTATAAGGGAATATATTCTATCATACATAATATGTACGATGGTGAAAGGGGATATGTATAATTATGTATGACAGCCAAATTTTCTATATATAATTATGTATAATAGTGAAAAGGAATATGTATAATTATGTATAACGGTAAAAAAAGGATATGTACAATTATGTATCTTACCCTTATATTTTGAATTAAACATTTTAGCACTTTATATACCGTGCTCGAAAACTTACAGTCTAGCTCCAGAGTAACAGGACCCGGTGAAAACCTGGACCTTATTGTACATAAAAAAATTGTGTATGGGTGATACTCAAAACAATGTTCCATTTCGCTACAATGGAATCTGTTGGGTCGAGTATCTGACTAGCCCTGGCGTTTCGAAATCCTATCTTCATGTAAACAACACTAACTGACACTAGCTGTTAACTTACACCAAGATTGACCGTAGAAGCATGGTAAAGATGACTATCAACTCATGGACTTTTTCATGGACTGGCAAGCCCCAAAAAACGTGAACGTCTACCGGTATAATTTATTCATTTTCTAATAGGTCACTGATTTTTTTCAGGTCCGTTTTATTCCGGACCAGCCCAAAATGAAAAACTGGTGTTGCACCGGGTACAGCAACCCTATGACACCTTTAGTGTAAGTTGCAAATGGAAAGTATATACAAGTGGGGCCTACAGCAAGCAGAGAACCTTACACTGTGGGGTACCACAGGGCATCTGCCTATGACCACAACTGTATAACATTTATGTAAATGATATGCAGGAGGTGGTACAGAATGGATCATTAGACCATAATGCGGATGATAGCACGATTCACACGCGAGGACACGCATTGGATGACATCCTTAAAGAACAGAAACCAAAACAGATTTACTCAAAATAGACTCAAGATAAACTCAAACTAAACTCAAACTCAATAGTAGCTCACCGAGTCTTCATTCTCAGGCTTAGTGTGGACGGGTATCGGCTGCCAGAGGATGTCCGGATTCCAGACTTGATTTCCGGAGGGAGGGAAGAAACCTGCTAGATTAGCCTGGGCACTCATCCGGGTTCTGTCTGTATCCGTGCTCCAAACCTGGACCTGTGTAAACCGCCATTTGTGAGTGTATAACGCTAGTTAACCTTTATTCGTGGGGTAACCTATATGAACCTATATCCGTTTTTTTAAGAACGCGTTATTTAGGGATATCACGTCCTCAAATATTGCAATATTTTGAAAACTATGCAAGTTGATACCACCGACCGTGGACTTGATATCTGCAAATTCCATGTTTTCTTTTAAAACAACGGATTTAGGCTACCCCGGATAAAGGTGAACTAACGTTGTACCATGAAGAGTCATAAGAGAGTGGTGTGTATACCCCTGTCACATTATCCACAATCTTCGGGTGTATCGATGGAAGATCGGCCATATCTAAGATCGACAGAGGGTTGCGCATATTTTTCACCTGAAAACCGTCCCTGTCACACATAAGCCATACTTTGTACGTTGTACAATTGTTGTGCATTATAGTTATTATCATATCGTCGTCCGATCGATTTTCGCCAAATGTGACAGGGGTATTAGTAATCTGTGCTTAAGTTAGTCGTTTTTGCCCACATCCGAGCCCTAAAACCGGATTTGCATTTGGGAATGCAGGGCACTGAAAACAGAATCTACAGCAGCTGTAAACATGTTATATGTAAACACATATCTGCCAACCTGGACATATATGGAAGGATGAATACACAACTGTAAACTTACATCTGCAAACTTCGACCCACAATTGTACGGATTTAAATTAATTTGTTGCTGTTATACCTTTGTAAGCTTGTACATTGATGTTTTTTTTTTGTATCAACATTTATTGACTGTTTGTTGTGTTCTAATGGTGATCTTGAAAACTAAAGATAACACCATATCTTTCCATTCAAGTAATATGTAAACTAATATGATATAAATGATTATACAAATATTTACCTGATATCTACTGTACGATGTGTTGAGGAAGTCCGGTCCGACATATCTACTTCGGAGAAATTGCCCCAACTCATACTGCTGCTGTATACCGACCTGTGTATAGGAGGGAGTAATTGTTTGATGCCTATATAAAATATTAGACACTGAGATGAACAGCTACAATCATTTTAAATGTTCATAAAATGTAGCATACTGTACCAAATGTATGATGGCCAAAGATTTGATTATTAAATGTACTCCATAAATGAATCAAATGCAACTAGATAGAGAGGTGCAGTGGCTAATAAAAATGCATGATATTGAAGTAGAGTTTTAGATTGTAGATTGCGTGTGTGTGTACATGTGCTTGATTGTATATGTCAGGGTATAGACTCCGATCTGGTAGAATCGGCGATTCTACCGGTAGAGATCGCGATCGGGATTTCTGTCGGTAGAAACTCCAATTGGGATCTCTACCGGTAGAGATCCTGATCGGAGTTTCTGTCAACAGAGACCCCGATCGGGATTTATCACCAATTCTACTGTTAGAAATATCGATCTGGTCCTTCAATGTTTGCAAACTTTTATATTACTTCTACCTTGGTGTAGAGTACTAGTTACTTATTGATAGTGAAACAATATTCACAATTCGGATAAAGCAGAAAAATGGTTATTAGTCCCGTCTCGTTTGAGTCATTTCTAACTGGAATGTTGCTGGACTTGTCTGGTACTTAATACTAAATTAGACAGTTATCAGGTTTAGCCATTGTTTTTATCTAGCTTTATATGCATAAGAATGTGAATTTATTGGGCTTAAGTCAAATAGTTCCTTCTCCAAGTGACACATATTTGACAATTCCCTATCAATATGCAGGGATATGAAGGCACGCAGACTTTGATCAATGTGATCTCTATTGGTAGAGATCCCGATATTAATCTCTGCCGACAGAAACTCCGATCGGGATCTCTACCGGTAGAATCAACGAATCTACAGGTAGAAATCCCGATCGGAGTTTTTTTTCTGCCGACAGAGACTAGTCGATCGGGATCTCTACCGGTAGAATCAACGAATCTACAGGTAGAGATCCCGATCGGAGTTTTTTTTCTGCCGACAGAGACTAGTCGATCGGGATCTCTACCGGTATTCTACCGGATCGCCGTCTCTACCCTGACATATATATGTGTGTGTAAATGTATTTGTGTACGTGGTTGTCTATGTACAATGTATGTATGGATGCACATATCTGTGTGTGTGTGTGCGTGCGTGCGCGCGTGTGTGTATACGTGTGTTATTTGAGTTATGCTACATACCCTGGTCAACTGCATGAAACCCTGTGGCCAGGTGTCCTCTGTGTTGGTATCATTTCCGTACACGTTATACGGAGTCCTGTCTCCGTGTCGATATAGCTGTATAAATGGAAAGATAGGTAATTTGTTATATTGCCTGTAACCTTTATCATTGCATGAAAGAAACTTTGAATTTTAATATTATGATGGAATGACTACACATAAAACAGCATATACCTACCAGGCTGACAAATTTTAGAGTCCTCTTTCCCCTGATGTGCAGACAGAGTAGGAGATTCACCAGCAGAATGTAAACAACACGACTGGTAGCACGACTGTCCGCCATCTTTGGTTGTGCCACTAGTACGATTTAGGTGGCCGTCTTCTATTTTTCCGTGACGAGAAGTTGCCGAATTAAGAACTAGGAAACGTTCAGTTGTTCTTGCATATTTGCTGGTTACATCTTGATCTACAGTTATACTACACCCTGAGTTATGCGCGCATGTTATCGTGATTATGTACCATTCACGTGGCACCGCGAACCCGGAAGTACACCGCACCAATAATAACAGGGGTCAGCGGTCGATAGGGTGTTATAGGTCAAGGCCATATATGTATATATACATGGAACAGTGCGTAGCGTGACACTATATGTCTCGAATCATGTGAAAAACGACAAAGACTCTGAATTCCAGACTTCTTATAGCTCCAAAACTGGCGTTCTTGGTCGTATCTAATATGACTCTATTCACTGGAGTCAATTAGACTTTCACCAACAAATATTTCTTGCAATTTTTATCTAGATTTTAGCCGTACATGTTAATTGTCATTGTATACATTTTACCGCCAAAAGATAACAAAAATCACCCTCCTTATAGCATCGTCACTTCATAGAGTCAGCTAAACGAAGGAAACTGACTGGGTGAGCAATAATGCAAGTAAAAAAAATCAGCATTTACGCAGCAAAGCATCTTAATTCCTTTATCTTGACAAATATAATTCAATCGTCCATAACATTCTGTTAAGCTGTATTAGAAACCATTATGAATAAAAAGTTACATAATCTGTATCTCGTGATATTCATCTTAGAAATTTATCCTTTTATCTATTATGAATATTCCATTATTTGTCATTGACGCATGATACAATTTTTTCCTTTGTTCTGCAAATAAGTCATGATTTGCATTATTTGCATCCATTCATGTTCCTCCCGGCAAAGCAAGGAGGTTAAAGAAAGAGCTTTCTTTAAACTCCTTGGACAAAGTATACATTCTGTAGGAGACCTTGACCGATGCCCTTGTGTTCACCCGGAAGTAGTAGCAAAGGTCATTTCCTGTTCGCTTCCGCGTTGGTGACGGTGACTTCGTAACTGTGATTGTCGGCCTCAGTGCAAAACGTTTGAATAAATTCTAAACGGAGGTTGAGGATTCCGGAGAACGATGCCTGCTTATAAACTGACTTACTTCAACGGAAGGGGCTCTGCCGAGATAGTCCGTCTGGTGTTCGCTGCGGGCGGGATAGATTACGAAGATGTTCGGCTTGAACGGGATCAGTGGCCCGAGCTCAAACCAAGTGAGCCACGCCCCCTATACCTGAAATGGATCTTGTACGATATACGTTATAGTTTATTTTCAAAACCTTTTATAAAGCTTCAATTCCATTTATATAGTATATGCTATGATATACTATGATAAGTCAAATCAGCTCTTTAATGTTGTTTTGCAGAGACTCCAATGGGCCAAGTTCCGATCCTCGAGGTGGACGGGACTATGCTGTGCCAGAGTAACAGTATCGCACGTTACGTCGCCAAACAGGCAGGTACGGGGCTTCGGAACTCGATTGAGACATGGGGTCGGTTACAAAGTAGTGTTTTTGCGCTGTCTGTGGATGTATCTGTCTTTGTCGCTGTCTCTGTCTCTCTCTCTCCTCACGTGTGTGTGTGTGTGTGTGTGTGTGTGTGTGTGCGTGTGTGTGTGTGTGTGTGTGTGCGTTAGTCTCTCTCTCTCTCTCCTCACGTGCGTGTGTGTGTGTGTGTGTGTGTGTGTGTGCGTTAGTCTCTCTCTCTCTCTCCTCACGTGTGTGTGTGTGTGTGTGCGTGTGTGTGTGTGTGTGTGTGTGTGTGCGTTAGTCTCTCTCTCTCTCCTCACGTGCGTGTGTGTGTGTGTGTGTGTGTGTGTGTGTGCGTTAGTCTCCCTCTCTCTCTCCTTTGTGTGCATGTGTGAGCTTTTCTTTCTCTCCCTTTCTCCCCCCTCGCTCTCTCCCTGTTCTGATCCAATACAGCCTCCTAGTATTGCTTGTAGCTAGTAAGTAAACACAGATCGTCTTTATATCAAAAGTAATTCCCCACTCTGTATTGTCTGTATAACCTAGCTCGTTCGTAAACAGCATGTATATGTGAGCGCAATGTAACCGTTTACGTATATATACGTATTTTGTTTATTGGATATTGTGCAGTTACCATGGCAAGCCCTTGATTATAGAATCATCATAGCCTCTGTTTAGTTGTGCATCCCTCGCTGTATTTCTCTCCATATACAGCCAAATAAATCAAAACCAGTATAGATACTTTTGCCTTTTCAGGACAGCTTGTCGTTCATTGTACCCGATGATATTGTTTGATCGCTGAACTGGTTCACTGTCCATGTAGGTTTGGCTGGTAAGACTCCACTGGAGCAGGCTCGAGTCGACATGATTATGGACGGTATGGAAGAGATGGGGAGCAAAGGCTATGCCGCGTACTTTGATAAGGACGAGGACAAAAAGGTCACGACAAGTCTATGTCCACAGCAATGTTCTCTTTATCGTCAGTTCTTTGAACTTTATCTAATTCACAACATCGACAGCCTGAAATGTGTTGCAAATATTTCCAAAATTTCCAGCCACCATTTCAGTTCCATTTGTAGTTTTCGTCATAAGAGCTCACACGTGCGCACTATTGTTGTACTTGTCTATATAAAATCTATTTATACATTTACTGCAACAGGCTGAAAGGACGAAAGAGTATGAGGAGACTTTCCTACCCCAGTTCTTTACCTGCCTTAATAACCTGGTCGGCGACAGTGGGCATTTCGTTGGTAATGAGGTACATACATACATTCTTTCATTTAAAGACCCTTATGTTAAATGTTGTATTCTATTTAAAATGTATCCCTTTCAATACCTACATCCACTATACTATGCCACTTGAATCCACTCTAGTTGTTTTAAGAAAGTTTAACGTTCTTGGCTACAAGAATCTCCATCTGAAGATTTGCGTCAATAATAGATAATAAGTCAGATTTTACGAGTGTCTCTGTTACAGCCTTCGTCAGGTTTGAATAAGAAACCTCTTTGTTCTGCACGTGACCTGAGGACGTTGTCTGCGAGGGTATGACGTCAGTAGTTGATACTAATGCAAACTTTGAAATGTTTTCCAGCTAACCTTGGCTGATATCACCTTCTTTAACATGGCGACTTTGGTGGGAACCTGGATGAAAGTCCCGGATGTGGACGAGTTTTCTGGACTGAAGAAGGTCATGGAGCACGTGACCTCCAACCCTGGGTTAGCCAAGTGGCTGAAAGAACGTCCAGAGACGCCATTTTGAATTCGATCTGGTGGAATAAGCGACTCTGTCCATTCCTTTTATATAATTGAAATCAAAATTAAGGTACCTTCTTTCCTTGTAAATATATTGGGACCGGTTTCAAACAATCAATCAGGTGTTTTTGACTGTATTTCGGAATTTATCGATTTTTAGCTCAGTCATTAAGTCTATTTTGGAATAAAACTAGCCCAGTATGATCACAAAAGTCCCATACATTATGGTCAGCACAATTTGGTTGCTTGCTGGATACCTTTACTATCCCGGGCGCCCCATGTTCCAATGCCGGGGGGTGGGGGGGTGGTGCCCGTTGGGTACCATAACTATCATTGCTAAACCAAAGAGAATGTTTTAAGTAAAACGTGTATTGATAATAGAAATAGTGATTACCTTAGCACAGTCACAATCTGTACTGTTTACTTTTTCACATTACAGCAAATACAAAATGCGAAAGAAAACAATGATAATTAAAGATAATAATACAAATGTCGAAGAAAGGCATTGTATGTTGGCCATGCTGGAAGATTTAACCGCTGTAAACAATGTCGCCAAATTGGTTCTGAACATGTCAATTTAGGTACCAAATTTTTGTGTGTGCCAAATCTGATGTCCTTGTCTTAAGCAGATAAAAAAATCAAATGAACATTGTATGTATGAAGGTTAATATCTACTTTCACTATCTTGAGCAGATGAAAAAAATTAACATTTTATGTATGAAGAATTAAATCTGCTGTCATTGTCTTTAGCAGATAAAAAATTGAACATCTTATGTATGAAGAAAAAATCTGTTGTCACTATCTTTAGAAGATAAAAAAAAATTAAACATCTTATGTATGGAGAGTAAAATCTGCTGTCACTATCCTAATATAAGCAGATAGAAATTTAAGATCTTGTTTATGAAGAATAACATCTGATGTCATTGTCTTTAGCAGATGGAACCTTGAGCATCGTATATGAGAAGAATAAAGTACTATCTTTAGTAGATAAAAAGATTGAACATCTTATGTATGAAGAATAAAATCTGTTGTCACTATCTTTAGTGGATGAAAAATGAACATCTTATGCATGAAGAATAAAATCTGCTGTCACTACCTTTAGCAGTTAAAAAACGAACATCTTATGAAATTAGAATAAAATCTGCTGTCTCTTTCTATAGCAGATAGAATATTGAACATCTTATATGTATGAAGATTAAAATCTGCTGTCACTATTTTCTATCTTTAGCAGATAAAAAATTAAACATCTTATGTATGAAGAAGAATCTGTTGTCACTATCTTTAACAGATAGATAATTGAACATCTTCTATATGAAGAATAAAATCTACTGTCACTATCTTAAGTAGATAAAAATAGATTAAACATTTTATGTATGAAGAATAAAATTTGTTGTCACTGTCTTAAGCAGATAAAAAATATTGAACATCTTGTGTATGAAGAATAAAATCTGCTGTCACTATATTAAGCAGATAAAAAATCAAACATCCTATAAATGTAGAATAAAATCTGCTGTCATTATATTAAGCAGATAAAAATATTGAACATCTTATGTATGAAGAATAAAATCTGCTGTCACTATATTAAGCAGATAAAATATTGAACATCTTGTGTATAAAGAATAAAATCTACTGTCACTACATTAAATCTACTGTCACTACATTAAGCAGATAAAAAATCAAACATCTTATAAATGTAGAATAAAATCTGCTTTCATTATATTAAGCAGATAAAAATATTGAACATCTTATGTATGAAGAATAAAATCTACTGTCACAATCTTGAGCAGATAAAATTTCGAACATCTTATGTATGAAGAATAAAATCTGCTGTCACTTTCTTTAGTGGATGACAAATAGAACATATTATAATTATGTACGAAGAAAAATGTTCTCTCACTATCTTTAGAAGATAGGAAAGGTAATATCTTGTGATGAAGAATGAAATCTGCTGTGAAAATATTTAGCAATTAATAAATTCAGCAGGTAAAACATATTATGTATGAAACATACAGTATTTCACTATCTTTAGTAGATGAAAAATCTATAAAGTTGAAAAAGGTGTGGTCATCTTGAAATTAACTCATTCACTCATGAAATGAAGAACAAAAATAGATATTCAAACCCAGCCTCCTTTTGCAAACAAATAAGGTCAAATACTTTAGATCCGACAGCTATCATAATGCTAAGATAGATAAATACATAAAAGATTGCTTTGTGATTAGAAAAGATAGTGACAGTCAAGTATTGATTGTATACAGTTTTTTTCTTATTATCCTATATTGTCTTATTAGTAGAATATTATTATCCTATGTTATTAGTAGAATTGTAAGATGTATTCTGTATTCTTTCTCCAATTTTTGTTACACAAACACACATTATGAAATCTGAAAAATACAAAACCCGATATTCCACTACAGTACCTTAACAAGGCGCCAGTCGCGCTTGTATTGACAAATTCCCATCTGCCAAATATCAACGCAATCCAACGATGCATTATTGAGTTAAACTGATTACAGACAGAAAGTTACTCGCAAAGCAGCCAAAAACATGACCTTTTGCAAATATTTGATATGACCTGGCAAAAGGTAAAAAAGTTTACACAAATGGCGTCTGGGGTGGAAAGACTGTGACAGTGTTGTCAAATATGTTGGTAACCACCAAATGTCCACGTGGCCCGATAGCAATACGCGTGGGTAGTGGTGTTTTGACCACGGTGCGAACAAAATCACCCTGGCTGGTAAACATGTCCACACGTTGGGTTAGTGGGTATGCCACCAAAATGTGACCCCAGGAATCTAAAAGAATAACAGGAGCCGTTATTTCACCAAGTCCATCGGTTTTAAATTTAAACAAGGAATCTCCAGAGTGATTGTAGACCTGGACAAACTCCTTTTCGGAAACAAAAATACGTCCCTTATTTGATGCCACAAATGAAAAGTGGTCTCTCTGTTCCTTTCGAAACCTATGATAGAGCGAGCCATCTGGTTTGTAAATGAAAATTTCATCCATGCCAGCCAGGATGATTTTGTTTGAATGTACGTCTATGGCAATGGTAGGATGAAGTCGAAGGTCGTCAAATTTAAAATTTCTAATTGGAAGGCCGTCATCATGACTGTACTGTACCACATAAAACGCGTGTGTGTGCCTGTCATAAATGATTTTCCCGACTACCCATAAATAAGAATTTCCGTCGATAGCGACATCGCAAGGGAACATTTTCTTTTCATCATTAACTGTCGTTTGGAATGAGCGGAGGAATTCCCCATCTATGCGATGGACTTGGACTCGACAGTTTTCTGATTCAGTTACGAATATCTCGTTGTCAGCGGACACAGCGACACCAAAAGGCTTACTAAATTGCCTCTGGCCAAAGACGATCTTGTCCGAGTCCACGTACACATACCCGTTGTAGCTTTCTGAAACGAGAAATCAAAGATCTCATTATGGGGTTATGGTGACCACAAATATCCGGAAGCACAAACAGACAGACACACACACAGACACACCAAAAACTATACCTCCATTTTTCATGGCGGTAAATAGTAATAAAATTCGCCATCAACAACTGAGAATGTTCTTAGGGAAAACGAAGAAATTTTTCACTTCCATGTTATGCAGATGAAGTTTCATTGGAAAATGCATACTTGCCTAGTATGATTAACAAAGGAAATCAACTGGTATGAGCTTAACTAGGAGACCCCTGATCGAATTTTGGGGAAGTATATCTCGATTGAGGCTGTATCCGCCTTTAAGAGAGTAATGGTTTATTGAACAAAAACATATCGCCACACTCGCAGCCCAACGGCTGAATTGCCGTTGCAATATCACAATAAATGTTTCTGCAGTATATGAATCTTTCAGAAGGGAATTCTGTAAGACTGATAGATATAGGTCCAGCGCTATCGCTCTCATGATAATACTACTGAACGCTTGATTGCCCTCCCTTGATACATATTCTTTGTGTTTTGAACTATTAGCCTCAAATTTTTATATATGAATGAAAATATCCTGTGATATTCTATGAACAGGTTTTATTCAAATGTCCGGAACCTGTATGGCTTGTAACGGTCGTGTTTCATGTTAATGTCACTGATCGATGCTTTCAACTAGTGTATTTAGTTCTTTTGATCGACATTTTTTAACTAGTTTAACGCTATATGTATTTTATCCATCATGGTCATCAGCAAAATGTTACTTAACTATTGACGATTTTAATGACTCTGTAAAATTTCCCTCGCAATTCAGCTCTTGGCTGCAATGTGTAAAACTGTTACATCTAAATAAACTATCATTATTAGAAGTAAATGGGTGTCCCGTGTTCGAGGAGGTGCCTCGAGTACATTGAAGGGGAAGAGATAGCAACCTGTCCCTGTAAAAAAAAAATATTCACTGCGACAGAAACAGCAAGGAGACTTGCTTACTAACGTTAACCTATGTGTCACTAGGCGCTACAATGTTAACGGCTATAATTACATTGGAACTACTTGTTGGTCAAGGATATTTACCTTTCTTGGTTGAGAAGATTTGCTTTTCAGTCTTGGACGATCCAAACCCGCTCAATTTGGTAGTATGAGGAAACTGCTAAACAGAAAAATATATAGATGAATTAGTTAGGCAAGCATACCTAGCAAAACAGAAAAAAAAATATATCGACGGAATGAGTTAGGCAAGCATACCCGGAAAAGCCTGATATCTGATTTAGTCAGATCTAGAGTTTGGTTTGGTTTGGTTTGGTTTGATACAGATCTCCATTAGTGACTGATATGTCACTATTCTTCCTGGAGTCCGGGTGATTTGTAGAGAATCACCGACTCTAGACGGAAGGATTTTGCACCATCGCACACCGCACCATCGCACTTGTAGGGGTTCTTTAACCCTATTCAGACCGGGGGGGGGGGCTTTTGAGGCCCGCGCCGACTTCGATGTCCTATAACGCCAGAACGGCTTACGCTGGAGCCACCAAATTTGGTGAGTTTTCCTCAAATATTGTTGGCAATAATTTCACGAAGTTTGACAAATTTTCCATTTTTTCGTGTTGCCATGGCAACCGTTTGTTGACAGGCAGTTTTGCCAAAAATCACTATTTTTGGTTCTAACAGTGTATATTTCACATTTATTCGCTATATTACTGCTATTTTGTTACATTGATAAAATCTTACATTATTTAGCATATCTTTCATAATTAAATATGCATAAATTATGCTAATTTGATGACGTCATCAGCCCAAAATCCAAGATGGCGGACCGTATAGCCAGATCAACAATAACAAGCTAATTTTGCCTTAAAATTTGTAACTACCTGGTATTTTGTAAAGTGCCATTGCAGGTAAACCAGTGCTGTCTGGACTTTTCCTCTGGACTGCCTTTCCTCAGCCAAAAATATAGCTTTTCACTAATGTAAACAATTTTCTGGACAGCACATCTATGCTGTCACTTCATTTGGGACCTGTAATATGTAACGGAGTTTTTGGCGTTTGTGTTGGTGACCTTGAATATTATAAGTGTTGATTAAACCGGTATCAATTACACCCTCCGCTATACGTGCGTCAGGACATGCGTACAAACATCGTTTGAGATCCCGACATGTTGTGAAAAAGACTGCAGAACTCACCTCGGTGCTAGTAACGATCACCTCTGAAAGCGCCGTTGTCGTCAGATCATCATGATCTGTGCTTTGTGCAGCTGAACCAGATGTTTGGCTGGTTACTCTCAGATGCTGGGGTACCACAAAGAGAGGACGAATCATGGTACAGCTTACATAGTCCAATCACAATTGTTGTACCTTGGAGGTGAAGGTACCTCCAGCCTCCACCCCGGTACAATAGACCTAACGTCGTGGTACAAGTAGCCTAAACGCAGTTATTATACCATGGAGGTACCTCCAGCCTCCATGGTACAACAGGCAGCCCAGTAAACACCATGGTGCAATAGCCCAAACAAGAGTCGAGCTATTGGAAGTATTTAGTTGTTCACAAGATCCATTTTACCAGATAATAAGTTAAACGTTTATTGCAAAATTTTGCCCGAAGATTGCAAATGCCGATGGCAAACGTACAGGGGATAGTAAAGAGTAGAGTAAGCGACTACCCTAGTCTAAAAGTGTCATTTGAATGTTCTGACACATTGGATGGTGAAGAATTCCAATTTATCTGCAATGTGTGTGCTCTGTGATGTTAAGAGGGGAGCAGTTTTGTCTTGTCTGTAAACGTGGATAGATAAGGATGTAATTCTTTAAAGAGTTATTATTTTCTTGATCTTAGGGGGGGGGGGGTAATTACCAGACGATATTTTCGGCCTGAAATGCATGTCTGAGTGTTTTTTGATTAATCAAATCTTAATGATTCTGAAAGAATGCAGTTACCAGGGATGGGTCTTGATGAAATGTAATGTGATAGGAAAAAAATCTAAAACGCAGCAGAATCATTAAGCAAAAAAAATTACATTTACTTTCAGATGATATTTGGAGACAATCTAAAGCTGACCTTTATCAGTATTAAAAAATTCAAGATTGTGATTTGAATGCATATTTATTTCATTTCAGAATTTAAGGCCAGCGTTCTATTTTCATTCGTGGCGTTGAACTTGGTGAGATGGTACCATTCCTGGCTCGACCTTGGAAAAGACACTTTACACGACTTTCTTCATGTAAAATAGATGTTTTAAAATGTGTGCCTGTCTTCAGCTGGAGATGTAAAAGGCAGTGGAAGGGTAGGTATGGGATTCGCATGCCATTACCATAACCTAGACACAGAAAATAGCACCAAACATATCGTGTTTAACTTACATCGGTCGGTGCACCTGTGTCTGTAGCGTCAGTCGGGGTCTCCTCTGACGGTGCAGTCGTTGTCTTCTGAACAAGACCTGTATCCTGTACAATGTGCAACGTAAAAACAGCATCTCATTAATCGTGTCTACAGATGCTGCTTGATCCAAGTGTAGCGACGTAACTCACGTTGTGTATTTCTTCACCTGAGGTACTCAATGTAGAATATGTATATATGTATGTATGTGCATAGGCCAGGACTGGCCCCTCGCGTAGGGTAATACCGCCCCTTACGAGGTGATATACCCTTATTTGTCAGAGTACAAGACGGTGACGCGCCACGTCTCCCGTCCGGGTGAATGTTCGAACACGTCACTCACCATACGGCTGATACGAGACAGAGGTTCGCCAGGCCTCTATCCGGGTGATTTGTAGTGAATCACCAACTCCAGTCAGTCAGACAGAATGATTTGATCCATCGCACACCGCACCATCGCACGTGTGGGGGTTCTTTAACGTGCCTGGGATATGGCTCTCCCCAGACACGGGACCTCTATTTTACGTCCTATCCGAGGGACGACCCTAGCTGAATCTAGGTACTCATTTTTACCTGTCAGTGAGTAAAATACTTCATGGAGAAATAAACTGTTCTCCACATAAAAAGAAAAATGGGCATTTTCGACAGACTTTTGAGCTATCTGACCCAATCGTTCTGGAAACGTGTCACTCACTTCCTACACATGTGACGACAGCAATAGGCCAAATAATCGTTTCAATCGATTTGGTGATGGGGGCGATATTGACTTCTCACAATATTCCAACTACTGCAACTTTTACACGCACAGGAAACAACGTTACCCTGGTGATTGTGTTAATGATATGCTTCACCTACTTCAGTCACTGTTGTGGTCGGCAGGACGCTTGATGACGTTACTGGCCTGATCGATGAAGGAACGGGGCTTTTGTCCAGAAGCACCGGGGTTGCAGAAATCTTTGTACTTGAACGATTTGTAGCCTTCCATACGGACATAGTTGTCATCACGGAGGGCTAATATCAAAATAAACAAAAGTCACTTTTCGTATGAAAGTAAATACTTAGTAAGTACTTAGTAAGTTCTCATTGATGATAGAAAGAATGAAGAGAGAGTGCGAGAGGGTGTTTGATGACCTTAAGCATTGTATCTGTCATTTGCTGTCAGTATCTTACAACATTCAACTGTAATTTACAGCAGTTAACTGTCGCGCAAACAAAAACAAGATGCCGCCATGTGAGAGCATTTCCGTAAGCCTTTTCGATTCTTATTGTAACTTCCGAGGAAGGAGGTTTATACCTCCGATGGGGGTGCTGCTTTTGTTGTTTCCGGGTCTACAAAACGGGGTTTTTAAAAATGTATTTCTATGAATTTTGGTATGTGGTAGTCGTCAACGTCTCGATGAAACATTGTAATTTGAAACCCCTAGCAGTGTCATAAATACGTAATGAAACCCCTTTTCTGGAATTAGCGTGGCATGAGGGTCTGCATGCTCTTTTCCGTAAGGCGTAGGCAGACTATTTTTATTTCCCGTAACTCGTAGGGAAAACCATCTTATCTACGTGATTCGTAGCGAGGCGACCAAATTTAGCGTAATTGCCTTCCGTTATTTAGCTTAATACGCAGGGGGTTCTTCTGAATTCAGCGTAAATCGTTGTCGGAACCCCCCCATGCAGACCCTCCGGTATATGGACAGTTGGACAAAAGTGGGACCCCTTATCAAAGGGATATAACTATCATTGATTAACGGTAAAGAAGGGAAGGGGAGGATCATTAACATTTGTGATGGCTTTGGCTATGGAACGAAGAAATTCACAAAAACCGAAGGAGGTATGAGAGTCCAATTTCTTGATTAAATTGCATGGAGTTACTGACTGTATATGTGTGCACGCGTGTAAGGAAATGTGAACATGGCTGGCTATGCAAAATTCTATCAAAGACCAAAGTGACTGACCGTAAGGGTGTCTTCTTTGTTTTCAGTACGATGCATGATGATGGCTGTCGACAACCAACAGAAGGATGCTGCAGCTATGAAGATGAGAGAAGTGAGGAACACGCGCTGACGGGTGGATGCCTTCTTACAGCGGCCAGATAGTCCGCAGATGTCTTCTGCACAGGTGTTATCTGTTGGTAGACAATGGCTGGGTGTACACACGCGTTTGAAGTCGCGTTTTCCGAGAAGACTCCGACAAAGGCGACACAGTGGAGACGATCTATCTCAAGTAGCACTATGTTAACAGAAATTTAAGGTACTGAAGTACCGTTTTACCGGAATCGACGTAGTTTAGAAACCTTAGCGTCCATGGTTTACACAAGCGTTTCGCAGTCGACTCCGTGTATTTACACACAAGAAAAAGCGGCTTGCCCTCCACCGCTGGATGACGGGTGAGTATGGGAGATGGTTGAGGGCCCCCCAAGGGGTTTCCGACAACGCCCTACGCTAAATTCGGGATGGCCGGTTACGTAATACGCTAAATTCTGGAAGCTTCATTACGCAAATATACGGATACGTAGAATTAAAACCGCCGATTACGCTCTACGGAAAGGGGCTTGGGGGCCGTCATGGGTATTTCAGTACCCTAAATTTCTGTAAACCCTATTCAGACGGAGGTTTTTTTGGTCATTTCTGGGCCGGGGGGGGGGTGGCTTTTGAGGGCCGCGTTTGAAACTCCTATAACTCCTTAACAGCTTACGTTAAACGAATGAAGTAAAAGCGAAAAATGAAAATTGTATAAATATTCCCTGAAAGTGTCATACAACGAAAATGTAACAGCAAGCATTGATAACAGAATAATAATGACTGCTACGACTTCTGTTGTCAATAGCTACACCAATGACGTCAATATCTAAGATCCAGTTTGGTCCGCAATTTTTGGTGCACCAGCTTGAATTTTCAACAATACATTTTTCATTTGAACGTTTTTCGGTGAAAAAGGTACAAATTGTAAGGAGTAATAAGCTACTTGTACTTGAGCTGATGATATGGTCAGCCATCTTTAGGCCGATGATGCGATTAAATTAGCATAATTAAGGGTTAACAAAGTGGATACACAATGCAATTTACTAATTTGTTTAGCTCATTTGTCAAGCATTCCTTTCCAATAATGAGTTTAATAATGAAAGTAGAAACATTTCTTCGCACGCTTGCAACGGATTTGGGGTTCCTAGTGCCATTCATATAATCCGATCAGCATGGCCTTAACGAAGATCACAAAAAAAATTGATGTTAGAGGATTGTCTTACCTCATCACTGTCGCCATTTAAGTCGCTTTCTTAATATTTATTACTAGAGTTCAAGAAACAAACAATGTTGTTACCTTCTCTGATTGGTTGTTGTATGTCACCGTACGTTGGGTTGGCACGAAGACCGACAATGTCGCCGGTGAAAGATTCAGTTAGCCCTGTACTGTTTGTCGCCGTGGTAGCTGATTGGCCACCATGTTTGTTTCTTGTGTGCTGGAGGTTGTTTATCCTGACGTCATCTTTGTCGATGTAGTGGTACACGTGACTGTCGGTGTCGTCATCAGGACAGTCGCCTGTGACAGGGGATTGCACCTCGGACTCTTCACTGTTGTAACATGGCAACGGGTCTGAATCATAAAGCAGAAAACATTTACTTTAGTATGAGCAGGTAGAAACGAGGTATTGTGTTTAGGGTTTGTTGGAGATGTGGATACAGGTTTGCAGGCAAACGAGCTCCATTCAATCATGCTGGACAGGGACATGTGGAGACGCAGGTGTTACCTCTCCGAGGATGAACTGAACTGAACTGTTTAGGGTTGTTTACAGGGTTCGCATCTCTGGCAGTCCCCAAAGTTGTGTATTTGGGACAGTGTCGTGGGTACTGGAACATAATTTGAAATGAAAATTCTTGTATGAAAGCATTGCCTTAAGTTCATTCAATGTATCATATAATTTGTAATAGTTGTTGTAACAACAGTGGGGCTTTCTACCTTATGTGCTTGTATATATTTTAGCATAGTGAGGCAAAAATATACACTTTAGTTTGGTAAAAGATGCCTTTTAGAAAAGGACAATGATGGAATACAAATTTTACAGTATACAATGACACAGGATGGTTACATTTCTGCACCATATTCTAGAATAATTGCTTCATTTATTAGTACCGGAGCAGGCAAAATACATTTTGTTCTATTTAGAAAATAGGCAAAACCATCGGGAAATTACACTAAAAGCAAAATAACTGTACCTGATTGAAGTTCTATATCAAAGATTCATACACTTGGGCAACTAGGGCATCCATCGCAGAATATGGCAGAACATTTCATTTGAAATAGCATATTTTAGGAATTGTGATATGAAACATCCTTAGCAACAGGTATGTCGATGATATTGCCAATAAAAGCTTGCAGTTTGGTTATTCTTCTGCAACAACTTTACAAATTCGTGCCAATTTCACCTGGTAATTTACTCTAACGCTTGACGTATTTGCATTTGCAGCCGAACTGAGCAGGTAATTCTTGGCATCTTGCCACTTAATTAAATGTGAAGCAAAAGCAATTGCAGAATACATTAAAAAAGAAATCCAGTGATGGAAGGATGTTGACACATAGGTAAGAGATCATACTTGTTGCAACATAGGTAGGATATAATTTTAATTACTTTGCCTTCATTTGTTTAATCCGTTACACGTTTATTACCCGGGATAAAAGTAACGGATTTTTTGCATTATTTTAAGATTAACATTATACATCGATATCTAGTGGGGCCAGTTCTTTTTTTCTTCTTTGCTTTAGAACAAACGGGGACAATATGGCACTCAAGATGGTAACTTACATCAACAGTGCCATATGCACAAATTACAGACAGAAGGAAATTTTCTTTTACCTCCCCGACCGCTGTCAGGTACCCATTTTTACACTTTGATAAGTGTAAAGTGCCTCTCCCAAGGCCACATGGTCGGGGCACGGCGGGTATCGAACTCGGGACCTATAGATTTAGAGCCCAACGCTCTACCAGTTACGCCACACGTGCACACGACGCCACACATGGGGCTAGTTCATCGGCTAATGTTAATTATCCAGTCAGTAATATGAAATACCTGACATTAACGGAAAATATAGGTTTCTTTGCACGAACAACACTAAAAATTAAACCTTAAACGGTGATAATTATATAATCACAGATGATATAAAAATGAATCGGCACCTTTGGATCCTCTTACTAGTACGCTCTAACAGGACGCAAAATTTCATTAAAAATATTGATTTTTTTAAATATTTTTTAGCCAGCCTCCTTTTTTAAAGGACAAAATTTGAAGTCAGCTGATAACAAGTATAATGTTACACGATGGCTACCAAATCAAAATTTTCACTACATTAGAATGTACTATTAAAATATCACAAGGCATATGTCCACAAAAATGTTACAGATTTGTGACATTTTGGTTGCTCGTTTATTACTTTAAAATTCTGGGGATTCTGCTACACACGCCAGCCTCCTTTTTAAAAGGACAAAATTTGAAGTCAGCTGATAGCAATTATGATGTTGCACCATGGCTACCAAATCAAAATTTTCACTACGTTAGAATGTACTATCAAAATAACACAAGGAGCATTTATCCACAAAAATGGTACAGATATGTGAAAATTTTGGTTTCTCGCTTATTACTTGAAAAGTCTGGGGATTCTGCGACCCACGCAATTTAGACCTCAAAACAGATTGATATAACAACAAGAGCTAGGCAGAAAGGTCAAATTTGCAAAATACACAATGTTTCCCTTCGCACTGTGGTCTATCGAAAAATACTGCTCTGTTTATTAATTTTTTACTCAAAAGAACTCATGTAACTAGTCCCTCCATTTCCGTCCTACCACTTGCTATAATGTGATCGAACACCACGTGGTGTCTGTTACTTAACCCGTATCATGGTGGCAGCTATCTGGTCTAGGCCCTTAATATTATGTGTCTGTAAAAGAAGGATAAGAGAACTAATGGATGGATCTATATCAATATGTTTCGCTTCCTTGAAGGTAACATGAAAAACGCTCACGAATAAATCATTTTCCCTTGATAACATCATTAGCCCTTCTAAACATGACGTCTTTTTTCCTAAAACAGAGCTGCTGCCTTATCAAACATTAATCTTAGCTTACTTGTGCTGATGTCTTGGGGTGTGGGATATGCTCCACTGTCATTCGGTACAATTGACGAGTTGTCGGTGCATTCATCTGTCTGCGTCGGTCCCCCCCGAACAGATTCGGCACAAACTTCAGTGCCTCCATCGTAAGACGCACTGCTGGGCTCCTCGTGGCTACTTTCCGCTCCATAGATGTTTGAATGTGTCTCTAAACCCTGTTGATGACTTGGTACAGGGAATGTAGACTCATTGTCATAACCTTCTGCTCCATAAAGTTCCGTAAGCTTTTCAGTGCTGCTCTGTTGACCATGGCTTGTCTCTCGGGTATAGATAGTATCTACATCCATTGTGCGAATGAGACGCCAAAACGACGTAACTCACAGGGCCAACTAACAATACGACAACTATAATGCTTCCGCCCTGTCAGCGTCTCCAAAATTGTCCGACTAGTTGTTGATGACAGAGAATCTAAGTTGAGACACAAAGATACTGCTGTATCTGTTAGTGGAAACGCTGTCTCTTGATGAGTCAAAAGCATAAAAATACTGACGGACCAGACCAGAGCTCGAAACCCTCTCACTGAGAAACTCGATTACTGCCTGCGCAGTGTTTTCGACTTCCCCAGACTAATCAGGTACGGTCTTGTGATAAACCATTTGCTGAGTTTGTTTTGTTTGCGCATTTCTTAAAATAAATAATCAAATATCGACGATAGACGTGGCAAAAAGAGAAACCATTCAAGCAAGATATCATGACTAATTCATAATATTTTGTCATAAGATGTTAGCAACAGAGATCATGACATTTCATGACAGCGGGTGAGAAAGTATATGTTCATGTAATCAGGATGTTCTTATATGATGTAACGTGTCGTCACCGTATTTTAGTAGAAAACAAATCTAAATATTTTAAGTATTAGAGGGATAATCTGCTGCCACTGTTGTAAGCAATAAAAAAACATCTTGCAAATGTTTAGTAGTACGTAAATATTTTTCACTGTCTTAAGTGGAGCATGTCTAAAATAGCATGTATGAACTTGGCCATCTGCTGTTAGGGTCTTCATCTTCTACATCTGAGATATCAAGTGTAACATCTGCTGTCACTGCCTCAATGAGAGGAATATCTTAAACATCTTATCATTAACATTAAATCAATCTTAAAACACATTAATTAAACATCTAAAGTCCTAAGTGTAACATCTGATGTTAGTGTCTTGCGAAGGGAAACATCTTCAACATCTTTAAAGTAGAATTTTTTTCTGCTAATATCTTGAGCAGACGAAACTTATAAGATATCTTGTACAACATTCACCGTCACTCTCTTAAGCATAGGAAACATATTAAACACACAAATAAAACACACTGTCACAGTTTTTTTTTTAATTTTGCTTTTGGATAGACGAGGACAATATGATACTGCACTCAAGTTTTGTAACTTATATTAACAGTGCCACATATACACGGTACAGACAGAAGGTACCCATCTTTACACCAGGGTGAAGTGAGGAAGATTTACTAACAATGCAAACGTATCAGACCAGAGCTCGAAACTCATGTGTTATCGACGTCCCTATAGACTAATCAGGCACGGTCTCGTGACAAATTGACTGATGTTTTTGTGTTTGTTTGTTTGCTTGTTTATGAAATTGCATGCGACTATTTCTAAGGACGTAGCATAAGGTGAGACCACTCAAATAAGATATTAGGATTTATTTTAATTTTTTTTGTAATGGGATTTTAGCAAGAAACAACACGGCATATAGTTTTACAATTTCAAAGAGGAGGCATAAAGTAAATGCTAATGTAATCAACGTATTTCTTATAGCATTTAAAGCTTGTAAGAAAAGGTCAAACAATCTTCAGAAAGTCTTCAGCTTTCGGCTAATTAGTATTTAAACCTTTTTTCATTATCGTAGCGACAATTGGCTCATCCAGTGGCTGTCCATCACATTTGCAGTTCAACCAATGAGGAGAAGGCAATTATCAGTCTGACCAATGTGGGAGTGGCATTAGGTCTGTCAAGGACTTGCGTTTTTCTGTTTTCATTTTGCATTCTAGGTTTTCAGGGATGTGAGTTGGGATTGCCTGGGATTGGTCTGTTTTTATTGTTGTATTGTGTACAAATCCAAGAAACATTTCGCTGTAAAGCAACTTAAAAGTTGTTTTCCAGCGATGAACATATCCAAGTAGAAGAAAATGGCTTTACAGCATGCACACATGCTGTTTAGGACTTGTATATATGGCCATGTTTGATTTGAGTGTTTGATATCATCATATTATCATGATCTAAAAGCTAAGTGCGTTCCCCTTCAGACAGAACTGTATTATAATAAACTTTAATATAAATTGAAATATATAAGATATAACTTGATTATATGAGCGTTTACTGTATGTCTCTTCTTTGAAACATTTGGATTTTCATGAAATTGTTTTGCTGTAAGCTCATGCATATCTCACGTGCTGTCAAAACTGATTGTTGTTCCGCTGATGGGTTTTTATGGTAATGCAGTAGAAATTCCTGGTTTGATATTTGGTGTCCATGGCTATCTATGGTAACAAATTGTGGATGGTATACGGTAGATAAGGGTGCTCAAGTGCTCGGGAATACCCTCAACAGAAAGGTAGGCATAAGGAACTTTCCGGTATTTGCTATTAATCCCCCCCCCCCCCGACAAAACGTTAGCTTCATCTCCTTTGCATATTAGTTCATAGGTCGGATATTAAACCGGATCTCTAACAAGATCTCTTCAGTGTCACTGACGAAAGAAAACGTATAATATGCTTGAGTACTTGTAGTTTGTTTAGGCCACAGCTATTGTTAACAGAAACAGATTGGTTTCTTACATGTCGATGTTGTTTGAAATGACATGCACAGATCAATGAATGTAAACAGGTACCTTCATAGTTACCCAGTTTTATTCAATGCGACATACAATTGTAAGAACTGCAACGGAAGAGTGCACAATAAGACGCCACCCGCACACAGGCTATATTCAAATCTAGATGAACACATATTGCATCACACATGAATGTAAAAATCACAATAACACAACAACCAACTTTCAAGAATAATTCCATCGGTTTGGTGATTGACTAAATGGGAAAATTATTTATCCACAACCACAAATTTGAATACAGCCGAAGTTATGACCATCTAGTGTCATCGACATTGAGCAATAAAAATACCCACTTGAAAATGTAGTTTGTTTTCGCTACTTACAATGCGGTCCCAAATGTAAAGTATCTGTCCGAAAATATAGGTAAAGTGCTTTCGAAACGTCGACTGTATGTAAATCATTTATTGTGAATAAAGAACTTTCAAATTGTCACTTATACAGCTTTTTTGGCAGATCTTATAAAAGCTAAAACTAAAAGGACCCTTCTTTATATCAAATGTGATGCTAAATATAATGTTGCTTTCAAACATTTCTTGTCACCTTTAGGTATTTTTTACGTTACAACTAAGGGGCACTATATTTATATTTGAACATCACCATCCACCACAGCGGGATGCTTATTCAAATTGGTGTATATTCAAAAACATTTTGAGCCTAACTATGACAACAAGGAGGAGACCCGTTAACGTCTAAATTGAAAAAGAAACACATTGTGACTTTTACAAGGCAAGCTCTTTGCACCAATGACACTAAAACCGGTATATTAGGAATTGGAGCTGAATATATCGGCTGTTCACGTTTTTTAATTTCATGATGGTTAGAAAAATAGACGAATTATTTCCATTCGTCATGTTGTTTGTAAGATAACTAACTGTAATGGTTGCAATGCTGGAATTTCTCTTTAAGCAGAGGTTTATCGTAATACTTTTCTTGATATAGAACTTTTTTTGAGGGATTAGTGCCAGAAAAGCAGAAAGAATATAAGAAAAAAGGTCACGATTTTTGACATGAATCTTTTCTCGGAGAGCAGCTAGAGTGCGGTCTAGTTGAACATGTATCATCTGCTCATCTCATTCTCCTTAACATCATAAAGAGAGTATAAAGGTCAGCATTGATGCAAAATAAAATGTCATCATTGTCTTGTTAAGTGGCTGGAACGGCAACTTGCATCCTGAGTAGCAAAATTCGGTTTTAAAAATCCTGTACAAATCCAATGTTAGAGATTTTGAAACATCGTCTTTTCTAACATTAGGTCTAAAATGCCTTTGATGCATTACGTCGCCAATGGGCACATGAAAAACAAATGCAATTCAAAGAATTGGACCAGAACGTCAACTGTCATTTGTTACGAATGACACGGAATACGTATACAGTCGCGTATGTTACAACCTCTCTGCTGTCAACCTTTCGCCAATGTCAATGAGCGCCTCTTTCAAAACCTGTTTGGTAGCTTCATTGGCTCTGTCATTTTTCCACCTTTCAAGCATTTCCCTGCACCTGTGGTCATCGTCACGCTCAGATGTTCGGATTCCTATGATCTCGTTTCTGGTGAACCCCAGCTTCCGCGCCAAGTCGTCCCACCTGTTGCTGACTGCGTGGACAACGTCCTCCAAGCAATTGTCTAGGCAACAACAACAAACATGATCGAAGAGGACGATTATTCGGAGAAGATTATGGTGACAATGGGTATGACCATCATTGCACTTGATCTTTACGTTCATTGCTATCAATTCGGCTATATAGATACAGATTATGATTTAGCAAGTTGATATTGAATAACGAAAAGTCCTCATTTCATATTTTAAGCTGTAATGTCACAGAAGTGCAACTGTAAGCTGTAATGTCCCCAAAAGTCAGATAATAGATAATGGACCTACTCGGTCGTTACATAATGTAGGGGAAGGGAATGCTTTTTTGTAGTACGTTTGTTAAAAAGACATTCTAATGAACATAGACCAAGACAAGAAAATAGATGACAAAATAGAAATAAAGGTGGTCAAATTTAAAGGAAGGACTGAAGGCAGAATTCCTGGCTTCCCCGTTGTAGGTGAAACTTCCATATACCTCAGGTTCACTCTACATGGTTTCTTGCTTTGTTGTTTTATATTTAAAAGATTTGACCTGCCATGATTGCGATGTTACAATGTTAAAATGTCGCTTTTGGAATAAGATAAAATCTATAATCATCCTTTTTACCAAAAAACAAAGGTACATTTTAAACTATACTTCTCAGAAATCGAGCAAATATGTTGTCATGTATACTGTTGGAGGACTATTGATTGGTTCGATTTGGATAGTATATATGATAATGTTAATGTTAATTGCACGTCTAGTCCTTGCTTTCAGCCATATGGTCTGTTTCGCCAATTCTTTTTGTTGTGTTTATAGCAAGTGACCTGGCCTTATGTACAATTCGGGGCCGGTCATGCCCAACATGGATGAAATGTTACAGATGACTGAGGTGGAGGACGATAAAATATATACTGCTTCCCATCTACATCTCAAAAAGCTTATTTTGAAATGTTCCATATTTTCTAGATGACATGGTATACGTAATTGCATATTTAAAATTTCCTCATCTGTTAAATGTACCTTGGTTTTAAGATCGTGTATTTCAAAATACGGGGAACAGAATATAACGTTTGAAATGTGAAGCATAAAATGGTGACTTTTACCTTTCAGTGTCGATCCCCCTTGGATTCCACTCGGCCCTGCTCCATCCTCAGTCGGCTGACGTGTCGATCCATTTTGTCCCTTTACAATTGATGACGAAGGAGTACGTCCAGTTACACTTTCTGCGCTGATCTTGTCACCTTACATGCAAAATCACGCATGTAAGTGCATGTCATTGGCAACTTACCAAGTGATAATAAACAAAAAACAGACTTGCAGGTAGATTTTAAGGTTTACATTGTTAGCAGCAACACCTAGCTGCAGTAAAGAATAGTATTAGCTGGTATTGCCTTGAGGACGGTGGCAGACGGTGATCGAAATATAGGCTGTGATTTTTGTCCTGGTTCTGAAAAAAATGACCTTATCCAGCGATTGTCCTAATGAAAACATTCATGGATGTGAGTGGTACATATTACAGTTTGCAACATTATCAAGTACTCTCTGATTCAGATGGTGCGCGCGTGCCTTGTTATGCTGTTGGGCCCTTTAAAGACACATCTATTTTCATCTTTCATCTCTTTTTAAAAAAAGATTTGCATATAATTCAGTTAGACAAGAATCAACAAATATGGATCATGCATGTCAATGAAAGTTTTTTTTAAGCTTATCTATCTAATTAAAATGTCGTACAAATCCTTTTGCATGGATTTGGGATACCTGAAGTGCTCAGCGTATCCTGCAGTCGCTTTCTAACAGACTCCAGCGGCTCTGTCGGTGTCGAGACACCGCTGTCAGTTTCTTCCGCAATGCAGCTTCGCGTGTAGCGGCCTAAATATAGGTAACAGTCAATATGCAAATTATACATTTTTGCAAGTTAACCATCCAGATAGTGGGTTTTCCAAAATGTTAACAGTCAACAAGACGTTTTAACCGCATCTACTAACTTTAATCCGTAAACAGAAACTAAACGTATTAACAAAAGTATGAACTGATATGTAAATGAAATGAAAAGATTTCTGAGACATTGATTATATAATGATTGATTGAAGGCCTCATTTTTGCAACAACGAGCTAGTAAGTACAAGACCTTATGAAAATATTTAGTTAACAGATACAACTTTAACTTCTCCTCGCTTTTCTGTTGTAGTGGAGATGAAATAATAAATATGTTTTTATGATCGATAGTTTGTGATACTGATGAACGTACCGAGGGTCAGTTGTGAAATCGGATTCCTTTCGTCGTTGTTGGTCTCCTCCAGCAGTTCTAATTGTAGCCGAGAGGTGTTGCTGCCCCAGATGTCTTGACTTACTTCGACCCGGAACGGTGCGTAAAACCTCTTATTGTCCAGGGTGTCCTCAAAGATTAGGAACTGAATATCGATTAAAAATTTACAAATATATTAGCATTTTTAACTCCTTGCCAAATGGGAGCCTCTACCTTGTCTTAGCTACACAACAAGGAACCTCGAAATGCATGTATACGAATAGCCTATTATAGCGCTCATCAAAACATAAGTTGGATGAATAGCTATTGAAAAGAAAATTCATTTACTACGATTACAAATGATAATGTGTGGATATCTTTGGGTCATGCAAAAGATATTACACAAACCTTTGGCACTATAGACACTGACACATCATCTCCGCCATTTGTGACCTTTCCTGTTAGGTAGTATTTACGTCCTTGGTACAGCTGGCAGGGTGTGGTCCGACAGTGTGAAGAATTCCATTTCTTCTCATCTTGCTCAATGGTCTATGCGAGTGGGATAAGTTTTGTCAATCACAATAAGCCAACAGCGAGTGTGAACATCCCATATGTTCATGATTAGTAATTTTGTAGCCTAACTTAAGGCGATAAATGAAAATGGCAAAAAATATTCTCAGTCTCCTACCTCTTGCACGGTCCTATTGTTGGAGACGATGTAGACGTTCAGTATGGAAAGGTCGGAGTCCTCCAAGGAGCGAAAGGCCGTCAACAAGCCTTCCCTGGACACACTGGACACTTTTTCGGTCTTTCCGACCACCCCAAATATGCTTCCTTTCTTGAACCTGGTCACCGCGTGGGAAGAAGCGAGTTCTGTGACCGGCAGCAGCTCGTGTGAACCGCCCACCACGTGCACGACTCGTATGTCCTCCCTTGTGATTTCTAAGTCGACATATGAACGATGTAAGTTTTTAAGGAGGTCTAGAGTTTTGAAAAGAGGTCAGATCACTTTTCAAACATTCACTCTAAGTGAAATTGACTTCATAGCTCCAAATTGTTTAATATGTCTATGAATTTACAGCTTTTGTACGTCATCCTTACTGGAACCTACTCCTCTAAATGGGGGCAACTTAAAACAACCTCTTTCTATAATTCCCTACCTGTTGCATCTTCAATGTGCAGTACGTGTGGCATTAGGAGGTCCACCGGCCCATCCACGTCCGCACACTGGATGGAAAAGAGTGGACCCACCGGCATCCATTCTTCCCCTTCCTCTGGCCAGCTATGTTCGGACCAGTTCTCACTCCTGTAGGTCACGTCCAGCGGGTAGGGTGTTACCACTCCCAAGCTAGTCCGTTTGCACAGGTACTTCCCTTCGCCTGGCAGGTGGAGGGACCTGTGAGATAAATATAGGTATTGAAATCAAACGCAAAGTGTTATGAGTGTGACAAGGTCATGGGTACTTGCACGTATCCGGCCGGCTCGAAACGGTCGTCGCCATGTCACCGACAGGTGTACTGCATATAATCCTGATCTTTAATCAACTTCGTCACGAAATATCACGGTTTGAACAGAGTGCACTGATACACAAGCAAGGCGACGACCAAACTTAATGAATTCTCCTAGAATAGTGTTGTCAACAATTTACAAAGAATAATTTTTTTCGTGTTGCCATGGCAACGGGTTTCGAATAGGCAAATTTTACAAAAATCACTAGCTTTGGTTTAAACAATGCGATTTTAAGATTTTTTTTTGCTAAACTAAACTTCTCATATTTTTTATATCTAACACATTTAAGTTGGACATTTATAACTAAATATTCATACATTATGCTAATGAGATGACGTAATTGGTCAAAAATCCAAGATGGCCGACAGTATCATGATGAAAAGTACAACCAGCTTACTTTCACTCGGATTTCATCACTACTTGGTATTTTCTTACAGAAAACATTCATGTGAACGTTTTCAATCCATTTAAATGGGGTTTCAGCGTTATATTTTTAAAAATGTACATTAAGCCATTTAGCCCTATCCAGGCGGGGGGGGGGGGGGGCTAAAAGTGCCTGCGCCAACTTTGACCTCCTATACCTCCCAAACGGCTTGTGCTAAAACAACCAAACTTAGTGAGTTTTCCTAGAATATTGTTGGCAACCATTTTTAAAAAATTGGGTAAGTTTATGATTTTTCGTGTTGCCATGGCAACGGGTTTCTGACAGGCAAATTTTACAAAAATCACTAATTTAGGTTTAAACAATGGTATTCTAAAATTTTCTTGCTAAACTAAACTTATTTTCCTATATCTTTAATATCTAACACATCTTAGTTAGATATTTATAATTAAATATTACCAAATTATGCTAATGAGATTACGTAATTGGTCAAAATCCATGATGGCCGAAAACATCATGATTTAAAGTATAACAAGCTTAATTCACTCAGATTTCATCACTACGTGGTATTTTCTTACAGAAAACATTCATGTGAACGTTTTTCATGCATTTATATGTTGAAAAAAATGTATCTTGCAAAAATTTAAGGTTCATTTTCCAAGATGGCGGATAGCTAAACTACAGATGACGCCATTCTATGACGTCATTTTGACGTCGTTGCGTCGGGTTTGACAACATAAGTCTTATAACACTTAAATATTAGTGAGAAACCTTCATTGGTAACTTTTTGAGTGAGATATTTAGGTATTATAGCAATTCCCCGTTTTAGCCCAAAATTTCAATTAATGACGTCATAATTACGTCTTATTACGTCATAATGGTATAAAAATCAGGAATTATTTCAGGAATTATAAAAATCGATGAGCACAACCATCCCTGCATATTTGGTGATCGTACAGTAGGCCGTTTTGAAAATACGAAGGGGGGGGGGGTCGAATGAGTTAAAAAGTTATATGCTGATACTATTATGCTACAAGTTTTTTTGGTGCTGCTTAACCTATCTACATCAGGTACATGTAAAAGGCTTAATGGATGATGAAAATCTACGACTTTGCTGTGATTGACCACCGTGAGGCTGAAGGAAACAAACAATGTATGCCACATGTTAACTTTATAACTTACCAGTTTTTGTCTTCATCCATGTCTGGACTGATCTCTGTTAGCTTCACGCCATTCCGGTATTGCTGAAGTGTAGAAAAAAAGGTATAGGTGAATATTTTCTTCAGATAGGGATAGCCATTAATTGAACTGAGTTTCTGAACAATCATCGGAAGGAAGGGTCCAAGCTTTCTTAGACTAGAGTTAGACGGATGCGGAGAAAAGAATATAGTACGTCTCACCTTGTATGCCTCCTGTACTGCTGCCGCCAGGTCCAGTTTACCGATATTTTGCAGTGTCTCCTCCATCTGTGAAAGGTAGTGGAGTGGTCCGTGAGGAGTCTTGATGCGCCACGCCTTCAGCATCTGCAGTGTCGTCTTGGTGGTGTCGTCACATCTCATGTCGTCCAAGACGGATGATTCCAGCCCCAGCTCCTTTCCCAGCTGGGTCCACTCCTCACCAACAGCCTTGCTGATCTGGTACAGCTGGGCCTCTATTAAACAAATGTGATATTAACTATAAAAGCTCGAAGCATTTCGCAGAGGTACATTATCGTATCTAATTCAAGGGGCGGAAAAATGGGTTTGCTACGTACTACTTCGCCCATTGAAAGCGACAAAGTGTTAGAAAATGCCTTCCAAATCATAATGATTTTACATTAACACTTTAAACATCAGGTATGCCTAAGAAAATGTTTCCATAAATGTTGAAATTTAAGCGCATGACGTCTGCATATGTGATGTGTGATGTGTACATTTAGCAGGTGTTAAAGTGATATAACTTACCCTCTTCTTCGTTAATCACAACCTAGAAAAGAAAAGGAAATAGTCAATGAACTTAAGAAAGTACAAAAGAACGTTAAAATTCACCAAGGGATCTCTTTTACTACAGAGTAGGTTCAATATAGCAAAAAGTGCATCACACCTTTTGTATGACTTCTCCAAGTTTCTTCTGTGAGACTACACATCCTCCCATCTCTATCTCCTGCCGTTTTAAGCTGAATAGGACAGGAGACCGCTGCTGGAGCACCCGGACCATTCTGTCTCTGGAGCCCCGTGGGTACAGCAGGATGGGGAGCAGGAGCTTCTCGTTCCGAACTGGGAACTCGTAGGCAAGGTTGGACCAATGCTGGTGATGTAGGGCTTGGGGGCTGATGACGAGGAGAACCATCTTGTTGTTTGTATTGAGCAGGAGTTCCACTGTTTTCTCTGTGATGGAGTCGGTAGACGTGACGATCTCTGTGTGGCAGGGCACACCTGACGCACTAGCGGCTGCCTGGAGAGGCAAGACGAACTCTGTAGTGTAGTCGTCTGTATGGAGGATGGCAAGTTCTTTTCCTGAAAAAGACATCCAGTAATAATAAGTCAATTGAGTGCGAAAATTCGTAGTGTGAGCCAAATCATTAATATATGCCAGTAAACCGTGTTTATTAAATTTGTTTAAAGTGAGATTGGTCGGATTTTTTTTTCATTAACAAATGTAATTGCCTTATATAAAGGATTTTCCTGATTAAGTTTAAGGAAAATCAAGACAAGACTGAGGCGCACGACTATAAAGTTTCTTGGTGGGAAGATGGCCATTTGCGATCAGTAAGTCAAAGGTCACAAATATCACGTGACACGAGTGTGGGAAGTATAGAATGTTCTGATTATTTTGTCTGTTTAGTATTAAGCTCTTAAGTGTTGAAAGTAACGCGCATTTTGTCTGAAATTTTGGAAGTCCGATCGTAAGGGGTCGCTTTTTTGCGGTTACCGAAGGTTTTTTTAGCGGTTAGCGGTTACCCCCGGGTGAACCTTCATTCGTATGTAGAAAAGTTACAAAGTAATGTTGGGTACTCAAATCACTTTCTATCTATTCCCCAAGTGTATTACTATGATATTAAAGTGTTGAAAGTAACGCACATTTTGTTTGAAATTTCGGAAGTCCGATCGTAAGGGGTCGCCTTTTTGCGGTTACCGAAGGGTTTTTAGCGGTTAGCGGTTACCCCGCGGGAGAGCCGTCATTCGTATGTAGAAAAGTTACAAAGTAATTTTGGGTACTCAAATCACTTTCTATCTATTCCCCAAGTGTATTACTATGATATTAAAGTGTTGAAAGTAACGCACATTTTGTTTGAAATTTCGGAAGTCCGATCGTAAGGGGTCGCTTTTTTGCGGTTACCGAAGGGTTTTTTAACGGTTAGCACCCGGGTGAGCCTTCATTCGTATGTAAAAAAGTTACAAAGTAATTTTGGGTACTCAAATCACTTTCTATATATTCCCCAAGTGTATTACTATTATTATTAAGTGTTGAAAGTAACGCACATTTTGTTTGAAATTTCGGAAGTCCGATCGTAAGGGGTCGCTTTTTGCAGTTACCGAAGGGTTCGCTAAGCGGTTAGCGGTTACCCCCCGGGTGAGCCTTCATTCGTATGTAGAAAAGTTACAAAGTAATTTTGCGTACTCAAATCACTTTCTATCTATTCCCCAACTGTACTACTATGATATATAAGTGTTGAAAGTAACGCACATTTTGTTTGAAATTTCGGAAGTCCGATCGTAAGGGGTCGCCTTTTTGCGGTTACCGAAGGATTTTTAGCGGTTAGCGGTTACCCCCCGGGTGAGCCTTTATTCGTATGTAGAAAAGTTACAAAGTAATTTTGGGTACTCAAATCACTTTCTATCTATTCCCCAAGTGTATTACTATGATATCTAAGTGTTGAAAGTAACGCACATTTTGTTTGAAATTTCGGAAGTCCGATCATGAGGGGTCGCTTTTTTGCGGTTACCGAAGGGTTTTTTAGTGGTTAGCGGTTACCCCCGGGTGAGCCTTCATTCGTATGTAGAAAAGTTACAAAGTAATTTTGCGTACTCAGATCACTTTCTATCTATTCCCCAAGTGTATTACTATGATATTTAAGTCATGAAAGTTACGCACATTTTATTTGAAATTTCCTAAGTCCGATCGTAAGGGGTCGCATTTTTGTGGTTACCGAAGGGTTTTTTAGCGGTTAGCGGTTACCCCGCGGGTGAGCCTTCATTCGTATGTAGAAAAGTTACAAAGTAATTTTGCGTATTCAAATCACTTTCTATCTATTCCCCAAGTGTATTACTATGATATTTAAGTGTTGAAAGTAACGCACATTTTGTTTGAAATTTCGGAAGTCCGATTGTAAGGGGTCGCATTTTTGTGGTTACCGAAGGGTTTTTTTAGCTTTTAGCGGTTACCCCGCGGGTGAGCCTTCATTCGTATGTAGAAAAGTTACAAAGTAATTTTGGGTACTCAAATCACTTTCTATCTATTCCCCAAGTGTATTACTATGATATCTAAGTGTTGAAAGTAACGCACATTTTGTTTGAAATTTCGGAAGTCCGATCTTAAGGGGTCGCTTTTTTGCTGTTACCGAAGGGTTTTTTAGCTTTTAGCGGTTACCCCGCGGGTGAGCCTTCATTCGTATGTAGAAAAGTTACAAAGTAATTTTGGGTACTCAAATCACTTTCTATCTATTCCCCAAGTGTATTACTATGATATTTAACCCTATTCAGACCGGGCTTTTTTGGTCATCCCTGGACCGGGGGGGGGGGGGGCTTTTGAGGCCCTCCACTTCTAAGTCCTCTAACTCTCGAACGACGTGCCATAAGGCCACCAAATTTTTAGGACATTATATAGAGATTATATCTGACAAGTAGTTGACGTTTGACGTTACGTTGACGTAAGATGACGTAATTATGACGTCATCAATTTGATTATATTGGCCGGACCCATGGAAAAAGGGTATTCTCAGAAAACTTCAAGTTATACTGCAAAAATGTAACAATAAGTGCAGATAACAGAATAATAATGTTTATTACGACTTGTATTGCCAATAGCAACATCGACGACGTCATAATGACGTCATAAAATTACGTCATGCACATCTAAGATACGAGATAGGCTCCGCCATATTATATCCACCAATTTGAATTTTTAAAACTTCTTTTTTTGCAACAAATAATCACAAAGGGCAATGGAAATAGACTAAATTCATTCATTTAGATGGTTTTTGATGAAAAAATACCAGGTAGTTACAAATTTTAAGGGAAAATAAGCTTGTTATTCTTGATCTGGCCATACGGTCCGCCATCTTGGATTTTGGGCTGATGACGTCATCAAATTAGCATAATTTATGCATATATATATATGAAAGATATGCTAAATAATATAAGATTTTATTTATGTAACAAAATAGCAGTAATATAGCAAATAAATGTGAAAAATACATTGTTAGAACCAAAAATTGTGATTTTTGGCAAAACTGCCTGTCAGCAAACGGTTGCCATGGCAACACGAAAAAATGGAAAATTTGTCAAACTTCGCAAAATTGTTGCCAACAATATTTTAGGAAAACTCACCAAATTTGGTGGCTTTAGCGTAAGGCGTTCTGGCGTTATAGGACATCGAAGTTAGCGCGGGCCTAAAAAGCCCCCCCCCCCGGTCTGAATAGGGTTAAGTGTTGAAAGAAACGCACATTTTGTTTGAAATTTCGGAAGTCCGATCGTAAGGGGTCGCTTTTTTGCGGTTACCGAAGGTTTTTTTAACGGTTAGCCCCCGGGTGAGCCTTCATTAGTATGTAGAAAAGTTACAAAGTAATTTTGGGTACTCAAATCACTTTCTATATATTCCCCAAGTGTATTACTATTATTATTAAGTGTTGAAAGGAACGCACATTTTGTTTGAAATTTCGGAAGTCCGATCGTAAGGGGTCGCTTTTTGCAGTTACCGAAGGGTTCGCTTAGCGGTTAGCGGTTACCCCCCGGGTGAGCCTTCATTCGTATGTAGAAAAGTTAAAAAGTAATTTTGCGTACTCAAATCACTTTCTATCTATTCCCCAACTGTATTACTATGATATCTAAGTGTTGAAAGTAACGCACATTTTGTTTGAAATTTCGGAAGTCCGATCGTAAGGGGGCGCCTTTTTGCGGTTACCGAAGGGTTTTTTTAGCGGTTAGCGGTTACCCCGCGGGTGAGCCTTTATTCGTCTGTAGAAAAGTTACAAAGTAATTTTGGGTACTCAAATCACTTTCTATCTATTCCCCAAGTGTATTACTATGATATTTAAGTGTTGAAAGTAACGCACATTTTGTTTGAAATTTCGGAAGTCCGATCTTAATGGGTCGCTTTTTTGCGATTACCGAAGGGTTCGCTTAGCGGTTAGCGGTTACCCCCCGGGTGAGCCTTCATTCGTAAGTAGAAAAGTTACAAAGTAATTTTGCGTACTCAGATCACTTTCTATCTATTCCCCAAGTGTATTACTATGATATTTAAGTGTTGAAAGTAACGCACATTTTGTTTGAAATTTCGGAAGTCCGATCGTAAGGGGTCGCATTTTTGTGGTTACCGAAGGGTTTTTTTAGCGGTTAGCGGTTACCCCGCGGGTGAGCCTTTATTCGTCTGTAGAAAAGTTACAAAGTAATTTTGGGTACTCAAATCACTTTCTATCTATTCCCCAAGTGTATTAGTATGATATCTAAATGTTGAAAGTAACGCACATTTTGTTTGAAATTTCGGAAGTCCGATCGTAAGGGGTCGCCTTTTTGCGGTTACCGAAGGGTTTTTTAACGGTTAGCGGTTACCCCCCGGGCGTGCCTTTATTCGTATGTAGAAAAGTTACAAAGTAATTTTGCGTACTCAGATCACTTTCTATCTATTCCCCAAGTGTATTACTATGATATTTAAGTAATGAAAGTTACGCACATTTTATTTGAAATTTCCTAAGTCCGATTGTAAGGGGTCGCATTTTTGTGGTTACCGAAGGGTTTTTTTAGCGGTTAGCGGTTACCCCGCGGGTGAGCCTTCATTCGTATGTAGAAAAGTTACAAAGTAATTTTGGGTACTCAAATCACTTTCTATCTATTCCCCAAGTGTATTACTATGATATCTAAGTGTTGAAAGTAACGCACATTTTGTTTGAAATTTCGGAAGTCCGATCGTAAGGGGTCGCCTTTTTGCGGTTACCGAAGGGTTTTTTTGCGGTTAGCAGTTACCCCGCGGGTGAGCCTTCATTCGTATGTAGAAAAGTTACAAAGTAATTTTGCGTACTCAAATCACTTTCTATCTATTCCCCAAGTGTATTACTGTGATATTTAAGTAATAAAAGTAACGCACATTTTGTTTGAAATTTCGGAAGTCCGATCTTAAGGGGTCGCTTTTTAGCGGTTACGGAAGGGTTCGCTTAGCGGTTAGCGGTTACCCCGCGGGTGAGCCTTCATTCGTATGTAGAAAAGATACAAAGTAATTTGGGTACTCAAATCACTTTCTATCTATTCCCCAAGTGTATTACTATGATATTTAAGTGTTGAAAGTAACGCACATTTTGTTTGAAATTTCGGAAGTCCGATCGTTAGGGGTCGCTTTTTTGCGGTTACCTAAAGGTTCGCTTGGCGGTTAGCTATTACCCCGCGGGTGAGCCTTCATTTGTATGTAGAAAAGTTACAAAGTAATTTTGGGTAATCAAATCACTTTCTATCTATTCCCCAAGTGTATTACTATGATATTTAAGTGTTGAAAGTAACGCACATTTTGTTTGAAATTTTGGAAGTCCGATCGTAAGGGGTCGCTTTTTTGTGGTTACAGAAGGATTCGCTTGGCGGTTAGCGGTTACCTGGCGGGTGAGCCTTCATTCGTATGTAGAAAAGTTACAAAGTAATTTTGGATACTCAAATCCCTTTCTATCTATTCCCCAAGTGTATTACTATAATATTTAAGTGTTGAAAGTAACGCACATTTTGTTTGAAATTTCGGAAGTCCGATCGTAAAGGGTCGATCGGTCGCTTTTTAGCGGTTACCGAAGGGTTCGCTTAGCGGTTAGCGGTTACCCCCCGGGTGAGCCTTCATTCGTATGTAGAAAAGTTACAAAGTAATTTTGGGTACTCAAATCACTTTCTATCTATTCCCCACGTGTATTACTATGATATCTAAGTGTTGAAAGTAACGCACATTTTGTTTGAAATTTCGGAAGTCCGATCGTAAGGGGTCGTCTTTTTGCGGTTACCGAAGGTTTTTTAGCGGTTAGCGGTTACCCCCGGGTGAGCCTTCATTCGTATGTAGAAAAGTTACAAAGTAATTTTGCGTATTCAAATCACTTTCTATCTATTCCCCAAGTGTATTACTATGATATTAAAGTGTTGAAAGTAACGCACATTTTATTTGAAATTTCCTAAGTCCGATTGTAAGGGGTCGCATTTTTGTGGTTACCGAAGGGTTTTTAAGCGGTTAGCGGTTACCCCGCGGGTGAGCCTTCATTCGTAAGTAGAAAAGTTACAAAGTAATTTTGGGTAATCAAATCACTTTCTATCTATTCCCCAAGTGTATTACTATGATAATTAAGTGTTGAAAGTAACGCACATTTTGTTTGAAATTTCGGAAGTCCGATCGTAAGGGGTCGCCTTTTTGCGGTTACCGAAGGGTTTTTTTAGCGGTTAGCGGTTACCCCGCGGGTGAGCCTTCATTCGTATGTAGAAAAGTTACAAAGTAATTTTGGGTACTCAAATCACTTTCTATCTATTCCCCAAGTGTATTAATATGATATTAAAGTGTTGAAAGTAACGCACATTTTGTTTGAAATTTCGTAAGTCCGATTGTAAGAGGTCGCATTTTTGTGGTTACCGAAGGGTTTTTAGCGGTTAGCGGTTACCCCCCGGGTGAGCCTTCATTCGTATGTAGAAAAGTTAAAAGGAATTTTGGGTACTCAAATAAATTTCTATCTATTCCCCAAGTGTATTACTATGATATCTAAGTGTTAAAAGTAACGCACATTTGTTTGAAATTTCGGAAGTCCGATCGTAAGGGGTCGCCTTTTTGCGGTTACCGAAGGGTTTTTTAGCGGTTAGCGGTTACCCCCCGGGTGAGCCTTTATTCGTATGTAGAAAAGTTACAAAGTAATTTTGGGTATTCAAATCACTTTCTATCTATTCCCCAAGTGTATTACTATGATATCTAAGTGTTGAAAGTAACGCACATTTTGTTTGAAATTTCGGAAGTCCGATCGAAGGGGTCGCCTTTTTGCGGTTACCGAAGGGTTTTTTAGCGGTTAGCGGTTACCCCGCGGGTGAGCCTTCATTCGTATGTAGAAAAGTTACAAAGTAATTTTGCGTACTCAAATCACTTTCTATCTATTCCCCAAGTGTATTACTGTGATATTTAAGTAATGAAAGTAACGCACATTTTGTTTGAAATTTCGGAAGTCCGATCGTAAGGGGTCGCTTTTTTGCGGTTACCGAAGGGTTTTTTAGCAGTTAGCGGTTACCCCCTTGGTGAGCCTTCATTCGTATGTAGAAAAGTTACAAAGTAATTTTGGGTACTCAAATCACTTTCTATCTATTCCCCACGTGTATTACTATGATATTTAAGTGTTGAAAGTAACGCACATTTTGTTTGAAATTTCGGAAGTCCGATCTTAAGGGGTCGCTTTTTTGCGGTTACCGAAGGGTTCGCTTGGCGGTTAGCGGTTACCCCTCGGGTGAGCCTTCATTCGTATGTAGAAAAGTTACAAAGTAATTTTGCGTACTCAGATCACTTTCTATCTATTCCCCAAGTGTATTACTATGATATTTAAGTGTTGAAAGTAACGCACATTTTGTTTGAAATTTCGGAAGTCCGATCGTAAGGGGTCGCATTCTTGCGGTTACCGAAGGGTTTTTTAGCGGTTAGCGGTTACCCCCTTGGTGAGCCTTCATTCGTATGTAGAAAAGTTACAAAGTAATTTTGCGTACTCATATCACTTTCTATCTATTCCCCAAGTGTATTACTATGATATTTAAGTAATGAAAGTAACGCACATTTTGTTTAAAATTTCGGAAGTCCGATCGTAAGGGGTCGCTTTTTTGCGGTTACCGAAGGGTTCGCTTAGCGGTTAGCGGTTACCCCTCGGGTGAGCCTTCAATCCAATGTAGAAAAGTTACAAAGTAATTTTGGGTACTCAAATCACTTTCTATCTATTCCCCAAGTGTATTACTATGATATTTAAGTGTTGAAAGTAACGCACATTTTGTTTGAAATTTCGGAAGTCCGATCGTAAGGGGTCGCCTTTTTGCGGTTACCGAAGGGTTTTTAGCGGTTAGCGGTTACCCCGCGGGAGAGCCTTCATTCGTATGTAGAAAAGTTACAAAGTAATTTTGGGTACTCAAATCACTTTCTATCTTTTCCCCAAGTGCATTACTATGATATTTAAGTGTTGAAAGTAACGCACATTTTGTTTGAAATTTCGGAAGTCCGATCGTAAGGGGTCGCTTTTTTGCGGTTACCGAAGGGTTCGCTTAGCGGTTAGCGGTTACCCCCCGGGTGACCCTTGATTCGTATGTAGAAAAGTTAAGTGTTGAAAGTAACGCACATTTTGTTTGAAATTTTGGAAGTCCGATCGTCAGACGGGATACTGGTCTACAGGCAGACAACCTGGGGAAGGCGATGGATGACAGAGACTTCTGGCTGCTACAGTGGTTCGGGTGGCAGGGGAGGAGCAGCACCCGATATAAGTCAAGTAAGTCAAGTATCAAAGACAACATACCTCGTTCTTCCCTCAAGAAGCAATCTATAAACTCTGGACAGCACATCTCCACGGCGGCTCCCAACAGGTAGCGGTTTTCTACTAGCCGCACCAGCACCTGGACCCGCTGTTTTGGCGTCAGCTGGTTCCGAGTGCGGTCACACTGGTCCAGCGACAGTCCTGTCCCCAGCTCCATAGTGTCCAAGACGGGGCCGATCGTTCGCATGCTGCTAGGGTCTCCCGTAGGCAACAGTATCACTGGGCCGTCTCCTCCTGAGTTTTCTGGTACATTTAAATTTCTCATATGAATATGAATTGAGGAAGGAAATGCAAGGTAACAGCATAGTGCCGTATTATGGACACACAGAAGATAAATAAACAAATGTTGGCATGGTATATTATAGATAGCGAATAAAAACAGCGCTTAAGAATGATAGGCCTTGGTTGAGCAAATCATTATGCGTGCCTATATGCTAATTTGCACCGATTGACCAATTAAGATTCAAATGAAGAAGATAGAAAACATTGTAGAATCTGCTTACTCTTATCATGTAAAATATGAGCTTTATTTGTTACTAACCGAAAACCTAAATCTAGTTCATATATAAAAAAAGTCGTACGCTATGTACTCAAATAGGTTGAGTTACCTGTTCGATCAGGTTGTGAGCTACCAGTCATCCAAACGTCACGAAATGCAGATGGTATTCTGGTAAGAAAAAGGTACATACAGTCAGTTAGTATAAGTTGATTTCAATTCAAGTTTCGGTTGAAGTCGCTCGCCAAGTTAATGGTAAACAAAAGTTCCAAAATCTCATAACTTTGCCAAATAATGTATAAATTGAACAGCTGATTATGTCATATTTGCCGCTGGTCCATATATGGACTTGTAGATGAAACTGATTCGCTTTAAACTGAATGCTCTCCATTGAAATTCTGCTTGTACTATACAGAATAGACATCATCCTATTTCATGACGTACATTTCGAGCAATAAATTCAATGTCTTTGTCATTCTTCATAAATGATAGCATTCAGTGATCGTACCCTGAATCCTGTTCCAGTGCGCCGTCATCTGTGGCCAATGCCAGGAAGTCTGGTTCTTTTCTGTCGTCATGTTGTTTACAGCAACACAGCTTGTACTGGATACAGGGGATCCACTTCTCTTTGATCTCAAACAGAGCGCTACTGAGAAACTTCCTGACGCCCAGGCCTTCTGTGAAGGCGCCAGAAGAAGACAGAAGCTCCACCTTGAGGTAGTGGTTCACTTTTGAGACGACGAACGATTGCTCGTCGTTGTCGGTAGGGAAGCGAGCGCAACCCGCGTAGACGCAGGACTTTCCAAGTCCGAACCTGCGAACGCACAAAGCTTGTAGTCGGCTAAACATGCCGCTAGGAAGAAACTTCTCACTGAACACGAAGTAGAGTGCCTGCGGAAAACGATTCATTTCTCTGGGATACAGCATGTCGTTGTTTCTCTCGCAGTTGAGAAGTGCTGGTACGAAATATATCTCTTCTTGTTGAGATTCGTCATCAGAATCGCCGACAAAGGTGGCGTTGCAGAGGAGGTAGTACTTCTCCATCAGGTTCTTCAGGAAAGTCTTGCGCTGGATCAGAAACGGCTTCTCCAGTTGCTGATCCTTCTCTTGCCAGATCTTTGTCAGCAACTTGTCACTGAGGACCCCTTCTTGTTCCAGCCGCTCCCACATCTTCCTCACCTCTGGGTCCGTCTGTCGGTCCTGCTGATACTCAGGAACTGTGATGATGGTCTTGAAGACGTCAATCATCACCTGTTGCCGCAGGGTGACATCGTCACGAAGACTGGGCTCGTCTAAGAATATGATGTCACCTCGATCGTGGAGGAAGGTGAGAACCATAGTGAGTGTGTGCTCGTCTGTGATGTTGATGTTGGGATCTCGGGCCAGTTTCGACACTTGCTGGAACTCGCAAAACGGACCTTCCTCCTGTAGCTGTTTCTTCAGTTTAGACTTGAGATGAAGCCACGATATTGGGATTTCCTCACCCATGTGGGGCAGGGTTTTCGCCACCTCTCGTATGTACTCACGAACGTTGTTAATTTCTGAGTCATCAGTTGTGTTGTCCACTGCAAATATCTCCGGCATGACCAGCTTTTCTGTCGCTTTTCCCTTGATGTGGTTCCATATTTCCTCTTTGTAGTCCTCAATGTCTTTCTGTAGAACACCAATACATTTGTCTGTAATTACTACACTAATTGTAACCTTTCTTGTCCAGTATGCAACAGCGCTAAGTGCAATCATTTTTTAAATGCACAGTTCATTGAATACTGAAGTCATAAGTGCAAAATAACTTAGGTTCGGCTGTTCGGTAGTCTATTCCACAAAACACCATGTGCTTGCATGGGTTTCCCCTATATGTCATTAAAATTAGTAAATTCTATGTTCAGTTATCCTCTCTGTAAGATTTACGAAACGCTCCTGTATCTCTAGGAAAAACTTCTAGGAGGCCCAAACTTATTTCTGACATAAAGGGCTATCTGCCGCAAAAAAAGATAACAGCATGTCAAAGAAAAAAAAAAAACAGGGAAGCTTTGCTGCATTATCAAGATCACCCACCGGCAGGTCTAAAAACGACCTTGACCTTCGTCTTTTAAAACCTACTTACACATCAAATGATATATACATGTATGCTATACTTCTAGACACTATACGGTTATGGTGACCACAAATATCTGGATACGCAAAGACACATACAAACATAGACAAGCACACGCAGAGAGACAGAGACACAACAATAGCTCTAATTTTCACGAAGGTGATAACCTCACCTGAGAGACCATGTCTTTGTGCGTGAGGACGAGGATGGCTGGAGGCTGTCTTTTTTGATGATGAGTGTGAGAGCGAATTGAGTTGAGCCAGTGATCCAGGTAATCTGAACAAAAAGACACCATTGGATACAACAATACGGCATATACAATTTAGTACAATAATGCAATAAAACAAGATACAATACAATGATGCATAATCGTTTTAATTTAGTAAGATGTACGCGTGTTATCTATAAAGTTGTATCATTTTGTAGGACGTACCCCCTCCCGTTTTCAGGTTGTCCACGGAAGCCTTGTGGTCCTGTTCTGGTACAGGATCTGACAGTTTCTGCAGCAGTGACATGACGAGGATGTAGATTCCTAAGTGAGTGATGAAGCAGTGGTGGGTACCATAGTAAGTCGCCTGGCCGCCGAAATCCCAGAAAGACAAACGTGGGTATTCCGCAGTCCCAAGGTCTTCCTCCGAAAAGCCTGCATCCCGCATTCTCCTCAAGGTCTCCGAGACAATGCTGGGAATGGCCGATGGTTGAAATGACGCCTCTGTTGTATCTTGTAGCTTTTTGCTTTCGCCGAGATGATGTGAAGTATAATCCTGTGAAGACGTCGCATGCGAATTTGTGGACGTCTCCTCTGGTAGCATCAAAGTACTTGTCAACCCAGCGGACTTGTCACTCTCGTCCTCTGTCATAACACAAAATATACGGATTTATTACTGAAGTCCGATGTGTTCTGTGACTCGACCGTTAGTAATTCAAAGAATAGTTCTTGCATTACAAGCTACGTTACATGGAAATTAACTAACGTATCGGTAAGGTCATACGTACTGATTTGAGTATATAGATGACTTCAGCGATGTGCATCAGTACAACTATACCAACCCTTACCACTACAATACATGTACATATACAGACTTGTACACATGTACAATACATAATTTAAAAAGTTTTACCTGATGGAGATTCTGTTGAGGTCTCAGTTTCCTGTCGCGACTGTAGCAGGAGCCCTGCCATTCCAGCGCCGAACTCATCAATCTCAACTGCAAAGATAATGAGTTTGTGGAATAAAAAAAAATGTCCAACACTAAAATTTCAGCAAAGAGAACATGGTCTTCGTTGCCTATTGATTTGCTCACCTCGTGACTGCTTCCATGTCTTGGTTTGAACATCCGATGTGATCTGTATCCCATCAGTGATTGGTTCGTCCAGCCTGACGGGTTCTCCCATCAGCCTGTTGATTAAGCAGGTTTTCCCTGACCTGTACTGACCCACCACCTGAGCACGTGTGCTGTGTACTGGCAACGACCCATCGCGACAGGCTTTAACGTACAACTCTGTCATCTCTGGTCCTTGTAGGTCGATGGGCACATGCGAACCTTTCAAAAAATAGCAAGAGTACATGTACATATATGAAAAATTTAGAGCCTTTCTAGCGATTTATAGTTTTTTGTCTTGTTTCATTGATAACGCATATAATCTACGCATAAAGGTGTCCACCTTCAAATAGCTTAGTTAACTACGTAATTGTCATTATTTGACAAAAACGAATTATGCCACTTTTGCATTAATTCTGCAAGGTAGACCCTTATTTGCTCTGTTATTGTTCCTCTTGCCATAAATTCTATGCTTTACATTTTCTACTAATACACTAGAATTAAAGCTGTTCCTCATTGACTATGCAAAAAAATGTTCATGATTTGCATCTTAGTATGTACATCTCACTTAGGCTGCCTTAATGCTCATTAACAGGAAAATTCGTTGTTTCACTATAGTACAAATGCCGAACTTTCGATACTTCGTTCAGTTATCCTCCTTGAAATATGTAAACAAAAACGCCCCTTCAGTTTCAGGGCTAGATGCTAGGGGACTCAATTTATGCAACTTTTCCTCCACACTAAAAGGTATCTGCCACTTATAAAAACAAGACCGTGGCAGACACAAAAAAAAAAAGAAAAATTGCTGCCGTACCAACACCGCAAACGACTCTATTTTTCATGCAAGTAATAAAATAGCTGTTTTACATATGATACAATTGTTTCCAACCTGCAGGGCCCGAAACGCCACTTTCCAATGGAGAGAGCTGCTGTATGATCTCAGCAGCGATTCCTGGCAGCTCAACAGGAACGTTGTCTCTCTGCACACGTCTCGTAACGAGCCGTTTCAATGTGGGAGAGTACTTTCCGACTTGTTCACTGAATGTCTTAAAGTTGTCATTGTTTGCATCAACCCAAATGGGGAATATTCGTTTCCTGCTATGCAGACACATTTCAAACTCCAGTTTAGGCCATTCATATTGTTTGCTAAGGAATGATGAACTGACAACAATGACAACAAGTTCTAAAGTTTGACTTGATAGCGTTGAGAATATTCTGTCCCTGATGACGCCACCAGGTTTGATGGAAACTTTATCTAAGAAAATGTCTTTTTCGGCCAAACCATGTTGTTGAAGGTTGGTGACAAGTGGGCGGACAAATGAGTCCTTGTCTTCTCCTGCGTGCATGACGAACACACGTGGTGCTATGAAAACATGAGGATGTAACAACATGTTATCATTTATCGTTATGTACATGAATAGGACTTTCAAACATTAGAAACGATAGGATTCTAAGAGAAAATTAATTCTATCTATTAGGATATAAATTTTAAACGCCTTCAAGTGTAAGACCATCGGTTTGTTATGTAATAATATTAGCGCTTACGCATGTACTAAGTATTATAAAGGACAACGCGAAACGTATTAAAGAGCAAGATCCTTAACTGTCACCGTTGGCAATATTTCTAACGGTAAAATCTGCTGTAATATGCTTGATTTAGTCTGAAAACGTTGGATGTGTGATTACATTACCTTCTACTTCTTGGCTTTCATCCTGCAAGATCCAAGCTAGGTGCGGGTAGCTGTCCTTCAGGGCATCCAGAAACACCGTGAATGCTTTTGGTCCTCTGGTCGGGAGAATGTCTAGCAAAGCTCTGACTTTATCTGCACGTGTTCGAGAACTGTATATGCTGTCAAGATGCCAAGGATCATTCAAGATCCCAGCGTCAACGAGATGGCATCGAATGTCATCATCAAATTCTAGATTATTTACTATCTGCACGCGATTCCTGCGAAGGAGTTCCCTGTGTCTCTCCTCCATCATTTACTGAATGTGGAACGCAGTACCCTTAAGTCCTACATGGGATGAAGAGGTAAGAAAGTAAGCAAACATACATGCATCTTATGTTCCACATTGGTTGAAGTTTGTGCTATTTATACTCATCTGATATTTTTATGATGATACTGATAAAAGCAACAGCCTAAAAGTAACCTGACATACGAATCAGCAATAAATACAAGTACGTGCAAAATATCTCATGGCACACAAAAATATTTTCGCATTTTTTTTTTTGTTTGCCAAAAACTTGGAAGTACAAGCAGGAATGGCATATACAGTGCTACTTTTTTGTATATCGGCTTTCTACTCATACCATTGTACATACTGTACTTAAGTTTGGTTTATTCTACCGCAATACCAACTTTAAAAACCTCTGACGATGCCAGGGTAATATAGATTGCTCTGTTTCGATGTTGCCTTATATATTGCATACCAATATCTTAATCGCTAAAGTCCCAGGACCCCTAACCTTCACAAAAAGATCTTAACTTTAGCGACTGCCGTATCAAAACTACTTCTTATTGATTATGTAAATAAGGTCATTATTTGCATGATATTGCATCAGTTAATTTGATTATCTTTTCCACTCAGATAACAAAATATGTGTAAAATATATTATACTTTAAACAATTCCCACCTCCACGTAATTTCCAAATGCCAAACGTATGAAATTCCGGTCATTTTCCACTGTGGAATCATAGCATATTCCTACTAAAATTTGTGAATTAGATATTCAATGGTAATGTTTATATTTATTAATATTTATATCTATCACCGTTCTTCTCTCTCTCTCTGTTAGATATGTCACGTGTTTGAATAGTCATATCATGCAACTCATATCAGTTTGAAAATTTGGTTTTGCAAATCTAGTCTGATGCGTTACTACCTACTACATCATGAACCATGACTTAATGTACATTTTTTTTCATGCTAAAAATCATCACGATTTGTCACCCCCTTTTTGAGTTTTTCTCTTTTAAAGAAAGTTAACCGGCCCCTGCAGTTCCATAAAGCCGCTAGGGGAGCCAAACCGAAGCCACTTACTCTCTACCCCAAGGGAGCTACATGTATATCTACCACTAAAAAATTACGACTACAGTTTGATGTATCAAAACTAGACGTTCCACTGCAGTACTGAAACAAGGCGCTAGGGAGTCTGGAATATAACCATGTCTTTTTCTCATCAAGATCTTACATACCAAATCTGAGACAATCTATCCAGGCTTTCCCGAGTTATGCTGTTCATTCACATAATCAATGCTACTCAGGCACTCATAAAAACGCTAATAAATTTATATTTCAGCCTACTCGAAAGAGGTAACTATCTTACCTAGGGGTGGTATCTGTGAAGTGCACCGGTACAAAACCGTTTTTTCTTGTTGGACCGGTCCAAACCGGAACCTGAAAAAAAATCGGTGGAATCGGACATTGGACTGATTCGAAAATAAACAGATTACAGATCCAAGAAAAGAATAAGAATGAAGTAGAGCATTTTACCAGGCTTCTAAAGTCAAACTTGGTCTAAAACAGTGGCGGTTAGTGTTGTGTACATGACTCGGATGGGGTCTTAAACGTCAATGGACTTTGGTCAGATACCCCACCAAACAGAATCCTTTGTTTGGACCATTGTTTTGAGTATCGCCCAATCACAAGTTTGCGAAGATAATAACGATACCTGGATTTTCTGTACAGGTAACTTACCCCTAATCTTACCTTTACAAGTGAGACTGCAGCCCTACACCCTACATATACATTCAACAACAGGACGTCTCTAAGAAGAGTGTTCAACCACGATAGGTGTTTCTGGACTCCCCCTTCTCTGGGCCCCAGGCTGTCACCAGGCGACGGTAATAACCTTTGACATCTGTCTGCGTCATTGCATTCAGTAAAGTCACGCGACAGTATTTTGTAACAAATAACGCGCTTGTGTGTTTCAGTGTGTTTACCTGTGTGGTGTAGGCCGCTTATCAGAACGCCGTTTTGTGCTTTAACTGGTCAAGGACTAAATACGAGACTAAAACCGAGAAGTGAAGTTAGCTCCCTTCAACAACGTTAGAGATCACAATGTGCAAGGGCTGCGTAATGTTTACAAGAACAGAAACGGCAGCTGTTACAGACAAAATGTACATTACGTGCACTCGTCTTGTCTACATGGTTACCTTGAAAACTGCCACTGTTTTTAAAGCTTCGTGATCATGTTCTCAACGGTACAGGAGGTGTCAGGCATATATAGGGTAAACTACTACTTTCCCACATATGTGTATTCAACCTCATTGCCAGAGTGTTTTGGAACAACGACCACATTACGTTTAAAACTAATCAATGTAACTATGGATGTCCTGTGGCAAACTGCAGTTTCAGAGCGCACACTTTACTTGATTTCAAATATAATATTTGCTATCCAGCCAGTCATAACATGTTATGGTTACTGCCGGTATACAGAGCCACCGTCAATGTTTAGACACACAACAGCACAAACAAAGGTGAGTCACTTGATACACCTGTCTTCAGGCTTCATGAAAAGTACCAGCAGGGTGCAACTAAGTATACAAAACAAAGAAAAGGCACACAGGTTCTTGGCAGGATTTGAAGGTTGCATTACTGAAAAAAGTGCATTTTGTATAAGAAACCCAATTCAAAATAGAATTTAGAAAGAAAAGGTCCCCATGTATGAATGGACTTGAATAGTAAAATAGACCAGTCCAAAATCACTTGAAAACTGAACTTGAAAAATCCCCCTCCAGGTAAGAATGGACTCTTCCTGTAAAAAAGCCTATTTAACTCCAGTCCCCAAAATACATCCGCTAAAATAGGACTTTGACTAATACTATGGTATACAGGGGCCAAAATATACAGTTCGGTTCAGTTCATCCATCCGTTGACAGAATTAGATTAACATAATATACAGTTTTGGTAAACAAATGAAAAAAAAAAAAACTCAATAAAATCATTCTAAAGACGGAAATGAAAAAAAAAAAGAAAAAAAAGTCCGAGGATATTTGCCCACTCTATGCATAGGGTCACACCATGGGAGTCCCTCTGACGTCATTTGTATACCACAAATGTAATATACTATCTTTCAAACACATCTTAATATCTGGATTGATATAGCGTTAACCATTGCAGTTCTAGTGAACATTACAAGGTGTCGCTGTTGAACCATCAACATAGAGTCACTATGGGAGAATGTAATATATTTCACGTATATCAAGCTTTTCTTGCTTCTTGGTTTCTTACTTGACGTTAAAAAAACTCTAATATTTTCTCCATTTCTTTGACTAGTAATCTTAACAACTTCGATGGCATATAGGAGAGAGAAGAAAGTGAAATAACGTGAACAATTCCCCAACACAACATTAGAAAATTTCAAAATATCGCTCTATAAGAAATATTGTTATTAGTAAAATTATAGTCTATTTATAGTATACGACGCAAAAGAAAGTAACGTGTAACGTGTATTTTCAACCAATTGAAGGTGGAATAGTAAACATAAACAATCACAAGCCAGTTCACCCACGACTTTTTGAGCTGTACTTTTTCCTAAACCATTGTCATTTAGACCTTTTTCCAATTCATTAAGCACAAAATTTCTAAAGAATGGAATCCCATATGCAAGCAGTCAAATATCAACAATAGAGAATTCATGTATTGCTGGCAGCACTTACTTTCAACAGTATATACTAAAAAAAGAGTTCATACAACCCAACTTATAACCCTGCTTCGAAATCATAAAACACAAAGGAATCGATATGATTCTTAATAAATATGAAATTTACTTATTCTTCAGATAAAAGATCTATAGCACAAAACGTTTAGATGGATTTGGTAAGATACATTATTTCCCCAAAGACAGTGTGTTTAGATAATTTAGAGAAGCATTGTTCCAGAACGCCATGTACATATTTGCAGGACTTAGAGTAACCATTTTGGCTGGAGCATTGTTTGTATTCAGCAAAAATCAGTAACGAAGTGAACTGTCAACAATACCTATAGACACCTTTTAACACTCGCCCATCATGATACTCCATGGCCAGTTACAAAGTGTTATTATCAGGCATGTACAGAAATTGTTGTCTAGTTTGAGTAGGATTTTAAAGCGCTTCCGTTACATGTGCATCAAAATTTGGCCTGTTGCAAACTATTTTTTTTCTGACACATCATTTGGAACCAATAGACGGGAAAGGATATTATACTTTGACATCTGTCAAGGTTTTGGATGAACTAAGCATGTGCCGAATCTACAGGTAGCATAGATCAAAGTTTATTGATTGTCAGTGTTTATGAATTCCTGTTTTCTTGTCCCCAGACATCAAACAAGACACACACGAAGCTCCGTCGTGTAACAGACGTGCCCTTGGGCTTGTTGTCTATGACAGATTGCTAGCCCCTGAGTTGTCAAGAAATCACGATTCATCAAGACTTACTAGACTCCATGGAGCTCAAGTTCATCCTACTCATAAAGACATTAAGAACTCAAGGGGATAGTTCGACCCTGCTATAACCTAATCGATAAATCCCTGTTGGAAAAAGTTTCCATCGCTAATGACACTATGTTGAAATCACTGTGGGTCCCCTGGCGTCATGCGAAGGACACATCGAGGACGTTTTTGTGAGAACGGCGCCCCCTCCCCCAAAATCATATCTATGAAACGACGACCATTATTCAAGTCCTTCGAAATCGATTCGCTAAGTTTATTCTAGAAATAGAGAAATATATAAGTCAAATTGTACACAAGACTCAACTGGAAGTATATGTGGTCATGTTGGTACAATAATATGAATAATATCATTAGGGAATCCCAAAACTGATGCGAGCATACGAATCAAAATGAAGTTTGGACCCCAAAAATTGCCTTCAGTATGAAAATCTATGTGGCAAAACGGTTGAAAAGGACTATGGAATATGGCATATCAAATAACGGTCTTAATTTTTGTTCTATTACATCTTCTTTTTTGACCTTGGAATTAACATTTGCATTCAATAACATTTAGTATCGGTTTTCCATACGCCATACGTATACATATGCTCATTTTACCGTTGTTTACAGTGTGGTTGAATTATTATTTTTTTTGAAACAGTTGAAAATTGATGCTCGTGTGGATTTTATCCAAATAATCAAATAACCACGGCCTGATGCTGAAAAATGTTTTCCCTACGTACTTGGACACCGCCCGCGTACACAACAACCTGTTGCATAACAACAATACAAGACAAACCTTAGTGTTCCATAAAAAATAACATTACCACAGCTGGTCGCTGCATTTTTATATTCAGAGGCACAAATTCCAGCTGACATCGAGCTGACATGTGTGTGTATGTGTGTATGTGTATGTGTGTGTGTGTGTGTGTGTGTGTGTGTGTGTGTGTGTGTGTGTGTGTGTGTGTGTGTGTGTGTCTGTGTGTGTGTGTCTGTGTGTGTGTGTGTGTGTGTGTACGATGGGAGGAGGGTACTTGTAGTGCCAGGTCTATAGGGGGCAACATATACAAGTACCAATGAGTCGAAGAGCCGCCTACATCACACCCTTACTTGCTAAATGATGATATTATAAGTTAATTGCAAATTCTTACCCAATGGCTAATGGAAAGTGACGAAATATGCCTGTGTTTTTGGTGTCAGGTTTTATGCCATGATTCCACATGAAACAGCGCAGCCCCACAAGTGTTAAGTTACGAATAGGTTGTCTAACTTTGGCAATGACTTCAAATCCTTTCCATCGGTAGCAAGCGTTTCTTGTATGTTTGTATTGGTATGTATGTAGTTAAACTCTAATACAACACCAAAAACACGATCATAGCTTTTAAAGAAATCTGGTCGCGGGGCAAGAAACCCTGCTCGGGTGGCGTGAGTGTAATACCCCTGACACATTTGGCGAAAATCGATCGGACGACGATTCTGTGGCAATCGCCCGAGCCTCGCTTTATTGGACAACAATTGTACACGGCTTACATGTGACAGGGATGGTTTTCAGGTGAAAAATACGCGCAACCCTCTGTCGATCTTATATATGGCCGATCTTTCATCGATACGCCCGAAGATCGTGAATAATGTGACAGGGGTGTACATGTAAGGACCATATATGGGAAGCTAAAAGATTAGACAGGTAGCTAGCTGACTTACTTACTCCTGACATGTATCAGCTGCCCGGTCACGTGATGTCAGGAGCGGGTCAAAGGTGCCTGGAAGTTGATACCATTGAAGTCATTTGGAGTTCATCTGAAGTTCAATGCATGGAAAACGCTTGGGTCTATTTTACAGTGTCATTCAATATCATTTATCAGCCTTGACTCATTTGTACTTTGTCAGAATGAGCAATATTACAACTGCAGCCTAATTCTAAATCACCCAAGTATTCCATATACATTTCAATTGGTTACCGAAGCAAATGGCCAATATTGTGTTTCAAAGTCCGTCCAAAATGGCAACTTTCACATATAAATCAGGTTGCAAACTTATTCAACCCCTACATGAGGGCTTGTACAGGCATGTCTTTAGTACCTTTTGCTGCATTCATGACTTCTATGACCTGTTGTAGACGGGGCGATAGCCTGTCACAAGCTTCTGGAAGCACTCTCTTCGCCCATTCACCTTGGCAATGGTTTCCAGCTTAGGCTTGTAGTGGCTTTTCGTGATACCTCCAGCCAATGTAGGATTTTGATATGTGGATTTTGATATGTGCTGGGAGTCATTGTCTTGCTTGGATGTCAATGAGGGCAACACTTTTCTGACGTCAGGCAAGTGTTTTGCAAGAAATTATTTCTTCACCCTGGAATTTGATTTTACGTCAACATGTTTGCAATTTTGTGTGGCTAATCAGACGTGAAAAATCATGCAGTAATATTGAGAGCAATATCGGTTCAGTGGAGCTGCAATACTTTCCAATTTGCAGCCATATCAGCTTTCAATTCAGTTTTGTACCATACGTGTAATATTTAGTATTCGAAACACATGGTTCTCCTTTCATGTGGAGTACCATGCTTGACCTTGACCGTGAACATCAGGGATGCCATCACAGGTGGCAATGGATCCTTCTTCTCCACCCAGCCTTGCCCTCCATGAGGGAGCGAAGCTCTGCTGTGATGTTGCTAATTTGGGTATCCCTTTTGGGTTGTAGATGGAGGTTGTGCGCATTCTGGCCCTTCTTCTCTTTCCTTCTGTCGGCTCCCAGAGGATCAGCTGATTGGCTACCAGTTCTGTGTCCGGCCGGCGCCCTCCACCGTTTCCTGATCTTATGAGAGAGTCTAGGGAGGTCACCGTACAGAGTGGAGTTCCTCACTCATGTGGAGTAGTCATGATTGAGATACTCTGTTCCAAGCTTATTATACAAGATTTGGCGCTCTTCTCAACTCTCAAGCTGATTGTACACCGAGTAAGCAGGGAATGGTCCGGCTACCTCGAATGACTTCCTGGAAACCGCACGGGGTGTCCCATTTCTTTAGGATAAAGGTTTACCTTCAATTGACAGTTTCTTTATTTGCGAGCCGGACTACCACGACGATTTTGAAATTTTTGAAGTTATCATGATGGTAAAGTACTTAGTGTAAAGTGTTTAGCATTTTTTTAATCTATTTTCCGTGACACCATCATGGCCTCACCCGCCCCTCCACTGGATCTCGTCTTGGGTAACTGGTGTGCTGCAGAAAATTTAGTATTCTCAGCACACACTTCCGACAAACGTCATTTCGCGGCAGTCTGTAGCACTACGGCGTGCAGCTGTGGAACAAACTTCTTCAGGAAACACGTAGCATGATGAAGTTTAGGACATTTGGACGCCAAGTACAACCAGTGGCTTAGCAACGATCCTTTTACAGCTATGTTGTTATTTAGTGTTGTTATTTAATGTTATTGTGTAATTTTTTCTGCCCAGGATTGCCTGAAAAACAGGTCTAGGTTTGACCTGAGCTGTATTACTCCTGGTTAAATAAATAAAGTGAAAGTGAAAGTAAAAGCGTCTCCTTTCATACGGAGTTGCTGTGATTGAGATGTTCTGCTCAAAGCTTATGACCACTGGATACCATCCTCACTATCATCAACTCAATAAATCAACGCCCATGTGGTGACCAGAGTTGAGGATTCTTGCCAAAAGTGACAAATTATTTCCGAGGTTCAATGTCATCGTCAGTGATAAGAGCCACATGTTGCTTTTGTTGTACTGTCAGTTATCTTCTTTCACAAAACTTCTTAACTCGGAAAGAGCACATTTGCTGCGCATCAAGTTGTGCGGCTGAAAAAAGATCTGTCTAGATCTTAGAGCAACCTTAGTAAGTGGATCTAATTACTGTGCAAAAAAGCCTATGTTTTCATGTACCCTTGAGTATATGTGTGTATGTGAATTTTTGTGTGAACATTAAAACTCGCTGTGCTTGCCGAAAAGCGGTAGGGAAATTGTTTGAACCTGTAGCTACAGAACATAGCGCCTGTCTTTTCTGTCACGACTAGTGAAAGACTAGCTTTCCGTGAGCTAAAACTGGATCACTTTCCTTTCCTTTCAAAATTTCTGTATGGGTTGTCTTGATATTTTGTATAAGATTATACTTTTGGCCCCCTGGTGGTTTGTTATTTAACTGTAACAGAATTTCTGGTTTTGATATGTCGTGTTCTACACATGTATACGGTCATGATTTTGAGTGCTCTTGGCACGGAGAGTAAGTCATGTAGATGTGGATGCCCTAGCTCCTTTTTAAAACTAAGGGGATTAGTTTTGTTTCATACTTTGGATGAGAAAAACTCAAGAAAGTGTTGACTGATAGCCATGGGGAAAGCTTAAGATATGATTTATTTGCTACTACAGCGTTATTTGACATGGTCAGTAGTTGCTTTGTTCCTGAGAGGCGAAGCAGGAAAGAAGTCCAAAGGGATAAAAAAAACACGTTAATACTAACATGTCAATACGCATTCACCGTAAAGCTCATGGGGTGTGATGTATGTGTGTGGCGGCCAAGTCGATGATATATTCTTCTTATGTTGTCACTTGAGGACATGCCGCGTGGAAACATTTCCTTGAACTGAAAAGCTGTAAAAGGGAAAATGAAGAAACTTCTCGGGGGACTCATTGTTATGCTGAGTCGGACACTAAAGTGCAAATAATTACATTTGAGTTTCGCAAAGTTAGTTGTTAACGTTATGCATTCGTTTGAAATCTATCCAAGAAAGTTTGGGACATCAACTAACATTTGCGAATCTAGAAAAAAAAGGATTGTTTGCTGTAGGCGATCGTTACAGATAATTTCCTATTTTTTTTTAGTGTCGTATTCTAGTAATCTGATCTGCCAAGGCAAATAGCAAACAGGAAACCGTTTTCTAAATAGATTGTCCATTGAAAGTTCTGGTGGCGTGTGTTGTAATTCATGTGATTAGTATTTTGTGAAGTTATCAACAATTCCTGAGTGCATTCAACCACAACAGTTGTATAATATACAAACCCTTCAGCTATCATTGAATATTGAAACCAAATACTTCCATTTCTTCATTTCTGCCGCCAGGTAATCAAGTTAACTTCCCCCTGCGGTGCGCCTAGTAAATACAGCAGCCGGTACAACCACAAACATTCGTATGAAAAGCATAAAAGCAAACATGCTGAAAACTTTGCTTCTTGTCCCAGAAGTCTGCTTGTACACCCGAGTAATTCCGTTTTTCGAGAGATTGATGGATATTGAATCCGTCGCCGCGTCAGAGGCGCCTTGTACTTATCAAGTAAATGTCCCTTGACACCCATCAGTCACGCGGATGAGCCCATCTTCTTTATCTAAGTCCCATATCGACCTTAAAATGTCGGAGCCGCTGTCTGTTCAGCCTTCACCGCAAGAAGGACGTCGCCTCTCGCCAACTTGAGGATTGGTACACGGACGATCTCAAGGGGGCGGTAGACACATATATATTGTGTGTCATGTATAGCTGTATACGCGCCCGTCTTATGCTAAGGTTCCGTTTGCAAAAAAAGAGACCCTTAGGGATAGTAGTTTGCGGGATTTTTTTTGCACTAACGGCCGTGGCCCCATGGTACAGCCTGCGTCTAGCTGGCAAATTTGGGGCACAGTCGGGTCCCTGGAGTTTCTTTACACTCTCATTCAAAATCAATTCGGTGACAATATAACGCTGTGACCTATCGGTAAAGACACCGAGATGTACCGTCGGTATCTGGTAGTCCACTGGGACAAATCGGTGGCTTCGGACCCCCGCTTGTGTTACAGTCCCTGCGAACACAGGTGCAAGTGGGACCGCAGCAGTGGAGACGGCCTGTCAAACTTAAGACAAATGGCGGCCTCTCCAGCACAGTCCCAGAACGTAATGCACATACGCATAGGACTCTATGTGATCAGCCTGACTGGTAAATCAATAAAAAGTAGCAAAGATAACTGTTAACTATAACTACAGGCATCTTTATTTAACCATTGACCAGCATGGTAGCCATATACAATATGTTATCAGGCGTATACAGCAGTTGTTGTCTTTTACGTCAAAGTCCGAAACACAGTGCTAATTTTCTTTGGCCTTTACGCCGAATGTATGGCAAAGAAAACAACTGTTCACTGACACTCGATAATCAATCAAAGTAACAGCACATATAACGTTAACGAAGTGTTGCTTAAACGGTTTTATTTGATGGACTATGTCTGACCACCTTTCTCCTAGACCCACCAAAAGGACAACTTTCTATATCTACAAATGAACGCTCATACCACCAAGGACACATTAGAACCCTACTATAGTATCTAGTAATACTTCAACGCACAACTTTAGCCAAGAGGCCATGGCAGTCATTGTCATTAGAGGGTCCCCTGCTTATAAACATACATCAATCATGAAAAGAAAATAACAGATAGAGGAAAGAACCTAATAATCTATATCACCCACACAAATCAAAATCCTTATTAATGGTCCCATGGCCAAGCAGGAGAGTGGGGATTAATGGTGGGATTTCTATAAGAAGTTGTCTTATAGCAGTCGCCGAATGTAGAGCTGTAGAATTACATGGGAGTCATAGCGACGCGCTCTGGATGTATGTGTGGATATTGCGTATTTCAAAAATCGAAGTTGCCAATATGATATTTGGTGTCGCTTCGAGGGGTGTTCTTATTACCTCCGTAACATTGGATAGGTTTGTTGTTTTCCCGTGGACTTGCTTGCCATGGTGTGTATCTTTAGTCGACCCATTTTCAATACGATCAGTTAGATATGTTAAATGTTCCTGGTTCGAGTCCGTAGCAGGTCCCGATGTTGTGGAGTTCCCCCCACTCGCCTTACTATAGTTGAAACAATTAGTGCTTGTCTCAGGAAAGGGTTAAAAGTTAAAGTCATTCCCGCGCCTGATGGCGCATAGGGCGGCGCCCTTCTCCGTTTCAGTAGCCCTTGGGCCACACAACGCAATTACTACAGCAGGGGGCTAGTCCACTGGTAGTGGTGTGTGTTCAACGTCCATACTCTTTCCCGAATGCTGAGTGCTAAGCAGAGAAAGAAGCATGTACCATTCTTAACCCTATTCAGACCGGGCTTTTTTGGTCATCCCTGGACCGGAGGGGGGGCTTTTGAGGCCCTCCACTTCTAAGTCCTATAACTCTAAAACGACGAGCCGTAGGGCCACCAAATTTTCAGGACATGATATCGACATAATATCTGACGTACATTTGACGTTTGACGTTACGTTGACGTAAGATGACGTAATTATGACGTCATCAATTTGATTACATTGGCCAAACCCATGAAAAATGGGTATTCTCAGAAAACTTCAAGTTATGCTGCAAAAATGTAACAACAAGTGCAGATAACAGAATAATAATGTTTATTACGACTTGCGTTGCCAATAGCAACATCAATGACGTCAATATGACGTCATAAAATGACGTCATGCACATCTAAGATACGAGTTGGGCTCCGCCATATTATATCCACCACCTTGAATTTTTGAAAATACTTTTTTTGTAACAAATAATCACAAAGGGCAATGGAAATAGACTAAATTCATTCATCTAGATGGTTTTTGATGAAAAAATACCAGGTAGTTGCAAATTTTTAGGGATAATTAGCTTGTTTTTCTTGATCTGGCCATTCCGTCCGCCATCTTGGATTTTGGGCTGATGACGTCATCAAATTAGCATAATTTATGCATATATAATTATGAAAGATATGCTGAATAATATAAGATTTTATTTATGTAACAAAATCACAGTAATATAGCAAATAAATTTGAAAAATACATTGTTAGAACCAAAAATAGTGATTTTTGGCAAAACTGCCTGTCAACAAACGGTTGCCATGGCAACAAGAAAAAATCTAAAATTTGTCAAACTTCGTAGAATTGTTGCCAACAATATCTTAGGAAAACTCACTAAATTTGGTGGCTCTAGCGTAAGCCGTTCTGGCGTTATAGGACATCGAATTTAGCGCCCCCCCCCGGTCTGAATAGGGTTAAAGTCTTTGGTATGACTCGGCCGGAGATCGAGATCGAACTCACGGGGGCGAGATCACTAGCGTTTTCGCCCCCTCCCCCCCCCCCCCCCGAGCAGCTGGCTATTACATATATTACAGGTGCGCTACCTGGTACTATACTGCACATGGGGAGTAACGTATATGGTGTGTTACCTGGTACCTATATGGCACCTTATTACCGTACCGTAAGAGGTCATACCTCGAAAGTCGATACTATATTGTTCGGTGCAAATATAACATTGAAATGAAAAAGACAATTTTTGCTGCTGAGGTGGCATAAAAACAGTACTACTCCAAACGTATAAATCAACACCGTCTATGGTACGGAATACGTCAGCTATATGTTTTCAATTTGTCACAGTGTTTTTCTTTCTTGTGCTGGAAACATTTCCAAAGCACTAACAAAAACACACGTGAATAATAGTTTCTCATTATAAACACTATCTACGCGCAAGTTGATATAGCTGTTGCTAAATGCTACACAAACACTGGTAAAGTACCAGTCTTAAGAAACACGGATAAATGCATCAGTTCCTAAATACTAGAAAAAAACAGTCATGTTGGAGGTGAAGATAACCCTTGGACAGGTGCATATACCAAAATGTTCGTTACTAGTATTCTAATTAATACCTAATATTTGCATAATTAACAAAGACATTACATAGTTCTTTTGTGGTCACTTCATGGTAGAGACTTCATATTGGAGATATATAGGTTGCTTGAGGACAGGTGAATACAATGAAATACATCTTATGTCAAGACTCAGGTATATACAATAATGGGAATACAAGGGACCTAACCCTCCTTGTCTGAAACAAGTTCAACTATCTTATTACCATGTAATTACGTTAATATTGATACTATGAATGGAGTTATGTATCAGACTCGTGTACTTATATCATTCTGAAACTGCATTTTGTGATTTATACCAATCAACTTCTAAAATGTCATGTAAACCCGTTTTTTTGGGGGGGGGGGCGAAATCGTTAAAGGGGGTCGAGGTAGCCTGGTAGGGGGGCGAGATCACTAGCCGGGAAGGGCGAGATCTCTAGTGATTTCGCCCCCGGGGGGGGGGGCGAGATCGCTGTCACAACGGTATATCTCAGGAAAGGGAGACCATCTATATCTAAGATGAGACGTAAAGCTTAGTGTTCGAGGAGCTCAAGAATAAGAGAGTGTGGCGCGTTGAAAATAGCAAACCAGTGCCCCCTCGAATAAATAAATAAAAATGTCGCACCATTGTCTACAAAGGAGACTACATATTTTATGCCTGATATACTACAAACGCTCGTACCACCTGCTTCGCCTATTGAGTCAGTAAAGTCAAGCTTGCCTAAGCTTGATGTGGGAAAAGTGCTGCTACAGTTATCGCTATGGGCCGCTCTTCATCTTTATGATGGTAACATCCAGCCCTACGAACTTGATTGAAAAAGAAAAGCTGGAACAAGTTCTCGATTTCTTGGCCTCTTTATACATTAGGAAAGTTTTCATATTTTTGTCGCAACCGGGGACTGGTTGGCGCCAATGTTGTAGTTTTCCAAATACTTTTTCCTTGTGTGGGGGATGTACTGTGTTACAATCAACAGCTGATTACAATGTCATTGGCGTCAAATACGCGAGTGGGTGGGCTAAAGGGCACGGGATCAAGAGGTCACGGGTTCTGGAATTTCTGTCTGCATGCTGGCGCTGTACATGTGTTTCTGGGAAAGGCACTCCACGCGACTATAAGGTCATGTCAATTTGAACATATGGATGACATCCGCACGGGCATCAATTTTCGGCTGTGTCCAAAAAATTGAAGATCGTGCAAAGCAGCTGTTAGATGAGAAGGAATATGACGTCGATTGAAAAAAAAGCTATCAGAAAATAGATAACTAATGTTAAAGTAAATATAATGTCAAAGAACAAGATGTAAACGGGCATAAATAAAAAAAAAATCTATTGTTGGTAGGAATGGGTACCCGGCCGGGTACAGAAATTTTAGGTACAGGTCCTGTTCAGTTTCGTTGCAAAGGAAGCTGTTTGGTGGAGCATCCGCCCCTCCCCTCACCCCTACTAGCGTTTTAAATCTTCTTGTACTCAAGGCTAATTGCCTCTGTATCTTTGACTGTGTGAACAAGTTACAAATGACTATAAACTCGAATTTACTCTTGTTATATTTCTTGGCCCGGTAAGCCCCAAAACGCACAAACCGTTTTTTTTTTCAGGTCTGTTTTTTTCGGACCGGTCCAAGAATAATTTTTTTTACCCGGTACCCGTACAATGTACCGATTCCTACACCTAATTGGTGGTTAACTATACTGTGTCTATATGTGTCTTTAGTACTATGTTCAACCTTCCTGACCAGTTAGATTTTTTACCGAAGGCAATATTTGGGGAGGGGGCAAACTTTTCTTTTCGCGCGCCGCATCAGTTTTGTAGTTCCTGGAGGATGTCGTCCATATAATCAAATTAACATGGCCTAGTGTGGTTCATGTTCCTATTTTGAGATTGACCTAAAGCTTTCTCTCTACGACTAAGTAGTTTTTAACTCCGTTGTTTCTGATACTCGTCAAAATATAAAAAAACGCAAATACAAAACTGAAAATCCCCATATCCAAAGACAAACAGCAAATGGTTTTATATAGAACCATTTTGAATAAGCCTTGTAGCATATAGCCCCAAATATTGCCGTAATTTCTCGCTTGAGATGAAACCGATTGCTCATTTTGAATTCTGCGTGTCGTAGTCGCCATTAAAGCAAAATAACCCGCATCATTTTTTTTAAACCTCCGGATGCAGTAATTTCATTTGTCCTGGAATAGAAAATTGATCATTTAACTCTTTCTGAGAATCCCGTAGCTGCGTTGCGAGGCGAGGACTGGTATAAAAGGAAGGCAGTTGCCTGTGTTCTTCTCCACATTTGCAGAGAGGCAAGTACAGAAAGTCCCTGGCGTGTTTTAGGGCCATTTGAAAAGTACGCATTGTATTGTCTAACTTACTGTCTTACTATAGTTTGCACTGCCTTACTATATTCTGTACTATAGTCTACCATACCCCCAGTTTCATCATGTGTACGCGCTGATACGAGTTAGCTTAAATATTTCTGTCCGGAAAAGTGTATGTTCTAAAGTAGTATCTCTCTTTTCTCTTCAGAAGCCATGATGTTGTCGTTGAAGCTTATTCCTGCAATGCTGTTGGTGGTCGCCACGGTTTCCATCCAAGGCGCACCGCATGGAGGTCTTCCGCCGCCGCCTGGCGATGCCCCTCCTCCCGAAGTCATGGCCCTGTTCACGGAAGCCAGGGCCCAAGGATTGACCGGACAAGAAGCTGCTGTTTATGTTCAACAGAAGATGATGGAGAAAATGGGTATAGATCCATCTATGCTCGGCCCACCACAATCCAAGAAGCAAAAGAAATCCGACGATGCCCCTCCTCCCGACTTTATGACCCTGATAATGGAAGCGATGACCCAAGGGAAGTCCGGAGAAGAAGCCGTTGCTTACGCCTCACAGAAGATGGCCCTGATAAGGCAAGCCATGGCCCAAGGTATGCCCCTAGAGGAAGCCATTGCATATGCCGAGGAGAAGATGGGTATGAACCTGTCTGGGCTCGGACCACCAATGTCCAAGCAGAAGAAATCCGCCTAACTGAAAATGACAGACAAGGTTAGTTCGCAGGTCGTTCTGTATTATAAGAATCACTAAGAAAGCCATTACTGCTGTAAAATACATTTTGAATTTAGTTTGCCTCGGAAAAGTACCGTTTTACACCAGAAAGAAATTTCAAATTTTATTGTACAGTTTTACAATAAAAAGTTCTTATCCGAAAGCTAATTACACGTACGTTTACTTAAAAACATGTATGTGGCATAAACACAGGAGACATGCACGTGACTGGGACAATAATTGAGAATATTGTAGATACAGGAGACTATTTAATAAGTTGGCTATATCTACATTAGTTGTCTTGTTTTTTTTTTGGGGGGGGGACGCAGAGAAAGACAAAAGAAGGTGGATTTTTATAAATGAGAATTAAGATAGAAACTCCTAGTTGAGTTGGGTATACGCAAGGCAAGATTTCCTGGATAGAATATGGAAGCGGTCTGACGTCCACTTCATTTCATCAGTAACTCGATCGCGACGACAGTTACTGGACACAAGTACTGTAAATGCATTTAGTTCGCGGGAATTTAATTTCGCGGTAGCGGGAAAAATGACTTTTCGCGGTGGATTAAAGTTCGGGGTAACACCGTCGACTGCAGTCTAATACCATTACAGAAAAATGTTCGCGGTGGATTTAAGTTCGCGGTGATGTGGTCACCGCGAAAACCGCGAATATTAATCCACCGCGAACATTTCTGCATTTACAGTAACTCACGAAAGGTACTTGGCGCTACCTGAAACGTCTGACCGTCTCCGAAATCTATCCATTTACCTTGCATAATTATGTTATTACCCGCATATCAAACCTTCATACCAATTGGGTATACACCTGGTTTTATAATTTCTTATAACGTTTGGTTCTCAATTTGTGCGGTTTATTTTGCAATCATTCTTTTTTTAATCTATTTTCGTTGAAGAGATTCATCAGTCACTTATGTACACAGTTAATAGGACTTTTCATCAACCAGTGACCATTTTCTAAAGGTAAACACACGTACCTTGATGACCAAATTTTCGATGGCTATCAGTCCATCTTGATCACGGAGTGACCAAGTTCTCGCGAGAGTTAATCTATTTTTTTTCTTTCTTCGGCAGAAACGTGACCTACGATGAAGAAGCAGGGAAAACCACATGCGGGACCCGTGTTTCTCTGAACGTCGCAAGGTACACCCGGAAACCTGAAGAATTGGAAGAGGTTTTCGATTAGGAACATTAACCTTTGTGAGGAGACCATGCATGTTAAACTTTGTTGCACTGAAAAGTCATTTACATTTCAAAATTCACGTAACAAGAGACGTTTTGTGTTCAAGTCTCTTTTTGATGATAATAAAAAGATTCATATGTAAAAGTTCCGGTGTTGGGTATGATTTTTTTGTACATGTTAGGTACAAGTAATTGTTAAGTGTGTGTAAGATCCAGTATTTGGTATGGTTTGTATTGTTTGTACATTGTCGGTACAAATAATGGGGAAAACCACAAAAAAATGAATCATTTTAATGCATTGTATGATATAAAAATATGTTCGAAACTTTTTGGACATATTTCAAGACAAATAACGAATTTCGGGGACATTATATACTTTCTGGGTACAAAAAAAATTGACAAAAACATTTCAGAGGCCAATACTTAGAAATGAACAAGAAGAACAGCTAGTGGGCATTGGCCCACTCTAACTTTATGCCAAATTTTAGGCCAGTTGGTCCAAAACATGACCATAATGAATAGATTTAAAGTTTTGACTGAAGAAGAAGGAGGGGAAACGCCAAAAAAAAAACAATATATTTCGACCCACAACTGTGGAATGGGTGAAATATAACAAGGAAGACGTACGTGCACAACGTCTGAAAAGGTAAAATCATCTGAAGGCATACGCATGTTTTAAGGTTCATCAACGCAGCATCACCCTCAAAGTGAGATTGCGTGGCGCAGCGGCAGCGTGTTTGGCGTGTCACGGATCTTGTTTCCCATGGGAAAGGCACTTAACACGGCTTTCCTCACTTTACTCAGGTGAAAATGAGTACCTTGCTTTGTCTAGGTACGTCAAATTTTCCGGTGAAATGAGTATCTAGCTTCGACTATAGGATCTCGGATAGAACGTTAAATGGAGCTCCCGTGTTTAAGAACACCCAGGTTAAAGAACCCAACACACTTGCGATGGTGTGGTATGCGATGGTACAAATCCTTTCGTCTAGAATAGGTGATTCTTTACAAATCACCCGGACTCCAGGACGAATAATGACATGTCAGTCACTAATGGAGAGCTGTATCAAACTAAACTAAACATGAAACCTTCTTCCAAAATCAACCAATGGCTTTCATTTCTTCCTTTTGTACCAATCAGTATTTGAAAATCCACCCCTTCCTCTTTAACAGCAAAAAGGCGGACGAAAACAAAATAAGTACTGTTGAATATTGCAATGGTGCGGGAAACACTTATGAACAGCATCCTGGTGTTTTGAAATGCAGATCTACTGCTGAATCGGCGGAAGCAATCTTTCCGCCCTGTTGAAGACTGTTTGCGCACCCTGTTAATATGCGCCGGAATCCTAAATGGCAGTAAATTTGCATGTATTTTTTTTCGAATCTGATTTAGCCATTCCATGTTTAAACGCTCCTACGGAAGCCCCAAATAACTTAAAAACAAACAGACATGCCGAGTGATTTGTAGAGTTATACTTTGTATTGAATAAGAAGACTCGCGATGAACAAGATGAAGTGGAGAGAGTGGAAGAAAGACTCACTGCAGCTGCAGAGTGTCCGGACCACTGCAACAACAGAACACAGTGGACTACTACTACTGAATAAGTTTGGGAAATTTTCACTGCAGCTCGATATATATTATACTTGATGACCTGTCACACCTAACCTTTGGACATCTAGCTATAAGCTTTGTTTAAAACTATCTATTGAGTTTGCCTCTTATGGCCACGAGTTCAAATCTTCTATCTTTGTACGCAAATACGATCTCTTAGCTTTAGGACGTCTACAAGTTAATAAATAATTCTGTAAGTCATTTAGTCATATAAAACTACGAACTTTAAGGAAAACTTACTCTCCAAGCAGATTGTTTGTTTTGTTTTGTTTGAACCTGGAGTTTGCTTATTCAGAAAAGCTCACATCGGCCCACATACCGCTCTTCATGTTCAGCATGATGTTCGGCTCTCACTGTTTTGACGTTAATGTCGGGGTTTCTATTCTGTCCCGTTTTTTTTTTTAAATTCTGCCGACAGACAATTGGACAAAAATGGTTAAAAATAATCGAAAATGCGACTGCAGGTGAAGTCATGAAAATAGAAAGATCGACAACAACGTCTACAAACTTGCAAAAAACAAGAGCCAATATTTGCTTGGAGCGTAAAAAAGTGGGTCACCGTGTACTTATATTATCATTGTCACATCAAGGGTCACCGTGGTTTACTTACATGTAAATGCATCGTAATTGTCGGAACTCGTAATGACACCGGTCGGATGTACATTTATATGCCTCATTGGTGATGATAATGATGAATAACAATCAACAGCAAATGGTTCTCATGCATAAACAATAGGACACATCATGTGCATTTTATGGATGACATCACTGAGTTCGCTCATTGATTTTCGCTTGATCTCAGAAAAAAAGCAATAATTTCTTCCTCTTCCGGGATGGTCAGATAGACCAAATAGGCAAACGAGTTCTGTTGTAGCCTTATGACCATACTTGTAAAAGTGACACTAGGGAGGTAGCCATGAATATAGTTGCAGAACTGAAACTTGCTGGATAGTTGTAAGACTCTTACTAAGAGTGCCACCATATATTGAAGCCATGGTTGTAGTTGCCAGCTTGGCAAGTGATACCAGTGTACCACAACAGTATCACTTTTACTACACTAGTTCACTTCTTTAATACAGGAATGAATACCTTGTTTTTTCCCATCTTGTTGTTTTTTTGCGCTCTACAAAGGATGTCAACCATACAATCTAATTGCTGTGGCCATAGAAGGAAAACTGGGAAATAGCCTTTAGGGCTACCAGCTGCAGCACGAAGCCTACCCAAGACAAGAGATCGAAACACGTAGGCTGCTTACAATAACGTTATCATGATATAACATATTTGTCAGGTATGAAATAATATCAACACATAGATGCTCCATCTTTTGGTCTACCTAGTAAGCTAGCAAGTACAAAAGAAATGTAAAACAAAAAAAAGATTCACTTACTAACACCATGCGCACTGTTAGTCACCCCCGTTACAGGGGCTCAGAATTAAGGAAGAAGAAAAACAAGCTGATGAGACAATCAGAATAAGACGGTGAGAGATACTTATTGATAATCTACCATGTGTTTTATAGCAGAAGCAATGCAGTGGCCTAGAGTGTTTGCAGTACATTCGAAATATTTCAAGTCTTAGTAGTGCATTTATCACTTATGATAAAGAGTATTGGAGTTGAATTATCTAATGTCACGGTCACGTTTACACCGGTGCCCGCAGGGGTGGAGCCCCGGCCGGACCCTGAAGCCGCAAAGTTGTCCCGATGGACTGCCGACTAGCGTACAGCGTCTATTTCTTACCAGGCCCGAAATAAACCGGTGGTCGAAGGGAGTCCCACGGATCCATGTAGAGGACACGCCAGAAAGTGCAAAAAGAGAGCCCGTAAACTACCCGACGGGGCCCCTTTTATTCTTGTTTTGACCAAAGTATTAGCCTTCTAGTATGCTGCTCTAATATGTGGGTTCTTGAAGGACCACAGCAAAGATGTATATCTTCAGGCTTCTAATTTTGATAGTCGTGCTTACTACAGTCGTTGAAGGCCAGGGAAACAAATATGCCAGTGATAAAGCCATAGAATAGGCTTTACAGACTACAGACATGCCCGATGATCGGACACTCGTCTCCGATATCGAGTCCTACTCGATAGCACTAGAGCGGTTCAAGATCCAGCGAAAAAGGCAGAGGTCTTGGTTTTGCAACAAACTGTCTGAGAAAGGTATCACAGATGTAGATTTCCTGTACATCTTTTGATGATCTTTTGTCTGTCAATTGTTGTGCTCTGATACCCCAGTCTCATACTCAGAGACGATCCCGCGCCCTAGAATTCCGACTGGATCCGACGCTGCTTAATTTTCCGACACCAGTCTTATAAATATTAATGAGATTGCGTCATTCGGAACAAGACAATCAGTAGCCAGTGCCTACAAAATGTTTCAATATGGTCGAAAAGCTGTCGGCTCGGCGCAGCTTGTACAGAAAGTTGTTTGTTTTGTGACAGAATAGTTGATGATATAGTAGTACAGACTATTTAGGAGACTAGGAGGACTATTGTCGGCCATATTGAAAAAAATGTGTGGCCACTGATCCTTTTTTGTCGGACAAGTCCAAGAAGAAAAAAAAAAAGGATTGTACCGGTACAAATGTACCAGTCCCTAAACCTAATTGTTGCTATACCATACATGTGTTTAGTCCCATGTTCAACTTTCATGACCACTTAGATTTCATACTGAAGATTTTTTTGGCCAAACGTTCTTTCTCATTCACCTGCTCGCATCAGTAGGTTCCAAAGGATGCATGCCATCCATATAATCAAATCAACATTGCCTTAGGAAGAATGTTTAAACTGGCTTTACTTTTTGCCTTTTTCATGTTTTATTCGGATTCAGGCTTTATCAGTATGATCGTATCATTTTACAATTGCGTGGTAAGTATATATTTTACACAATCAATATGTCATTGAATGAAGTTGCCAATGTATATTAGACATTTTATCTCCTTCAAGAATGTATATTAGACATGTTAACTTCTTCAAAAACGTATATTAGGCATTCTATCTCCTCCAACAACGTATATTAGCATTTATGTCTGTCAACAACGTATATTACACATATTATCTCCTTCAATAGTGTATATTACACATCTTCTTCAATCTGTATTGTATATATCTGTATAGTAGGGAGTACGTAGCGTTCTTGGTACGTAAAGTTGTCGCAAGGGGAATTGGAGTTTGAAGGGTTGCGATTAAGAGTGGGTACCGGTGCAGAAAATTCAGGTCCAGGTACTGTTAATGTCCAGGGGATCAGGTCCAGGCCCGGACATGAACCTGAACCTAATCATCTGTGAAAACTTACTCAAAACAACGGCCCATCTAGCTACAAAGGATTCTGTTTGGTTGAGTATCCGACGTCCATTGGCTTTTTAAAATCCTATCAGCTTCTGTTTATACCACGTTTGGCTGTAGAAACATGACAAAAATGACTCAACTCCCCTCTACTTCGCCCTTGTTGTCATCCTGGACCTGTAGGGCTGACGTCAGAGTTGCGTTGCGCGGTAGAGGGCAAAAAATGGGAAGACGATTTGGGTGTGACTTAAAATCCTTGAAAATCCTTCTTTTCGTTGAAAATTTTTGCCCAATCTGGAGACTTTTTGAGTTAGAAGAGACAGGTAGGGTCTAAGCTTTCCTGTTTGGGTCAAAATTTGTTCAGTTCAGCAGTTCAGCTGGTGTAAGGACAGGTTTTAGTTATAGGGTGCTACTGGTTGTATCAGGAGGGAAAATGGGTCAAAGGTGAGGTTTCTTTCATAGAGCGAGCTTTTCTCCGAGAATGAGCCAAACAACCCTCTGTTTTCTTTGAATGCTTATAAACTAGACCCAAGTGACTTTCTGGTGGAGAAGAATTTTAAAGATTGAACTATGGGTTAGTACTTTTTTGAAGCCTTCATTCAGTGTATTTCAACATGCTTGTCAATGGGCAGCCCTAACTTCGATGTCTGACCTGTACTGCCCCCCACCCCCATTTTGCATTTGAGGCCTTTTGAACCATATAGCTGTCTCAGATTTGCTGAAACCATGTTGCAATATCGTATACAAGAGGTTTTGTCAAGTGTGGACCCAGTTTTGTGCATGAATTTCCCAAAAATGTAGCAAAAATGTGATATTTTGTGATTTTTTGCAGCATAAAGTATGTGCATGCATGTATTGGAAGCTGTCAGGAATAACTCAGATAGCATAGATTACTACAAAAGTGGTATGAATTCAATGAAAATGATGGACTTAATGATGATTTAGTCCCATGTAATTGTATGCCTTACCAATTAGGACCTGTCAATCATAATGTGCCCTACTGGTGTTCACCCCCCCCCCCCCCAGCAACACTGAAGTGGATACTTTTTGATCCTATGAGACCCTAAAAAGAGGAGCTATTGCAAATAATACTCCTGAATGTAGTACAGGGCAATACTTGCTGTCCATTAAACAGGATTTTGCTGTATGTAGGGACATTTCAGCTGTGTAATGTTGTGTTTTGTGTGTACAGTTTGCCAGTTTCATTGAAACAGCATTGTATGAAAACTAGTAAAAAAAGTTGTAAAAAAAGAAAACCCTCTATTGAAAAGTTGCAATTTTACATCAGAGATGTAGAACTGACTATGGTTAGTAGTTATTAAGACTTGCTAAGAGATAAACACCTATGGATTTTGGAAAAGTCACATGACTTTTGGTACACTACCCCACTGCTTTACATGCCTTATTGCATGGGGTAAGCTGTGGTGCACTGGGTATAGATTTGGCTCTAAATTCCCAAGGGAGCAATCAATACAGTTCATCTTTGGGAAACGCTATCGCATCCCCTCCCTGTATCAGCTGGGATAATAATTTTTCCTCAACTCCCTTATTCGGGTACCCATGTACTGCCCCCCACCCCCATTTTGCATTTGAGGCCTTTTGAACCATATAGCTGTCTCAGATTTGCTGAAACCATGTTGCAATATCGTATACAAGAGGTTTTGTCAAGTGTGGACCCAGTTTTGTGCATGAATTTCCCAAAAATGTAGCAAAAATGTGATATTTTGTGATTTTTTGCAGCATAAAGTATGTGCATGCATGTATTGGAAGCTGTCAGGAATAACTCAGATAGCATAGATTACTACAAAAGTGGTATGAATTCAATGAAAATGATGGACTTAATGATGATTTAGTCCCATGTAATTGTATGCCTTACCAATTAGGACCTGTCAATCATAATGTGCCCTACTGTTGTTCACCCCCCCCCCCCCCCCAGCAACACTGAAGTGGATACTTTTTGATCCTATGAGACCCTAAAAAGAGGAGCTATTGCAAATAATACTCCTGAATGTAGTACAGGGCAATACTTGCTGTCCATTAAACAGGATTTTGCTGTATGTAGGGACATTTCAGCTGTGTAATGTTGTGTTTTGTGTGTACAGTTTGCCAGTTTCATTGAAACAGCATTGTATGAAAACTAGTAAAAAAAGTTGTAAAAAAAGAAAACCCTCTATTGAAAAGTTGCAATTTTACATCAGAGATGTAGAACTGACTATGGTTAGTAGTTATTAAGACTTGCTAAGAGATAAACACCTATGGATTTTGGAAAAGTCACATGACTTTTGGTACACTACCCCACTGCTTTACATGCCTTATTGCATGGGGTAAGCTGTGGTGCACTGGGTATAGATTTGGCTCTAAATTCCCAAGGGAGCAATCAATACAGTTCATCTTTGGGAAACGCTATCGCATCCCCTCCCTGTATCAGCTGGGATAATAATTTTTCCTCAACTCCCTTATTCGGGTACCCAGTAGGGCTGACGTCAGAGTTGCGTTGCGCGGTAGAGGGCAAAAAATGGGAAGACGATTTGGGTGTGACTTAAAATCCTTGAAAATCCTTCTTTTCGTTGAAAATTTTTGCCCAATCTGGAGACTTTTTGAGTTAGAAGAGACAGGTAGGGTCTAAGCTTTCCTGTTTGGGTCAAAATTTGTTCAGTTCAGCAGTTCAGCTGGTGTAAGGACAGGTTTTAGTTATAGGGTGCTACTGGTTGTATCAGGAGGGAAAATGGGTCAAAGGTGAGGTTTCTTTCATAGAGCGAGCTTTTCTCCGAGAATGAGCCAAACAACCCTCTGTTTTCTTTGAATGCTTATAAACTAGACCCAAGTGACTTTCTGGTGGAGAAGAATTTTAAAGATTGAACTATGGGTTAGTACTTTTTTGAAGCCTTCATTCAGTGTATTTCAACATGCTTGTCAATGGGCAGCCCTAACTTCGATGTCTGACCTGTACTGCCCCCCACCCCCATTTTGCATTTGAGGCCTTTTGAACCATATAGCTGTCTCAGATTTGCTGAAACCATGTTGCAATATCGTATACAAGAGGTTTTGTCAAGTGTGGACCCAGTTTTGTGCATGAATTTCCCAAAAATGTAGCAAAAATGTGATATTTTGTGATTTTTTGCAGCATAAAGTATGTGCATGCATGTATTGGAAGCTGTCAGGAATAACTCAGATAGCATAGATTACTACAAAAGTGGTATGAATTCAATGAAAATGATGGACTTAATGATGATTTAGTCCCATGTAATTGTATGCCTTACCAATTAGGACCTGTCAATCATAATGTGCCCTACTGGTGTTCACCCCCCCCCCCCCCCCCAGCAACACTGAAGTGGATACTTTTTGATCCTATGAGACCCTAAAAAGAGGAGCTATTGCAAATAATACTCCTGAATGTAGTACAGGGCAATACTTGCTGTCCATTAAACAGGATTTTGCTGTATGTAGGGACATTTCAGCTGTGTAATGTTGTGTTTTGTGTGTACAGTTTGCCAGTTTCATTGAAACAGCATTGTATGAAAACTAGTAAAAAAAGTTGTAAAAAAAGAAAACCCTCTATTGAAAAGTTGCAATTTTACATCAGAGATGTAGAACTGACTATGGTTAGTAGTTATTAAGACTTGCTAAGAGATAAACACCTATGGATTTTGGAAAAGTCACATGACTTTTGGTACACTACCCCACTGCTTTACATGCCTTATTGCATGGGGTAAGCTGTGGTGCACTGGGTATAGATTTGGCTCTAAATTCCCAAGGGAGCAATCAATACAGTTCATCTTTGGGAAACGCTATCGCATCCCCTCCCTGTATCAGCTGGGATAATAATTTTTCCTCAACTCCCTTATTCGGGTACCCAGTACTGCCCCCCACCCCCATTTTGCATTTGAGGCCTTTTGAACCATATAGCTGTCTCAGATTTGCTGAAACCATGTTGCAATATCGTATACAAGAGGTTTTGTCAAGTGTGGACCCAGTTTTGTGCATGAATTTCCCAAAAATGTAGCAAAAATGTGATATTTTGTGATTTTTTGCAGCATAAAGTATGTGCATGCATGTATTGGAAGCTGTCAGGAATAACTCAGATAGCATAGATTACTACAAAAGTGGTATGAATTCAATGAAAATGATGGACTTAATGATGATTTAGTCCCATGTAATTGTATGCCTTACCAATTAGGACCTGTCAATCATAATGTGCCCTACTGTTGTTCACCCCCCCCCCCCCAGCAACACTGAAGTGGATACTTTTTGATCCTATGAGACCCTAAAAAGAGGAGCTATTGCAAATAATACTCCTGAATGTAGTACAGGGCAATACTTGCTGTCCATTAAACAGGATTTTGCTGTATGTAGGGACATTTCAGCTGTGTAATGTTGTGTTTTGTGTGTACAGTTTGCCAGTTTCATTGAAACAGCATTGTATGAAAACTAGTAAAAAAAGTTGTAAAAAAAGAAAACCCTCTATTGAAAAGTTGCAATTTTACATCAGAGATGTAGAACTGACTATGGTTAGTAGTTATTAAGACTTGCTAAGAGATAAACACCTATGGATTTTGGAAAAGTCACATGACTTTTGGTACACTACCCCACTGCTTTACATGCCTTATTGCATGGGGTAAGCTGTGGTGCACTCATATAGATTTGGCTCTAAATTCCCAAGGGAGCAATCAATACAGTTCATCTTTGGGAAACGCTATCGCATCCCCTCCCTGTATCAGCTGGGATAATAATTTTTCCTCAACTCCCTTATTCGGGTACCCTGTACTGCCCCCCACCCCCATTTTGCATTTGAGGCCTTTTGAACCATATAGCTGTCTCAGATTTGCTGAAACCATGTTGCAATATCGTATACAAGAGGTTTTGTCAAGTGTGGACCCAGTTTTGTGCATGAATTTCCCAAAAATGTAGCAAAAATGTGATATTTTGTGATTTTTTGCAGCATAAAGTATGTGCATGCATGTATTGGAAGCTGTCAGGAATAACTCAGATAGCATAGATTACTACAAAAGTGGTATGAATTCAATGAAAATGATGGACTTAATGATGATTTAGTCCCATGTAATTGTATGCCTTACCAATTAGGACCTGTCAATCATAATGTGCCCTACTGGTGTTCACCCCCCCCCCCCCCCCAGCAACACTGAAGTGGATACTTTTTGATCCTATGAGACCCTAAAAAGAGGAGCTATTGCAAATAATACTCCTGAATGTAGTACAGGGCAATACTTGCTGTCCATTAAACAGGATTTTGCTGTATGTAGGGACATTTCAGCTGTGTAATGTTGTGTTTTGTGTGTACAGTTTGCCAGTTTCATTGAAACAGCATTGTATGAAAACTAGTAAAAAAAGTTGTAAAAAAAGAAAACCCTCTATTGAAAAGTTGCAATTTTACATCAGAGATGTAGAACTGACTATGGTTAGTAGTTATTAAGACTTGCTAAGAGATAAACACCTATGGATTTTGGAAAAGTCACATGACTTTTGGTACACTACCCCACTGCTTTACATGCCTTATTGCATGGGGTAAGCTGTGGTGCACTGGGTATAGATTTGGCTCTAAATTCCCAAGGGAGCAATCAATACAGTTCATCTTTGGGAAACGCTATCGCATCCCCTCCCTGTATCAGCTGGGATAATAATTTTTCCTCAACTCCCTTATTCGGGTACCCAGTAGGGCTGACGTCAGAGTTGCGTTGCGCGGTAGAGGGCAAAAAATGGGAAGACGATTTGGGTGTGACTTAAAATCCTTGAAAATCCTTCTTTTCGTTGAAAATTTTTGCCCAATCTGGAGACTTTTTGAGTTAGAAGAGACAGGTAGGGTCTAAGCTTTCCTGTTTGGGTCAAAATTTGTTCAGTTCAGCAGTTCAGCTGGTGTAAGGACAGGTTTTAGTTATAGGGTGCTACTGGTTGTATCAGGAGGGAAAATGGGTCAAAGGTGAGGTTTCTTTCATAGAGCGAGCTTTTCTCCGAGAATGAGCCAAACAACCCTCTGTTTTCTTTGAATGCTTATAAACTAGACCCAAGTGACTTTCTGGTGGAGAAGAATTTTAAAGATTGAACTATGGGTTAGTACTTTTTTGAAGCCTTCATTCAGTGTATTTCAACATGCTTGTCAATGGGCAGCCCTAACTTCGATGTCTGACCTGTACTGCCCCCCACCCCCATTTTGCATTTGAGGCCTTTTGAACCATATAGCTGTCTCAGATTTGCTGAAACCATGTTGCAATATCGTATACAAGAGGTTTTGTCAAGTGTGGACCCAGTTTTGTGCATGAATTTCCCAAAAATGTAGCAAAAATGTGATATTTTGTGATTTTTTGCAGCATAAAGTATGTGCATGCATGTATTGGAAGCTGTCAGGAATAACTCAGATAGCATAGATTACTACAAAAGTGGTATGAATTCAATGAAAATGATGGACTTAATGATGATTTAGTCCCATGTAATTGTATGCCTTACCAATTAGGACCTGTCAATCATAATGTGCCCTACTGTTGTTCACCCCCCCCCCCCCCCAGCAACACTGAAGTGGATACTTTTTGATCCTATGAGACCCTAAAAAGAGGAGCTATTGCAAATAATACTCCTGAATGTAGTACAGGGCAATACTTGCTGTCCATTAAACAGGATTTTGCTGTATGTAGGGACATTTCAGCTGTGTAATGTTGTGTTTTGTGTGTACAGTTTGCCAGTTTCATTGAAACAGCATTGTATGAAAACTAGTAAAAAAAGTTGTAAAAAAAGAAAACCCTCTATTGAAAAGTTGCAATTTTACATCAGAGATGTAGAACTGACTATGGTTAGTAGTTATTAAGACTTGCTAAGAGATAAACACCTATGGATTTTGGAAAAGTCACATGACTTTTGGTACACTACCCCACTGCTTTACATGCCTTATTGCATGGGGTAAGCTGTGGTGCACTGGGTATAGATTTGGCTCTAAATTCCCAAGGGAGCAATCAATACAGTTCATCTTTGGGAAACGCTATCGCATCCCCTCCCTGTATCAGCTGGGATAATAATTTTTCCTCAACTCCCTTATTCGGGTACCCAGTAAGCTCGAAAACACGTTGACGCCTACGAGCATTATCTGTTCATTTCCGAATCGGTCCAACAGCCGGTTTACTGATTTTGCAGGTCCGTTTTTAATGAACTGTTCAAACAAGAAAACCAGTTTTGTACCGGTACACTGATTTTCTTGAATACATGAATTAAAGAGCTGATGTCTGTGATACATTTCTTCGCTCCGAATACTTATGAATTTTGTTTTCAAACCTTAGGCTATCTAATTATTTTTGCACTTTAGAAGTTGTAGTTTGCAGGGAATGCTAACCATATAAAGCCGTGTTCATACGTCCGTATATATGCAAGGCCGTTCGAGCTCCGTATAGAATTCGTAGCCTCTACAAGGCTCCACAGGTCGCTGTATAATAGTTGAAATTGGAAAAATATAGACACATAACGTGCCAGAGGAGTACGCTTTCACTAATTTCGACGGCATCCTATCTGTGCTATTTCTATTATTTTACCGGCAACCTGTGAAGACTGTTAGAGGCTAAGACTTCCGTACGGACCTCATACGGACTTGAACATATACGCATGTGTGAACCCTCCCTACGTTACGTACTGCGGTCTAAGGGCATCCTAATTAGACTATATAGATGGCATCCTCTTCGAGCCCCAAAACTGATGCCAGCGTGCGAATTAAAAAGATGCTGTCTCCATTATGGAGTCTTTGTGGTCAGGACTTTAAATAAATGGCTGAACACACACAGAGCATGGCATACCGAAAATGCGTTCTTCATATTTTTGTCCTCTCTAATCTTTGACTTTGGAAATGACAAAAGCATTCTTCGGTATAGCATCCGATTTCGATATTCAGATTAAAATTAATTACTCATGCAGCATATATTTAGCAGGTACATTTACAGTATGACCGAAAACATTAACAAAAATGCATGTGTCGATGTCATCCATATATCAACCAAATCAATATGGCCTAAAGGAAGGGCCCTTACTTGTAAGATACATTTAAAAAAAAAAATTTATTCATTATACCACTTCGCAGACTTGGAACAACAAAGTCTGAATTATGATGGTATTTACACACACCTTACGTACACACATTACTTTAAGTTTTAAAACTTAGATCGTTGTTTGGTTAAAAAGAGTTGTTAAAATCATGCTTACATAACGTAACATTGATTTTTTTTTAAAGTCTGGACGCATTAATTAGGTGAGAAATCTGAATGGACGATATAACATTGACATCAATATTTATAGAACCACGGTACAAAGGTCGTCATCCGTACTGAGAAGTGTAAATGGTACATTCCGATATAACAGTCTACATAACAGAGTGTTCATTCGTATTTGTTCTAGTTCCAGTTATATAGAAGTGATGACAGCATTTCAACATCTATCACATTGGGAAGCCAAATTTTGCATTGGCGTCAAGTCCCTGAGTCCTAGCGTGAGGTCTGGACTTTCAATGACAACCTTTCTCATTACCTGTGGTGTTTTCCGAAGCAATATAGTCCTTGACGTTCGATTAAACCAGCGGGCTTCAAATGGATGTGTGTACCTCTGTGGTTAACCACAGTGTCAGTGGGGAATCTCCAAGTAGAAGGGTATGGATTAGGCGTAAGAAAATAAATGTTGTGTTTCCTGGTCTTGACAAAAAAGTCGGTATACGCAGGCAGTGGCTATCTTTAGATAGCCACAGTGAGCCAATAAATACAGTTAGCTTGAATGTAAAATCATGTGTGACGGTAATCAACATAATGATTGACAATTTCACACCTTAAATCAGCTTCTCAACCATCTCTAGTTGAAATGACCCACATCCGAGATTGGGGCCGATACCGACTTCCAAGCACCTTTGACACACTGCTGACGTCACAATTCCGGTCTGGATGTGTCATATCTTTGGGTCATTTCAGAGGACTAATCGAAAGCTTGTTGGTAAGCGTTTTTTTGTGTGCATGGATTTAAAGTTCAAAACTGTATCACAAATACAGTTAGCAATGTAAAACTGAGATTACTCAGGGTACTGGTGTTTGTATCATCCCTCAGGAACAAAGACTATGTGATTACTGTAATTTAGTAGAATAGAAGATGAAAATCATTTTTTAAAAGGTACTAGGTGTAGATTGGCGAAGAGATAATTAACTGTAAAAGTTCATTGAGAACCTATTTCTCTATTTCCTAATACAATGTATATTGCATTTTAATTTTTGTAGAAAAATTTCATATTCCTGATGAAACTAGACAAACCATTTATCATAAAACATATCTGTGCTTTCATCTCCATGATAACTGAAAAACAAGATGTTGAATTTGTACAACGTTAGTTTTGTTATCATTTATAAATCTCTTTAACATGTTTTATTTTGCACGTGACCTTCTGTATCTGTATCTATATAGCCGGTATAACCGCCGTTCGGCGTAACACACCAGCTTCGCAGGCACGCGGCGCGGCAGCAGCTGGTTATATTACACCGGACGACTTGGTACCCCTAACTTTTGCACATCTATCTGCAAGCGTTCTTTAAAACTACCGAGAGAAGATGCCCCTACTGTACTTGGTGATAACAAGTTCCAATCTACGATAGTTCTGGGAAAGTACGAATTTTTGAACACATCAATCCTAGGTTGGTAACTCTGGTATTTGAAGGCATGACTGTTTCTTGTTCTTTTTTGAGCTGGTATTAGATACTTATCCGTTGGTACGTCCACCAGTTTATTGGTCACCTTCTACTTTCCCGTTGTCGTGAATAAGTACGTGCAACCTTAACGCCTTTATGAGCAAAATTCAAATTTCATTTTATTTCAAAGAGAGTTTACAGTCCATACTATTTTGTTTATTTCCGATTACTTTGTGTTTAGCTAAATATTGGCCTCTTGTGACCCGATGCACTGCCAAACACGCCTAGCAACGGGAAAACTACCCGCAACCGACGGCCGTGTAAGATGTTCCGTGCTAGCTAAATTATGCTATAACGAAATTATGCTATGATCTGTCAGGTAGCCAGATACATAAATCTCTTTCCAAAGGCCTTGCGTTCTATTCCGTCTACTTGTAACAACTTGGTTCCTTGAGGGTTTCTCCTAAATAGGGGATTATTGGATTCAGTTCTTTCCCGAGTCGGAGCACGGAATCAATATGATATTGATGGATACAAAATCCTTTCCTAAATCCCATTGCCTTTGACGTACATCAGAAACCTACTCTGTGACACGGGCATTTTATCTCCATAAAATGGAGGTTTGTAATTTGTTAGTAAGGAGAGCAATTCTTAACTCATCTTTTAACACATCAATCCTATGTTGGCATTTCTGGCACTTGAAATGACATGACTCTGTATCTGTATCTATATAGCCAGTACAACCGCCCTTCGTCGTAACACACCAGGTTCTGTATTTATATCTATATAGCCGGTATAACCGCCTTTCGGATTAACACACCAGGTTCTCATGCACGCAGCGCGGCAGCAGCTGGTCATATTACACTGAAAGACCCGTCGAACCAAACTTTTGCACATCCATCTGCAAGCCTTCTTTGAAACTATCGAGAGAATATGCCCCTACTGTGCTTGGTGCTAACAAATTGCACTTTACGATAGTTCCTGGAAAGTACGAACATTTGAATACGTTTGCATCAATATAGACTTTAACTTGTCTTAATCTTACCCTTGTTGCTTTCTGACAATTCAAATGTGTCTTCCACCCTTTTTTGTATTTTAATTCACAGGATAAAGTGTTCTAGATCTCTTTTACATATTAATTCACAGTTAGGATTTAAACAAAAAAAACCTGTTCAAATTCTCCAGTGTCACTGGCGAAAAACAATGGATGTTGTTTGAAACGTCTGACAGCCTAGGTAACTCCGTACATCTTCAAATCCTCAGATGCATAACCATCATCTACGAAGGTGGTCAATAAGGTCTTGACATCACTCAGATGTATCAAGCACAACTCGAATTTCGAAGCCTAACGCCGTAGTTTAAATCAATTTGATCAAGCTTTCATCAATATCCTCCAAATTGCAAATCATTGCAGTCATCACTTGCCCAGCAACGTCTTTTTTAAATCAATAGGTCAGTGGAGAAAAAAACAAGTTTGAATTGTGATTAGACATGTTTGGGTAGAATTCCGCAAGCTGTATATTCTTTATATACATTGTCAAAACATTTCATAATGATTCCCTTCGCATTTCAAGTAGAAAAAAGTTGGTGTCTGATTTTCAGCAGAGCAAGTTAGTTGACCTGCACACCTCAGGTCGCAGATCTCTCTTTTCTACCATTGCTGGGTACGCCTGTAAAGTAATGAACACATTGATATGCATTTTGGTTCACATCCATTAAAGATTTATACTTAAAATCTATGCTTCGAAATGTCATTTGTGTTAATTACTTCTTGGTGAGACCAAGAACTTATTGATCTCAATAACAAGACCGGGTTTATCCCGTACACGTCACAACTCTGAAACAGCTTATTCAAATTATTAAGACACATCATTTTCACTGACTCTTCCACACTAAGAATTTAAATCAAGGCCTGTTGCAAATCCGCCCTCCCGTCTTGAGCTAAAGATAACTCATCACCTAGACTGTGCATTACATAATTACATTATTCTTTAAATTTTCTTATGATGATTAATTGCAACGGTATATCTTGTGACTATTCATATTACTTAAGTGTATTTTATAACGTTTTAATGCAATGACTAATGAAAACGTACGTCTGCATTTCTGCGAGCTGACTAGGCTGGCCTAATCTAATAAACTGTTTTTATTTTTAATACAAAAATTAACACAAAAACAATATAAATACGCAATACGAAATCTTATGTCACCCTGCAGCATCTGGCAACCGCCAGATGGCCCCAAAACACTTTAAAATGGTCGGGTTCACAACACCTACCAACTGAAGGTATTATACATTGTTGCATCAATTCAGACATTCTTAACATATTTGACCGGAAAAGTAACTCTGTATTCACAAAATAATAACTTTACAGATCCACAGCAACCAGCAGCAATTGCATATGAACACCTATCTCCCACCTAAAATGAACACCATGTGCACAGCACGTCCAGGATCAAATGCTGATTCCTCAATCTAGAAGTCCCGAGTTCGATCGCCGCCTTGCCCCCGACGTTATGCCTTTGGAAATGCACTTAACGCGATCTTCCTCACTTCACCCAGGTGTAATAGTGGGTAACAGCATCGGCCGGGGAGGTAAAAGAAAGAAAATCTACCTTTACTTTCTGTTTGTACCGTATATGTGGCACTGTTAATGCAGTCACATTTTCCTCGTCTGTCTAAAAGCAAATAAAAAAAATGATGCCACAGTACCACTATCTACCGACAGGAGGCCCAAATGGGACCAGAACGGACGCAGCAACGCCATCTACTAAAATGAACTACTATCCATTTAGCGGCTCTTAAGATACATCCCCATACATCAGATCCGCCGGACCCCAAAATAACAATAACTCAAAGGATCTCATAACACCACGAAATAAACCATTAAATGAGTTTTGGGGATTTTTCTTTTTCCTTGATTCAATATTATTGATTGTCGCGTTGTATTTTCCAATAAGCCAAAAGACATATAGCATGATGATCAGAAGATGACATACCGTAATCTATTTTGAAATCCGGCCCCGATATTACATCGATGCACATGTGACTGGCAACTTTTATAAGCGAGTCTCGGGCGATTGAACACGAGGCAACTCTACTTCTTGTAACCCAACTAAAACGACCCTTTTGAAAAAGAAACCAGATCAACCTAGAACCCAGACTTGGTCCAAGGACTTTATATGTAAAACTAATGATTGAACACACGCAATGACAAGCAAACAAACCGGAAACAATACATTCAAACACGAATGTAACGAACCAGTCCTTGAAATATCCAATACTCGTATACGCAACCACATTTTTCTTGACGCAAGTTAGTAATTTTAAACCCTGGTCGCGCGGTACACAACTTTGTACAGAAATTGTAGTTGAAACACCTCATTTCCCCCCATCTACATGAAAATCTTTCGTACCTATTTCTTTATAAGATAAGAAATATTATGTACAGTTACATGTAACTAGAAGAAAAGGTAATGAAAAAGTAGCTGATTTGAAGAATTTAATAAGACGGAAGTGGGGCAACCTGAGATTTTAAATGGCGCAACCTGGCTTTTGACTAGGTTGCCGAATGAAAAACAACCTGGCTGAAAATAGTGCTTGGACCACTGCAAATTGCGCATCATCAGCATTGCCGCCACGTCACACGCACACGTAGGTCCTACGTCATCCGCCCCCTAACACAGGTGGCGTTAGCGCACTGTGTAAGGAGGGAGTTGGTCTTCGTCTGAGTAGCTGAGCGAACCGGTGGCGCTATCAAGGAAGGGCTATTAGCCGCGTTCGCAGTCACTGTCTGCGCCGTTTTAGATTCAGGTAAGTCTTTGAAACATTTTTTCTATTATCATTTGAAAGCGCGAACTAGGTAACAGAGGCGTTACAGAAAGAGCCGATTTGAAATTCAGAGGTGAGCTACAATGATTTTGGTTCTCATACATATATTTGGTACATAAACAACCCAACTAACAGCATCATTATATTCGTCGTCGGTCTCCAAACGAATTTGACGTTGTATGATTTATTTCACGTTGGCTGTGATAGTACCAACTGACCACGTCAGTCAGATTTTTTTCGTAGAACAGCTGTATTTGTAAGACACGAAATCCCTTGGTTTGCGATCGTACGGTGGTCGTGCGATTCGTGTGTGTCGTAATACCCCTGTCACATTTGGCGAAAATCGATCGGACGACGATTCTGCGGCAATCGCCCGAGACTCGCTTATAATTTTAACTTTATTGCACAACGATTTTACAAGGCACAAACTATGGCTTATATTTGACAGGGACGTTTTTTGTATTGTGAAAAATACGTGAAACCCTCTATCGATCTTAAATATGGCCGATATTCCATCGTTATGCCCGAAGATCGTGGATAATGTGACAGGGCTTTAAAGAAAATACAGTGTGCAGAGATCAGATTTAGCACTGAAAATGTGCACAGATTCACCGTCGTTTCACAGAGAACTCATAGAGTTCGTCAGGCCGGGTAGGAACGCGTGGTTCCTGTTTAGGCCGGGATTCCCGTGTTACGTCCTTTCGGAAAGACGAAAGCAACCCTTTACAACATCAGTGCCAAGCCGAACCTTGGAGCAAACTCAGGCCCACAGATCTTTTGTCTGGAGATTTGACGTTTGAATCAATTCGTGGTACTGTCAAAAATATTCGTACGTAGGTTGAAACAAGAGAAAAAAGTGCGGGGGAGTTATGCGAAGGAAACATAGCTTCTGGGGCCGAACATCTGTTTTCGACTTCAAAGTATCCATCGATTCACTTTGTAGTTGACTCGGTTATCGTTATATTAGCTTAAGGCCTGAGAACAAAAATGCTGTGTTTTCGGTTACAGTCCATAAGACCAATAGGTAGGGATTTTCCAGGGATTTATTTCTCTTTTTTTTTTAACCTTTAGTAGTAATCCAAGAAATACAGTTAAACAATGCAAAACTGAAGTACGGTATTTTCAAAATAATCTATCAATTATCAAGGCGTACTATTATGCAGTGTATCAACATATAAAGTGGTCCAACGTTTGGTGGTTCTATTCATGTCACCTTTTCTGTTGTGTAATGATGAGATGCTGTTACAAAACCATTCCCTAACGTTTTCCTCACTTTGATGTTTAATGGGAAAAAAAACTTACCAGCGGTCGACCCAACCAAAAAAAGCTGAGGCACAAGGTTTCTGGCTTGTTAACCAAAACGCAACAATATTTTCATAGGCCTAATAGATTAGTGGTAAATTGAAGCCGACGTTGAGTAGCGTCCGACCAACTGTCTCGGAATGTAATTGATGCACATACGGACAGGACTTAACGGGCCATCACTCTGTCTGGTACAGTTGTGAGTGGGCGTTTGTAGAGTTATCGTTGGGAGCGACCGTTCGTGGCGTTGGGAGCGGCCGTCTATAGAGTTGTGAGCGGCCGTGTGTAGATTTGTAAGCTGCCAGCTGCCGTGTTTAAAGTTTGAGCGGCCATGTGTAGAGTTGTATATAATCGACCGTCTGTAGATTTGTGAGCGGCCGTGTGTTGAGTTGTGAGCGGCCGTGAGTAGAGATGTGAGCGGCCGTGTGAGGAGTTGTGAGTGGCTGTGTGTAGAGTTGTGAGTGGCCGTGTGTAGTGTTACAAGCGACCTTGTGTAGGGATGTGTGCCAACATTGATGAATATGATACATGTACTTCCTCTTTATGCATGCATATGTCGTCTAGATTGTCGTGATTTGTATCTATATCTCACAAATTACAAACATCGTGAAAATTAAAAACGGATTATCAGATTATATTTTGTTGTTTTGTTTTAATCCCCTCTCTGCAGGTGGTAAATATGATCCTGCAAGGAAGATACTGAAGTAACTGTTATGTCAAGCAAAATGGACGGGTTATGCTATGATACACTGAATTTGCTCTAGAGCAATTTTGGTGATAGTCACAATGTGCTAGATAACAGTTTGTATACAAAAGTTTGCTACAAAACTGAGTCCGTTTACTGACGTGGGTTTTACGGCGAGAACTGAAACTCTCAAATAGCACTGATCAACCATAGCCGATGCCGTAGGGCTGATGTCAATCAGGGTTTTACCTAGTTTTCAATCAACCGATGGATGCCATTGCTTCAAATGTACTGTTCAGCCCTGCATTTTGATACCTAGTAAGCCTGGCACGCCAGGAGTTACCAAGACGCCCCCGTATTCTTCATATCATTTAATCATATAGAATGATTTTAGAATCCACAGGGAAATAAGTTGAAATAGAAGACGAACTGCTATAAAAAGTTGTATGATATGACTCTCAAACATGTGACATATTATTATGTAAACGAGAAAGAGAGAAATACCGATAGAAACATTTACATGACTAAAGAGAAAATTACATGGTAACCAATTCAAACTTCCAGGTATTTCATAACATATAAGAAATTGGCGTCAAATTTGGAATATTCCCATGTAAACGCTCCATTGCTGACGTTGTTTATTTTTAATATTCACAGGTCATAAAGTCAGATCGGACAACAACCCAGTATCGTGACCAACAGACAAACACTGACCCGTCCGTAATATTTAGTTTGTCCTCATTTTCAACTTTGACAAGAGTTGCATTCTGATGGACAAACATTGACTTTTGACAGGAAGTCGTAGAAGGAAGTTAAGATTTGTGGATAGGCGTGGGGGCTTGTAGAATGGCTCGCCCCTGAGGCGCCGCTAAAAAGACGTGACCATTTAGTAACTCCAGTAGGACGGCAACGTAAAGGAAAACTACTGGAGTCAAGTTGATTGAAGTTAAAGTTCGATTGAACACTTTTAGAGACTAAAACTTGTAGTTCACGACGAATATCTTGAAACTTTACAGTCATTAAGACTCTTGACATTTGAATGATCAAATTTTCAAATTTTTAACAAAGATGAATTCATCGTGCGTGAATGACACGACAGACTGTATTCGTAACTGTAGTTTGAACGACTCGGATCCTCAATGGTTAGACCCTGTTTTCACGGACATGACAGAGGCGGCCCGACTAGCCGTCACTGTCCTCTACTGTGTCATCTTCGCGGTGGGCGTGGCCGGAAACATCCTGGTGTGCGTGGTCGTGTGGAGGTGTCTGGACATGCGCACTACGACCAACTACTTCCTAGTGAACCTGAGCCTGGCTGACCTGTTGTTCCTGTTGATATGTGTGCCTGTGGGACTGATGGACACATGGATAGTCTACCCCTGGTACCTGGGCGAGACCATGTGTGAGTTATTGCATCTTTATAGTACATAACAGTGAATGCACTGTATAAGCCAAGATATATACATGTTTCCAAGTGCGTATGGGTATGCACTATGGGTAATAAAAAATTAACGGGTGTTAGTGGCATGTGTGCAGATGTTAACACACTGGGAGCACCCAATCCGTAGGTGTTTTTGGCACCTTAAGACAGATTAGTCGTGAGGCTCGGTGGGCGTCACTCCACAGTCAGGGGGGAGGGGCATGGCGAGTATTGAACTCATTGATGAGGACCTGCTGATTCTGATTCCAAAGCCCCTGCCGTTTTCCACGCAGACAACCTACTAAGGGTAATATGTTAAAGACAAAGGCCCCTAGCTTGCTAACTGTTTCTGTGTAGCCATGCGTAATACATGTCAATAGATGCTTAGTTTATATATGTCTCGCGGGGGGGGGGGCTTCACCTTTGACATATTACCAACAATGCATGTCGATGCGCATACGCGTTTGAAACTATGAATCTACTTATCATGTTCTCCGTTTTGTTTTCGTTGTGTCTAAAGCTCTGTTTTCTTGTGTGTCTGTCTAAATTAGAATGGCAGTAAGTGAATGGTGGTAACCACAGACAGACAGGAAGTGGAGGTCAAAATTGAGGTCAGGTTGCCACCCTTCACATGCGGTTTAACATTAACATGTCGTGAACGCTGACAGAGAGTTAGGCCGAAGGTCCAGGCGAGGTCATCTTACTTCCTGTTTCTTTCCCAAAGCACAAAACTGGATCCGTCTAGGGAATATGACCCAGAACTTATCTGATCAGAATGCGAATCTTTGTGCAACACACCGTATACCTACCATGAAGAAATTGTTTAGATTGCACTTGAAATTTGGACACGCAACATATCGAGATGCTGTATGTGTGGGGTGAGTTGTTATGACCTATAAAGTTCTTGGACGAGATCATGACACTCTAAACTTGTATCAGAAAATAACTTTCAAGGAAATTAGATTGCAAGGGGGTACATTAACAATTATCAGATAACCTTATTGTGCTGAATGCCAGTATCTGGCCCTCCATTACATGTATTTTGATATGCATCAGTTGACAGGGTATTTTGATAACGGACATTTCCCTTGCTTTCTAAAATCATATCCAGTTGCTTGCCATGGGTAACTGCCATTTGGCGTATCTTTTTACCTAGATGACTAACCTTGATCAAGGTGAAATGTTGTCTACAAATCATGTAATACGCAGTAATGAGTTAATAGTATGGACCGCATCCACATACACTAAGTTTGCTAAAACTTGACTGGACGCTTTTAAAAACTTGTCGATGACCGGAACATTATGTACAGGCTGTGATTTTTAATAATAGAAAGAATGTTTAGATAGGGATATTTGATAGTGAATTGGAAATTAACCCTATTCAGACCAGGGGGGGGGGGGGGCTTTTGAGGCCTGCGCCAACTTCGATGTCCTATAACGCCAGAACGGCTTACGCTAGAGCCACCATGTTTGGTGAGTTTGTTGACAGGCAGTTTTGCCAAAAATCACTATTTTTGGTTCTAGCAATGTATTTTTCACATTTATTTGGTATATTACTGCTATTTTAATACATAAATAAAATCTTGTATTATTTAGCATATCTTTCATAATTATATATGCATAAATTATGCTAATTTGATGACGTCATCAGCCCAAAATCCAAGATGGCGGACCGTATGGCCAGATCAAGAATAGCAAGCTAAGTATCCCTTAAAATTTGTAACTATCTGGTATTTTTTTATCAAAAACCTTCTAAATGAATGAATTTAGTCTATTGCTCTTTGTGATTATTTGTTGCAAAAAAAGTATTTTTAAAAATTCAAGGTGGTGGATATAATATGGCGGACCCCAACTCGTGTCTTAGATGTGCATGATGCCATTTTATGACATCATTTTGACGTCATTGATGTTGCTATTGCCAACGCAAGTCGTACTTAACATTATTATTCTGTTATCTGCACTTGTTGTTACATGTTTGTAGCATAACTTGACGTTTTCTGAGAATACCCTTTTTTGATGGGTTCGGCCAATATAATCAAATTGATGCCGTCATAATTACGTCATCTTACGTCAACGTGAAACACTTGTCAGATATTATGTCGACATCACGTCCTGAAAATTTGGTGGCCCTACGGCACGTCGTTCAAGAGTTATAGGACTTAGAAGTGGAGGGCCTCAAAAGCCCCCCCCCCCGACCAGGGATGACCAAAAAAGCCCGGTCTGAATAGGGTTAATTGAAAACTTTCTAGCCCTCTTGATTTATACATACATATATATGTGACTGTTCTTGGTGCATGAACCTATTTTGTCAGACTGTCAACTGTATGTTACCATGGTGTTGGAGGCTCTGTTAACTGGTTTACATAGTGGCACGGATGACGAGTGGCAGAGAATCCGAAGCTCTTATTGAATTGATTTCCAATGTGATTAGAAATACCGAGCTCCGATTGGTGACTTTAGGAGAGGGAATGTTTTTTTTACATGTTAGAAGTATTCCTCAATCAGCCCTGACAGCGTGATACTATATAACACAAGATAGTGATGTTAGCCATAAAGAATATAATAAATTTGCTGGTTGGGAGATTATACTGCGGTTATTTCAAAATGCCGTGAAATTGGAACCGAAAGCGTGTAAGCCTCATGTTACGCTAACTGGTAGCAGCCAGCTCCAAAACGCTTAAAATCACGGAACACAATTTGTGAACGCAACACATCTTACTTTCAGAGTAGATGCCCCTAAAAGTGGAGTAGACTAGAGTGGCGTAGAGTGGCGTAGAGTGGCGTAGAGTAGAGTAGAGTAGAGTAGAGTAGAGTAGAGTAGAGTAGAGTAGAGTAGAGTAGAGTAGAGTAGAGTAGCGTAGCGTAGCGTAGCGTAGCGTAGCGTAGCGTAGCGTAGGGTAGGGTAGGGTAGGGTAGGGTAGGGTAGGGTTGGGTAGGGTAGGGTAGGGTAGGGTAGGGTAGGGTAGGGTAGGGTAGGGTAGGGTAGGGTAGGGCAGGGCAGGGCAGGGCAGGGCAGGGCAGGGCAGGGTAGTGTAGCGTAGCGTAGCGTAGCGTAGGGTAGGGTAGGGTAGGGTAGGGTAGGGTAGGGTAGGGTAGGGTAGGGTAGGGTAGGGTAGGATAGGGTAGGGTAGGGTAGGGTAGGGTAGGGCAGGGTAGGGTAGGGTAGGGTAGGGCAGGGCAGGGCAGAGTAGAGTAGAGTAGCGCAGAGCTGAGAGGTGTAAAGTAGATCGGAGCAGATCAGATCAGAACAAAGTAGAGTAGTGTAGAATAGAGCAGCGTAGTTTAGAGTAGAGTAGAGTAGAGTAGAGTAGAGTAGAGTAGATCGGTATACGTAGTGCACATTGGAGAAGAGTAGGGTAGAGTGCACTAACTTTCTTATATTCACCGCAGCACGAGTGCTGACTACATACGATCAATCTTTAACCATTACGGATTTTGTATAGTCTGAAATACGAAGATCAGGAAGAAGTCAATTTACAACTGAAAGATTTCCATTAAGATACGATGGGTGGACAGAATGTTAAGGAGTAATCGGGTCGTGCTTTTTAAAAGGTCTTACGATGATTCAACTATACAATTGCCAACTGCGGAGTAGTGATAAGTGTGAGTGATGTAATTTAAGAAGCTTATCTCACGCCGATTACAGGCAGTTCTCAAATGTTCCTATTTTCAGCATGAAAGGCCGCGTTGGCATGTCTGACACGTAGAAAATGCTGTCATTAATAGTGTGTGCGAATTTTGCACGCCGTGTCAATGATGGATTAGAAAAAAAAAATGATTCAGTTTTATTTGTCTTACCGGAGGACTAATGAAGGAGGCTTTGTGGGCTAGTTAGGCCGTGGACGTGTGTACGTTTGTTTGTTTGTTCATGTCCGTGTGTGTGTGTGTATATGTGTATGTGTATGTGTGTGTGTGTGTGTGTGTGTGCGTGTGTGTGTGTGTGTGTGTGTGTGTGTGTGCGTGTGTGTTGGACATGGACCGTACCTGGACCAGAATTCCCTGTACCGGTACCCATACCCTATTAATTAGTATGCTATGACTGGTTTGTTACATGCTTAAAAAAGCATGTACTGTTTCTGGTAGGGATCTTTGTGATTCCGGACCGATATCTCTAGAACCTCTGGATGGATTGCGATTTCCTTTGCTATGGGGATAGAGTGTGTGACCTATTGTGCTATTAAGTAGATTTGAAGTTTGCTGTTGTTTTGTGGTTCGTTTTGAAAAAAATATTTACACCCCTTTTCCTGATATGGAGTGATCTGGCCTCATTCCCTCTGTCTCAGCCTCCTTGGGGACAGCTAGCAGCTATAACATGTGTTTTGAGTTTTCAGTAGCATGGGAGTGTGTGGAAGGTCGTTTCCAGTGCTATATCTCCAGAACAGAACGTGTGATTTACCTCCATGAAAAATGGAGGTATAGTTTTTGGTGTGTCTGTGTGTGTGTCTGTTTGTGTTTCCACATATTTGTGGTCAGCATAACTTTAGAACCTGTTGATGGATTGTAATGATATTTGGTATTTGGGTAGGTGTTTGGAAGACGAAGGTCAAAGTCAATTTTGGATCCCCTGGTGTGTGACCTTGGTACTGCAACAGAACTTGGATTTTTGTATCTTTTGACATGGATATGCTATGGTCTTGATTTTTGGTGGCACATAGCTTGTGGTGTAAGGAAGAAGTGTTGTATGTTTGGGCCCTCTAGCAGCTTGCTCTAGAACTGCTGGGGCATTCTGGTCAAAATCTTCCAAGGAGCAAAAAAGAGCAACTGTGACCATCGCTGTCACCTCTGTATGGTGTGAACCATTATAGAAGAACTTTATTGCACGACAATTGTAGAGGATATATACACATTGAGATACAATGTATGTGCCAGGTGCAGGTGTAACAATAGGAAATAAAAATGAAATGGTGAGGACACCAGAAAGGTGTAGTTTTGGATCTCACTGTTTACCATAGGTAGATATATAACTTAAGAACAATGATGGAATAATTTTGCCAAACGTCAAACCATATCAACCCCCACAACACACCATACGCACCATCACAAAACAAAATATTTCAAGCAGGTTTGAGTTTTCAGACTCTTGTTTTTAATGGAATTTCTATAAACCAGAGCCAATACACAGAGAACGCTAGCCCGTATTTGCCACTCAACAGAACCCAAGCGGAAAGGTTTCATAAGGTCAGGCTACCGAAATTCAAATTACCCAGACACAATTCAATCCTGGGATTTGAATGAGTAATCCCCACAATCAGAACACTCACCAACAGCTTACCTCTGCTCACGCAACCCCTATTAACGTCAGGTTGAATTTATGCTTTGTGTTGTAGCTATGACCTCTTGCAGGAAAGCTCAGCTTTCACAAAAGCTCACAGATGCGAATCTGACGAAAGCTCGTGCACGTGCCACTTTCAAAAGAGGGTCTGCATTTTGTAACCCCCTTTCTGTTAGGCATAGGCGTTATTCGAATCTTTATAAGATTTGATTTGATTATAATTTATATGCTTGACATCCTCTGGGAACTCCAAAACTGATGCAAGCGAGCGAAAAAAATTTTGCCCACTCAGTTGCCAGGAAAGTTGAATATATGGTTAAAGATAGATGGCATGTTATACTAACAATTAGGTCTTAGTACCAGTACATATTACCCTGTACAAAAAAAATTTTGTTCTTCTTCTTTTGGGACGGGTCCGAAAAAAAGTAGATCTGAAAAAAAGATCAGTGGACCGAGTCTCGTCGGTTAGAAAATCGACACACTATACCGGCAGGTGTTTGGGGGGCTTACCGGGACAAGAAAATAATAAAAGAGAAGTAGAGTAGAGCTTATAGTCATTTGTACCACGTTTTCAGTATAAAAATGCCAGTCAACAAACGATTGCCATGGCAACACGAAAAATATTGAATTGAAATTGTCGCAAACTAAATTTTAAGCACAACTCAATAAATTTGGTGGCTTCAGCGTAAGCCGTTCTGGCGTTATGCGAGATGAAAGTTGGCGCAGGCCTCAAAGGCCCCTCCGCCGGTCTTTATAGATTAGGGTTAAAAATGGTAGTCCCTTCTAAGAAATCGTTACCACGGTTGTCACATCCACGGAAACGTTCTAAGATGAGGGCTCAGGCGGGCAAAGCTGTAGTAACGACCATCTGGTGCAACAGAAATGGTACACAAATCAAAGCAATGGGTGAAGAGCCCGCCATGAGAGATTGTGCTGTCCCCAAGAGCGTAGTTAAACAAATTACTAAACTTAGTAGAGAAGCAAGTGCGTCAATGCTGGTAAGCTCATATAATCAGTCTCTAAGCAGATCTCTATAAGTCAACATCTTTATTTCGGTGCCGACAGCGCCCATGAGCCAACAGGGAGAAATATTTGTCAGTCTCTGTGATGTTCGTCTATCTATGGGGCAGACATATCCTGACTGTCCATCACAATTAGCGGTTGATCCAATGAGGGTAATGCAATTAGCGGTTCGACCAATGAGATGGCAGTCAAATATTTCCATTTCAAAGTAGTTTGTCTATCAACGAGACCCCCATATCCTGACTGTCCATCACAATTAGCTGTTCAACCAATGACAATAAGGTAATTATTGATTCGACAAATGAGATGTCCGTCAAATGTTTCCATTCCAAAGTAGATTGTCTATCAACGAGCCCAAGGGTATCCGCAGGTGATTCAATTTGCAGCCTCTAAACAATGGTTCCCTATACAAAAAAAGAGGAGAAAGCAACTGTTAATAACTCAACTTTCTGACGTTACTGGCACACAAACATACCCTTATATGAAAGCCCGACATCTCAGCTATCCGACAAACCACATTTCGGCATGAATCTAACGGTGAAAACTTCCGGGAAACTGGAAGATTGACCCATGACCTCAAAACCGCACCACAACCCAGTGAGGAGGCCATGTGCTAGGACAAAAAAGTCCCAACTTTATACCCCCTAAAAACCACACAAACTCAGCTTTTTGGCCCTAATCACAAAGTAGAAACCCTCCCCTGTCACACCCACCTCAAAACTGCCAGGATTTCTACCCATTTGATCAGGAAAAAAAATCTTGAAGTTTTAGGCCCTGAACTATATTCGACCATCAATTTGCATGGCGGATTGACTGGCGGATCCCCCCAACATATCCTGACTGTCCATCACAATTAGCTGTTCAACCAATGACAATAAGGTAATTATTGGTTTGACCAATGAGGGTCCGTCAAATGTTTCTATTTCAAAGTAGTTTGTCTATCAACGAGACCAACATATCCTGACTGTCAATCACAATTAGCAGTAACGTTCAACCAATGAGGGTAAGGCAATTAGCTGCTCGACCAATGAGATGGCCGTCAAATGTTTTCTTTATAAATATATATTTTGTATATCTAACGTTACGTATTAACGGACGTTGGTAAGGCTATGGAATTTGTTTACTGAAAGACTATATGAATTCTGGCTGCGGTTTCAGTGCTTGTAATTGATTTCCGATTTGCATATTATTAAACTTCTCGTGTATTTATGTGTGTGTCTTCGCTGTTGCGTTGTGATGCTGTCAATCACTGGCGTTTTAGTGCTGTTTAGGTGCAGTTTTCTCCCACTAAGTTCGTTCCAGATTTAACAATCATAAATCACACATAAGAACCATGCATTAACGACAACAATATCTGCAGTGCTGTTAACAGGGTCAAGTAGAGGGTAACAACACCACTTTAAAAGAAAATGTCCCTCAAATTGTGCTCATAAATTAGATCCTATGGCACCTAAGGGGGCCCCATATGGCATAGAACCATGTACAGGCCGCATCTAACGATAGGCGTTAGATGCATTACCTTTGCGTTATGATCATGGAGACTACATGGATCATTTTAAATGTTTTTCCTCAACCCAGACATAAAGTTCATTAAGTTGCAAAGACTTAACAAAGTACGTCGATGAGGTTTAGCCATCTAGGTAATAAGATACGCCAAAAAAGCAGATACTCAAGCAACTGGATATGATTTTGGAAACGGCCAGACGTTTCAACTAGCATCCATTAATTTTCGTCAGTGACACTATAAAAACATTACTATGATTGTTTTCTCTGTCACGAACATTGGAAGACTATGATGATACCTCTTCAGTGATCAGCTTGATTGGTATCACTTTTACTTTCATTCTACAGTAACTCCAATTTCAAGGAGGTAATAATGTTTTCAGTCAGCATAATCTCTTAGTCAAGGTAAATCTATAGGAAATACAGTCCAGACGGGTTTGGTAATCCATGCCGTGCGCACATAGCTATTCATAGTGCACGCTGCCACAAAGTATAAAGCAGGCATTAGTGCCGCTATAATTGAAGGACATGTTGCCGTAAAGTGTATGCTATGCACCACAGGTGTTTTGTCGTTCAGGGTCATGGTTTCTAATTCCTGCCCACAAGGCTCGCCAGAGTTCCGTAAAGTAGAGATCCCGAGTACGTGCGCATGGAAATTGCTTCAACTTTACGTATGCGTCCAATGTTAAGGTGGGTTCACACGAGCGTACATATTCAAATCCGTATGGAATTTTTTCAGCCTCTACCAGTCTTTACAGAAAAAATGTTTCGCTGGAAAAATAGTAGTTATTGGACAAATATAGACAAATAACATGCCAGTGGAGTTAGGTTGGTCGCAAACCACACTCTTCGGTCAGCTAACACGTTTGGCATGTTGCACATATCTACATATATTTGTTCAATTTCTACTATTTTTGCAGTGACCCGTGGAGCCTGGTAGAGGCCGTAGAAGTCCATACGGAACTCACACGGATTTGAATACATACTCGCGTGTGAACCCGCTTGACGCGCGCTACACCTTTGCGTACGAAGGCCACATGGGTCATGTTAAATGGCCGCGCTCAGCATGTTATTTATTATGCAAATATAGATATTCAGTGATGAAAGTATGGTCGCCATCATTTTGCCAACTGTTTATTTTTTTCTATTTGCAACTAAAGCGTTGCGCAAGTTGGTGCAGTCCGGCAAGCAACTAAATATTCAACCTCTACATATACGCCAAATATCATGCAAAACCATCCGCAACGTCTGGAGTTCTGCATTCCGCAAGCAAATGGACACGCACAATCGGCCTAGCCTCTACCAGGCTCCGTGGTTTGATGGTCTAATTGTCGAAATTGGACAAATAGAGTCACCGTACGCTAGGGGAGTCAGCCGGCCGAGAAGGTCCATTTTTCAAACCACGTGTGGTTTGGAGAATGTCCCTACTCGGCCGGCTGACTCCCCTAGCGTACTATTTACTCTTATTTGACCAATTTCTACAATTAGACCACCAAACCACGAAGCCTGGTAGAGGCTACAATCGGCCCGCTGCAGTACTGATGGAACATGCTATCCAATTGCAATCACATTCGAACTTGACTTTCCTTTTCGTTACCGCTTTCAAATACGAAATATCATGAAAACCAAATCCAAGCTTCTCAGGATTTGTTGATTGACTTACATTTACACCCACAACCAGGGTTGTAGCCAGCCCGAAATCATTTTCAGTCCTCTCGATTTTAAATCAGAAAGAACGAGACGTCGAGCCGAAGGCATAACGTTCCTAAGGGGATCCGGGGGCATACTCCCCTGAAAAATTTTGAAATCTAGACCCTCTGAAACCCAATTTCCTGCATTTTGAGGTGTCGATTTTGCTGGTAGACTAAGCTGTTCATCTGTTTTGGTGAAAAATTACACAAAAAGAAAAAGTTTTTTTTAATATCTTTACTGACTTTACATATAGTTTTTGTCCATTACAGAGGACGGAATGGGCAATTTTTTTTTCAGTCCACAGCTGCAAAATTCCTTCAAAGGACTGAAGGACAGGTGCTGGCTACAACCCTGCCCACAACCACAGCTGCTCAACCGAAAACGTACTACTCTTGTCGAAAGCAATAAAAAAAACGGGCTTATTCCCCACAGGCTACCTGTTTCCGTATGTGGAGCTGGTGGTGTTCCAGGCCTCTATCCTCACCATCGCCGCCATCAGCGTGGAGCGGTACTTCGCGATCTGCCGCCCGCTCCAGGCCATGTACGTCCTGACCCGCCGCCGGACCTTCATCGCCATCGCGCTGATCTGGCTGCTGTGTCTCCTCCTCTGTAGCCCGGTCTTCACCATCACTGTCTTCAAAGTAAGTCGTCCTATTTACTTTCGAGAAGCCGGCTCACCTGTGTACAGTGTTTGGTCGTGTCTGTGTCATCCTCCTTCGGATGTACCCTGCTTTCTCAACCGTCACCCTTAGTTACTTCAGCTGTGGGTGTCGCCACAAGTCAGCTGTCAGCCAATTAGAGAATAGGCCTTTCGAAATGGATCTCGCAATATATAAGGGTAAGCTCATGAATATTTATAAGCAGGGTGGTCAAGAACTAAGGGTGACGGTTGAGAAAGCAGGGTACATCCAGACATGCGGTTTCACCGTTGGATGCCTTGCGTAAGATAATGGTCTGTGTATTAACAACGTAAGATCCCCTTGTATCGATTTGGCATGTGGATAGCTCTTGAGGTCGAGCTGTATTTTCAGGTAATGAAGTATTAAAGACCGACACCACCGTCCTGAAAGTCGCGTCGTACAGTCCATAGAAAATTGATATGCTCCGTGAGGTCAATGGCGTTAATTCGGGACACCCAGGTGGTTTGTTATCTTAATACGCATATAAATCTTTATTCGGCTGGCAAAGACTAGGGAAGCCTGTCAATATAAAATGAGAATTCTCATTCTCGTGAAATAATCCATCCCAAAAGCATGTTCGCAGACCAAACTGCGCAAGTGCAGGTTAAAGGTGGAGGGTCCTAAGAAATAAACAATGCCCGTTCGGACATTTGTCATTTATACATAAAGTAGAAAGTTTATTTGCAAGTTCATGCTCATAGGCTAATTGTAAGTACATGGTACAAGCAAGATAAGGAATATGCATGTACAATGAACTGTCACGGTGATAAATAGTATTATACAAATGTTATACACATGCAAAACGCATTGTCGGGACTATAAGTGTTTACTTACAAATCATTTGACCTGCGTGCGCACCCGCAGTTGGATCAGTGAACACGTTTATAAGCCCTCTCAATGAGATTTAAACGCATGTTCAGAGACAGTCCTAATATTCTAGGTAATACTCGTATGTCGAACGTAAAGTCCCCGTGAAAGAACACAGTCCTTGTCTAGACCATTGTTTAATTTGCATAACAATGTCCAGGCGTGCGTTCTGGTCTCCGTGAAAGGGCATCTTGTCGGTCTATCCTACAGGTGGAAGAGTTCCACGATCCGAACGAGTGTTCCCCGACATACCTGGCTTACGGCTGTCTGTCCATCGCCCACACCACCTCGGCTGTGGCCTACTTCACAACCATCACCCTCCTGTTTCTGGTGTTTCCCTTGGGTCTGCTGTGCGGCCTATACATCAGCATTTGCCGCAAACTGTACGACGTACCGCTCACGGAGAGCAGAGACTGCCGGAGTCAGCGAGCCAAGATGAAGTCCCGCCGCCAGGTGCGACATAGCTGAAACAATTAACTGTTCAACCAATGGTAGTATAGCGTGGTAATTATTGGTTTGACCAATGAGAGAGTGGCTGCGTGCCCGTCACTTATTTGCATTCTTGTGTTTTCGTTCCATGAAGATGCAAATATGTGACGGACATGCAGCCACCTCTCATTGGTCGAACCTCTAATTGACATGCTATCATTGGTTGGGCTACTAATTATATTGACAGAGAAGCAAGGTTTTGGAGAAACATACATGTAAACACCAAGAAGCTGCCATTTTCAAACTAAACGCTTTTATATGCAAACGTTTGCCTTTTTTGAGCAGGTATGACTCGAAAAGACGCTGTTTTGCTTGCCCTCATCTCCGTTTGCACCAAGTAGTTTTGTTATGATAGAATAATATTGCGTGAGCAAGCTTTGATGTATACAAACCAAATGCTCTGCAATCTGTACTTTTTAATTAGACCCAAAAATAGGCTATGTGTAGACCCTGAAATATAGACCCTAAAATAGGCAAATTTTAATGTGTTAGTTTATTGGTGTATCGAGTTAATCTCATTTAGCTGCTGTATGTAAAATGCGACTGCTGCTCTTCCAGGAGTAACAATGCACAAAGTTCATTATATGTCAGTGTCATTGTAATGTGTCGACTAGGTCCCATGTTTCCGATTTCCCTGCATGGCAGCTCCAACACAAAGTTTTTCTCCCATTTTCGTCTCTTTGTCAGGTAGTACACATGCTGATCTCGGTGGTGGCGCTGTTTTTCGTCTGCCTGACTCCACACCGCGTTCTCCAGACCTGGCTACTCCTCACCACAAACGAAAACATCGACGCCGAACTGGTGGGATCGTTCGTGGTGTTCATCCGCACCCTGGTGTACCTCAATTCCACTCTCAACCCCGTCCTCTACACCCTCGTCTCCTCCAAGTTCCGAAGCGCCCTGGTCCGTACGCTCAGCGGGCGAGGACGCAAGCGTGCCGCCTCCACCATTTCCACCACCCGCTTCACTGCCGCCAGAAACTCTACCATCAAGAGCTGCCATTCCCGGAAGGACACCCTGCAGATGACCGACCTAATGTTGGTGCTGCAGTCCCAACAAAAACCGCCAGAGCACAAACTCGTGTTGAGGAAAGTGAAGTCCACACCATTTTAGATATTTTTTTTTTTTTCTGTATATTAGCAGTCGTTAATGAAAACGATACACCCTTACTTCTGAAGACTACTTTGGGTTTCCAGTAGCTGATGAGTTACCCCTAAGCCTCGGCTAAGGGTGGGTAATATAAACCAGCTGTACAGAAACAGATCTGGTTACGCCTTGTTAACGTTACGACGAAGGGCGATTTTACCAGCCACAGTACAGACACATAACATACATATACAACAGTTGGTATATTACGCCATACCGGCTATACACAGATACGTGTATACAAATACAAATACAGACACAGAATCCGGTGTGTTGTACCTGCTAAATGCAAAGATACAGAAGCTAGTGTGTTACGCCAAAGGACGATTGAACCGGTTGAACAGATACAAAATCACAAAGTTTAAAGGCTTGAAGGTTTTTAGGAAATTTTTTCATGATAGGATGAGGACCACAGGATATTTCAGCAGAGCCACCAGAGGATATATTGGCTCTATGTGTACGGGAATGGTTTCGGTACAATCCTTTGGTGCTTTTGTTTTGAAAAATCGTACCAGAACCCCCACCCGCCTCTCATTAAAGCTTTCTAATTGCATAGACCTAAATCCAAAACAGGATGTTCCACTAAAATATTGGTCCATTCAAGGAACATCAAGCCATCATAATTTGATTCCTGTCTTCGTAGAGGTACTGGAAGTAATACTAGTAATACTTGCATGGTCAGACATCATACATAAGGCGACTTGCGATAAGATGTGATAAAAAAATCACAATCGTTCCTGTCTATTGGTCTAAGCCATTTTCTAGTCAACGTGGATGCAAGTCATTTAGCTTTTAAACGAAAACGAAGGCAAGAAACGCCCTGGACAGGCATTTGGTCACACTTCCAGAAGATATCAGATGAAGATAGCAAAAGAAAAAGACATTTGATACATTAAAGATGAATGGCATGAATCGTGCCTTACCTCCTGAAACGCTAGAGGAAAGAAAATCAATGATAAACACCGCTCGGTGTCAGACAATGCCCGTAGGTTTTCTTTCCAGACGTGTGATTCGCGTCAAATGGTAGCAAGCTTGGCGCACAGGTGTCAAAGCAAATTTGCCACCCGCCGTGATTTCGCTCCCAACCTCAATCATGGGGATGAAATCAAGGGAGGGGAGAAATTGATGTGACACCGAATGTCAGAAATAACTCGATAAATTGTACTGAACATTTTTATAAGGTCAAGGATATAGTCAGGACGTCACTGTGAATCTACTGGCTGTCAGATTTTCTATGGTGGCACTCAACGGTCAAATGATCATAACGCAAGTTCACCTTTATCCGCAGGGTGACTTATATCCGTTGTGTTTACCCACACGGTATTAAGGGATATTAAGAACGATTGTTTCAAGTTGTAATATATGTTCAATTGTAGTTTGAAACTATCGTATGTCGTCTTGCTATCCCAAAATACCCGTTTTCGAAAGCAACGGATATAGGTTACCCTGCAGATAAATGTGATTTAACGTAACTTTAGAGGGGGGATAGAATATAGAATTACCGGCGGTTGTGTGAAATAGGAAATTGCATGCGAAAGACTTAGATAAGGAAGGAGTTTCTTTGAACATTAACGTTATAGTAGGGATATCATGCCTTCGATGTATAGTTTCTGTATACTAACTTCATGATTCACATTTCTTTCACCATTTAGAAAGGGTAATAAACAGACATAGCAAAGTTTTGAGACAATTCTGTCTTAACCAAAATACGAATCAAACATAACATGACCAGCATTTTAAAATCATAGTAGCGACCACAGTTATACATGCAGACAGACACACAACAAAGCAGCTCAATTTAATGGAATTAGCCGAACCTGTAACCGATCGTCATAATCGAAAATCGCCGACTACCATATGGAGGTGTGCATTAAAAGACTAGCAGTGATTTACGTTTTTAGCGGCAAATCGCACATAGCGAACAGATGGTGACCTTACAGAGCTTTAACGAGGACAAGTTTAAAATCATTTTGTAATACCGTATTATTGCGATGGAGATGTCTGACGCAAATGCTATATCCAAAAGGATTTTAATAATCTTCTCAAATGCTGATCTATTTGGGAAAAGTCGAGACTTAAAACTCCTTCTGGTGTGTTTCTTTATTTGACGTAGAAATTTGAAAACAGTACAGTGGTAGGAAGTGAAGGCCGGGAAAATGGTGTAAACACTGACTGGAAGTGGAAGTCAACTTTGATGTCAAATGCCCCCCCCCCCCCCAACAGACTGAATTTCACATGCTGACAGGAAGTTAGTTCAACGGTCCCAGAATAGATTATCTCGTTTCCTGTCTTAAGTTTTAATTACATCTACATGTATAATGTAAGTCTGTTGCATCATGATAACCAGTTGGAAAAAATGCAATAGGCACAATCATCAAGACATCCATAATTATGAACGAAATGAATAAAACCAAAAGTACATAAAAAAAAAAAAAAAACTTTTCGAGTCTGCTAACCATAGGCTCTGGCTTAGCTTTAGTTTGCGGCCATTTTTTTTACTACCAAACCTAAGTTTCTTTCTTACAGCCTGTCATATTAAAGTTTCAGGCCGGTCTTTCCATTCAGTACTTCTATGTCGTATAAACCTTTGGTAGCCAACTCATTGTATTTATGAAACCAGCAAAGGAAACCTTCCTCGACACTCACTCACCAAGGAACTGGATGGGCCAACAGCACCCCTAGAACTGATGAGATATCGCTTGAATTGAGTCAAGATGATTTCAAAATTCGTTGATGTTTATCATAATGTACAGTTACTGTCCAGGTTTTGTATATATCTATCGCCTGAGAGAATACAGATACTGCTGAAGTTAACGTTTTGTATATGTCGCCTGAGAGAGTTACATCTTCAATGTACAGTTACTGTTGAGGTTTTGTATATATCTATCACTTGAGAGAATCGTACCCCAGAAAAGCCTTTGTAGATGTACATTGTGGGTGTAGAAATGATTGCAATTACTGGTAATTAAGGATAATAGTCCGAATCAGACTATACTAGATTGAACATATATCACATACATGGGTGTTGTACTGTGGGTGTTGTACTGTAACAAAGTGCCAATTATTGTCAACAGCTTTGTATAACCCACGTTCTAATTATATTTATCAAGTAACCAACATTGAGACGAGATGAGGTTTAAGTGGTATCAAACACTTCTCTTTTCTTGTTATGATTCATCAAGTGACTCTATGAAACTACTGTGTATACGCAGCAATGATGAAATTTTAGTCTAGAAGCTTTAATAATAACAATAACGATGATAACAATAACTTTATTGCAAAATCATGCCCAAATGCTGATTGCAAAGTAAGACAGTGGCATACGGTATATCGTGGTATACAGTATGGTTTTATTAACAAATAAAGAATGAAAATCAAATATATGGATGCGTAATTATAAGGGATTAATAATATCTATTCTAAGTCTATGTCAATAATAATACATTAAGAACTGAATACTTGAAGGTCGTGAAGAATACATTTTTATATAACCTAAGAAACAGGAAGGCATAGAAGGCAAAATTTCTATAGTGGCATACAGTTTTTTTTAACAAAGAATAAAAATTAAATATATGGATACGTTTAAAGGGAAATTATATCTATTCTACATCTATATCTACATAATAAATATACATGAAGAACGGTATACTTAAAAGCCATGAAGATTATATTTTATATGACTTTAGAAGCAGGCCTAGAAGGAAAAATGGATACAGTTATGAAAATGCTTACTTATTCATTCCACAAGGGCCATCCAAAGCCCTGTTAGACATCTCAAATGCCAAGGTGTCATTTCTAAAATGTTTAAAAATATTTCTAAAAAGTATATAAAAGATAGAAAAACACATAAAACGTACATAAAAGCAAAGCATGATTTCTGTATGTTCTGAGTTTAAAATAATTGGTGGCCCGGCCGTGCCCTAAAATAGCATGGTAGCCACAGGGGGTCCCATGGGCCACGTAGGTGTCACACCCAAAAGTACAGAGAAACAGAGCGTAAGCTACCCAAGGAAAGGAGCTGTTTCCAGACGCAACCGTGGCATTAGAAATGTGACCCTGGCATTGCTACGTAGGACCTTATACCTGATAAGATCAAACCTGGTCGGCCAACCAAATCCAGCCAAAAGCTTCATTTCTTTCCTACAAATAAAACTGTTTATACATCTCAGCACAATTGCCTATATAGCTAGAGCTGCTTATTGCGTTCTGTCACATCCAACAGATACAGAATAAAACCTCTTTCTTCAAAAGGAGAAACGCATTCATAAAAGAGATTGTCACATCAAAAGACGATACATTTTACCCTTAAGATAAAACACCAGAAATTGTTTCTGACAGAGGTCTTTCTGTCACATCCAACAGATACATAAGAAAACCTCTTTCTTCAAAAGGAGAAAAGCATTCATAAAAGAGATTGTCACATCAAAAGACGATACATTTTACCCCTGAGATAAACACCAGAAATTGTTTCTGACAGAGGTCACTCTGTCTACATCTCGCTTCACATCATCAGAACATCTGGTTATGTCAGATCCCTGAGGCAACACAATACAGGCTTTTCTTTATTTCATGTCTAGATATATAAAAAAACAAACTCTATAGAATGTCGTTGATAAAACATAGTAAGATACCAATTATGATTTTTGGCACAACTTTGGTATTAAGGCGTATGTAGAAAAATTGCATCCAATGTTTGCATCCAATAGACATGCTACATTGAAAAAAATTCACATCTTCAGGCCACAAATGACGCCAATTTGTGAATGCCACAAGGCAATTTGGCATAGTCCATAATTGGCATAGTTTATAATGTTGCCTAATGTAATTCCGTAGTGCGTCCCACCATGTCTGGCAAAAATCAGCATCACATTCGTCAAACTGAGTGGGGAGCACATTAGCTGGATTTCCAAATGTGCTGCTTTCTTTACTCTGCCACAGGAAAAAGTGACTGACAAAACTCTCCAACATCGCACACAGCTAAATAAGAATGTAGGGTAACGTTACATGTAGTTCAGCTTTATCCGCGGGGCTACATATCCTTTGTTTTTAAAATTGGCTGTATTTCGGGACGTCAAGTTGACATACAGACAGTGGCTTCACGTTGTAATCATTTCAAAATATTGCCGTTTGGAAACATGCTCTGTCGATTTCAAATCGCTAAACACACTGTTTTTAAAAGTTATTACTGTAATGGATATAGGTCCTCCTGCGGACAAAGGTGACTTCACATTGAATTTGTGATTTATTGAAACCCCTACAGTTGACATTTTCCTAAAAAATTATACTTTACACTGTCAGTGTTAGACACCTCTGGTCTATCACACTAACATTCATTTTGCAAAGGATACTTCTAATAGCTTCTTCAGCCACAACATGAGGTTTTCAATAAAGAAATCCTGAAAGCAAATTTACCAAACAACAAAACCCAGCACAAGCCTATTACATGGCCATATCCTTCCAAAAGACTTTGAAGTAGGTTAAACCCATGTCCGGATCATACTGAACTTGCACATTCTTAGGCCTGTTTTTGTTATTACCGAAATAATCACACATTCGTTCGAGGAATAACTGATCTAAATTCCATCCAGGTACATCCAGGTACAGGGTCGTCAGAGAACGTATCTCATCACATGCTTTAGTTGCCTCGAGGGCCCTGGAAGCTGGGTGCAAATTGAGAATTGAATTCCCTATGAAGTTGAGGAACCTGAGTTTGGAGAAGGGGGATTGCAGAATCAGTCTCATCCGGTTGGAAAAGTTTTCTTCGAAGCACTCCGGACAACCGCTCATGTCCAGCCACTCAAGCTGTGGGGCCACTCTTCTCAGCAAATAGCACATGTGATTAAAGCGCGACATACCACATATGCTGAGTTCTCGCAGGGTGTCAGCATGGTGGGAGTGGTATAAGAACACAATGTCTGTGGAGAGGAGGCTACAGTGGGAGATGTTCAGCTGCTCCAGGTGTCCAGGCATGTTTTGCAGCACCTGCCGCAGCTGCCCAGCCACCTGCAGGCCGTTCAGGTTCAACCTACGCAGTGCCGGCAGGTGGGACAGGACTTCTCCCAGCACCTGGAAAGGTATGATTTTCAACTTTTTTGAAATGCAATGCAATAATTCTGATGAAATAAAGAGATTTGGTATATCTTCGCAAAGAAATCATAAAAGATGTGCAATCATTCGTAACTCCTCTGCGTGAGATCGCGTGGCGCAGCAGCAGCATGTTTGGCTCAAGATTGAGAGTTTTCGAGTTTGAATCCTGCCATTTCGACAATCTTGAGCCCTTAGGAAAGGCACTTAACACGGCTTTCCTCACTTTACTCAGGTGAAAATGAGTACCTAGCTTCGGCTAGGGCCATACCTTGGATAGGACGTTTGGGGAGAGCCACACCCCAGTCACATTAAAGAACCCACCACACGTGCGATGGTGGGGTGTGAGTGGTTCAAAACCTGAGTGGCGCCGAATAGCAGCTCGCTCCAGACCCTTGCGATTTAGCCCTCACCTACTGTAAGCTCCTCGCATTTCAGCCCCTGGCTGACAAGAGAGAGTAGTCGGCCACCAAATAACAATAACACTGTACATCAAGTTTGAAGGTGTTGCAAGTTTGTAAAGTCCATTTTTGCAATATTTTTGTAATCCTTGTAAATTGATTTTTTGAGAGTTTCAGATAATCATGGTGATGTGCCATTCCCAAGGGCACAAAGCCGGTGGCACATCAACTGATTCGAAACCAGAACCTCTGGGCTATGTAACAAATGAAGCTGCTTCACACAAAGCCCCTTCACACATCGCCCCTTCAAACACAGATCCTTAACAAACTCACTCAAACAGTTCACACACTGCCCCATCACATACAGCCCATTCACATCAGTTCCTAAACACACAGATCCTTCACACAAAACTTGGCTAAGCACAAACAGCACCTACTGCTATAGAAGCTTTGATACCATTGGGCTTTTATAGATCCGAGTAGCCTGACATGGCAGCCAGGCCAGGTAGTCAGCCCAGGTAGCCAGCCCAGGTAGCCAGCCTAGCCTTTTCCGTAAACCCTACAAGTTTTGTGCTAGCATGGATTTAGTTTACTACATCCTGCATTTAGTACAGACTACTTCAAGGGGTATGTACACCCTGGGGTTAGCATTTAAGATGGGCTATTTATCACAGTTCCTTGGACTCAGTGGACAAGGTTCCTTGTCTCCCATATTGATCTTGGGTTGTATTTTACCAAAAACTGTTACAGTATCTTTCCGTAAGGTAAAACATTTCAATCCCGTACCTGGAAGTCTGCCGGTTCCAGCGGCTTGGCAAAGTTTGGGAGGCTGAGCGCTGAGAGGTTTTGGAACTTTCCTCCCCCAAGAAGGGCAGCAAACGTGTCAGCTGTTTCGAACGTGTCAGACTTCAACTCTACCCCAGTCAGGACCTGGAACAATACAGACACATAGATGTGCATCTATCCTATGGCAAGTCCTGCAGTTCCCTCTTAACAATCAGTAGTGTCTGTATTTCCAGTAGAGTCTGTTAGTGACATTTATGATCCTGTTACACTGACCTGTGGATCCAGTCCTCTCCCCAGTCTCTCCAGTGTACTTCCCAGGGACACAGTGACTACTCTGAAGGGGTGGAGCTTTATCCCCCTCCCCTGGGGTGACATAGCCTTTGCTATCATCTCTTCCTCCATCAGACTGTCCTCTATCCACATGTTCAGGTACACATGAAGATCTGAAACCATGACAACATTGTTGTGTTATCAGTAACATGGCAGTGCTCGAAATACTTTTTCTGGACAGGTTGTCCAAGTGGCAACCTGAGTCAAAAGCCAGGTTGCGCCATCAACATTTCAGGTTGCCCCACTTTCAAGTTGTTACTTTCTTCGAATCAGCTACTTATCCCTTATCTTTTCTTCCAGTTATATGTAACTATGTAATATGTTTTATGTTATAAAAAAATAAATACAAAGGCTTATGCGCGTAGGTGGAGGAAAAGCAGTGTTCCAACTGCAAAATTTCAGGTTGCTCAGTGTGCAACCTGGGTTTAAAATGATGTTGCGCCAAGCAAAATGAGGTTGCATTTTCAAGTGGGCAAGTGGGTATTTCGAGCCCTGCATGGTAAGCTAGATCTGTATACCTTTGCATTAGTTTAGCCCATATCTTAATAAGTGGCCCATGCAGATTCTTTAGTAGTATCACATTGTACGTTTTTCTCTCTGCGCCGAGATTCAGGACAGAACATTTGTCACCATCCTGAATCAAAGGTTTCCAACCAAGTTCTTTTATTAGTCAAGACCGCCATACAATGCAATAACCTCAAATAAAGTACTTAACCGACTTTCGCAAAAAATGATCTAAAATGCATAATATAATAGAGAAAACATGGTAATGCCATATCCTCACCTTTTGTACGCTGCTGTCTGTGGGACTGTAGGGACGCCTCCACAAAGCTGACTGTCGCCTCACCATCTACATGTGCAAGATAAGAAAAGTTAGCCTTCTTCCTTACTCAAGGATTTAACCATGATCTCTGGCTATACATGTACCTTTGACGTTTAGAATTCTACTCTAGATGATTCCAACTCTAATGAAGTGACAAATGACTGCAATCAGGTCTAATATGCATCGCTATGAAGGGGCAGGGACTTGTGTGATGCTCATTTGGATATATTGTATAAATACAAAGCGAGTCCTATGCATATTAACCAGTTTTGTAAAGTTATAATTCTGAGGACATGTATGAATGGAACAATAGATTTTTTGCTCTTTCACATCTTCTTCTTTGAGCTTGGAATTAACTTTGGTATGCTAAAACAGTAGCAATTTTTACAATGTACATGCATTTACTGACTATTTTTGCAACCAAGAAAATATGCAGCTGCTTTGTATGATTCATACACTGTGTGGTTGAAAACTTCTCTTTTTTTCCAAACAGCCGAAAACTTATTTTCTGTATATAAGGGCCATTTTTTTTTTAAATTCCACGCTTACATATGTTTTGGGGTTCATCCATGTGAACAAAGCAGCATGGCTTTGTGAACATACTTGGTAGAGCTTCTCTCAAATCCACTACTTGCAGCTCTCCACTTTGACAGTTGAGTAAGCTGTGAGCGATGATTTTGGCCCGACCAGACTCCCAGTTCAGCAGGTCCTGTACACGATGTCTGTGCTGAGATCCCAGGATCTCGCTGAAATCCAGTGATCTCTCCGGCCAGTTGGAGATCAAGTCTCGGATACACAGGTGGTGGGATCTCAGCAGGGCTTCCCTGAAGCAAAACAAATGTAACATCATAACGTTAACAATAAATAACTGGGATCTGTCTGTGCTGAGATCCCAGGATCTCGCTGAAATCCAGAGATCTCTCCGGCCAGTTGGAGATCAAGTCTCAGATACACAGGTGGTGGGATCTCAGCAGGGCTTCTCTGAAGCAAAAAAATGTACATCATACATGTAACGTTAACAATAGATAACTAGGATCTGTCTGTGCTGAGATCCCAGGATCTCGCTGAAATCCAGAGATCTCTCCGGCCAGTTGGAGATCAAGTCTCGGATACACAGGTGGTGGGATCTCAGCAGGGCTTCTCTGAAGCAAAAAAATGTACATCATAACGTTAACAATAAATAACTGGGATCTGCCTGTGCTGAGATCCCAGGATCTCGCTGAAATCCAGCGATCTCTCCGGCCAGTTGGAGATCAAGTCTCGGATACACAGGTGGTGGGATCTCAGAAGGGCTTCTCTGAAGCAAAAAAATGTACACCATAACGTTAACAATAAATATTGGTACTGCAAGAGCACAAATTCTTAAGACTAATGACAAGAGTTCGGAGATCTCACCACACTGAAATGTCTTTCTTCAGTTTCCAATGTACTAAGTATATCTTCCATGAATACTGTTTCATAAGGTTGGTATGGCCCAGTCAGAATAAAGAGACTCTTTTCACGCAACCAAAACTTTCTTTCATGGACGAATCAATCATGATTGCCCTGAAGAAGGTCGACAGATGGTCATCGAAACGTTGGTGAAAATTAAGTCGTAGTAAAATGAAGTCTCTATTAAACTTTAACGTTACGTTCTTGTTTATGAGATCATCAATTATTAGATTTAGAAATAAATTTTGATGAAGTATCCATTTATCATTATTCCTGTCAGTCTACAGTAAACGCGACTAAATTACTCTTACGTACTCCGAGATGACACAGGGAGACAGCTACGCGGTTTGGGGCATATATGATGTCTTTATTCTGCTCGATGAGAGGCTTACAGGTGGTGCAAAGACATCAACGGCCTAAGACCAAGGTCTTGCCGATTACAACAATGTAGGGTCTAAGCCCAGGATCTTGGCTATAACAACAAACAATTTGCAGTGAATGTACATACACATGTAGTGGTACGGTTTAAATTCTGTGAAAGGAAACTTCAATGCGACAAGGGTGGGATGGTGGGTAAGCAAGAGGCGAGCCCTGCCGTGACTCAGACGGCGGATGTCGCTCAGTGAGGTCGAAGGTCACTTCCTACAGAGAAATTCCACACGATTGCTCTATTAGCAATCCTACCATAATTACTCTTACGTACTCCGAGATGACACAGGGAGACAGCTACGCGGTTTGGGGCATATATGATGTCTTTATTCTGCTCGATGAGAGGCTTACAGGTGGTGCAAAGACATCAACGGCCAAGCCGAGCGTAGTGAGGTGGCCCCAAACCGCGTAGAGGAAAATGTGTGAAGAAGGGTGGTATTGTTATTGTACATGTAATAAATTAGAGAGAATATAAAATTCCAGTTCAAGTGTCAAAGAAACAGTCCAGGACTTGTGAAGATCCGCCTGCAGAACGCCGCTGGGCACTGTCGAACAGCGTAGACTCGGGCCGTAAACAGGTGCGTCGGCGCGGTGAGCCTAACTTAGTACTGCGAAGTGAGGGGTCCTGAGGGTCCTCAGCACACCGCTGGAGCTGGTTTCCTTGTGTTGTCGATGGTGAACAGAAGTAACGCAGAGAAGGAAGTGCCACTCGTGTACGTAGCTGCCGCGACGCTGATGGAAATATGATTGTCACGGGAAATCACGGACGTCTCGCGAGAACGGGAAGGGCGCGAGAATTTGAGAAGATTCGGTGGAACTGTTGGGGTGGGGGGCGGTCGACGTTTGGTCTCCAATAGGACTGTACGTCCCCGATGAGAGAGGGCAAGTCCTTCGTAGCATCTGCAAGGTTGTCTGGGACAGAGTTTCAGTGACGTGATGTTTCGTAGCCCCAGGAAGAGCGAGTTACTGGCTGTCGAAAGTGGCTTGATGACGCGCTGGCCATGGTGTGGTGTTCGGACAGCTCGCCCGTCGTGGTGATGCACTTTATCGGCCGATTCCGTGAGCAATCCAGCGGTCCCACATCGTCTACTGGCGGAATCGTGTGCCTCAGTAGTTCAGACACGCTGTGCACTGAGTAGAAGCTCTTGATCAGAGCTAAAGTTCAGAAATTTTGAACGAAAAGATAAGCAAGAGGCGAGCCCTGCCGTGACTCAGACGGCGGATGTCGCTCAGTGGTACCGTGGCCGATATCAACAATGTGCAACACACTTACTTTTCTGCTCAAGACACTTACTTTTCTGCTCAAGACACTTACTTTTCTGCTCAAGACACTTACTTTTCTGCTCAAGACACTTACTTTTCTGCTCAACACACTTACTTTTCTGCTCAACACACTTACTTTTTTCTGCTGGAGACACTTACTCTTCTGCGCTGCACTTACTCTTCTGCGCTGCACTTACTTACTTTTCTGCGCGAGCCACTTACTCTTCTGCGCTGCACTTACAGTACTTTACCTGTGGTGCGCACCCCTCCCTTTATCAATGGATGGTCCCTGAATCAGGCCAAAGGTCAAAAAGACCGCAAAAAATGTAGGAGGATAGACCGCATGTCAATCCTAAATTATCCTCCTTCGGATGACCTATGAAATGACCTCTACCTTGGCGCGTTTTCTTTATTCAACTTGATTTTTTTGTGTCTTTAGTATAGCATTTTGACAATGCAGATCGATAACGACAAGTCTCGATTTGATCATCACAACAACGCGTTTTGTTGCCATCACAACGTATTGTCAGAAAACAAATTCTGCAGCACGTGTCTCTGTCGCGCAGCTTTAAACTTTTATTTACCAGGGTTTACCTAAACCAGGCAGGGGCTCTTAACTCCTCTGTAGATAGGAGTAAGAAGGCAGGTAGGCCTTGGTAGCTCCTCTGTCCAGAATTCGGCGCCTGTTTAGTAATAAATAGCCAAGTTGCCGCACGTAATGTTTTGGTGGGAGCACTGAATTTTACTACCCGGATCCGGACTAACTTTGGACGAAGTGGACAGATCAAGACAATGTTAGTAAATATTAGCAAATCAGATGTGTGGAAGTGGGATAAGTTGTGTGTTGTCAAGAAAAATGACAGATCCTACCCGTGCCACCCCCCTCCTGGGCTAATTAGGCATGTTTGGGGTGAAACTCAGTGTGTTTACTTTGCAACAGAAACTTTTATTTTAATACTTTGAGACTTTGAGACAAACAACACAACAACACAGTGGAAAGTCACCCTTAACCATGATGTGTGAAGTTGGCCCAAATGTAGCATTATGACTTCATTATGATTAAACAATCTGTACCTTTTGGTTAGAAACAGCTGGGAGCAAGGAGGTTGAAAGAATGGAAAACCTACTATTTTTACCAGATTTATACCAAAAGCTACAGATTGTTTAATCATAATGAAGTCATAATGCTACATTTGGGCCAACTTCACACATCATGGTTAAGGGTGACTTTCCACTGTGTTGTTGTGTTGTTTGTCTCAAAGTCTCAAAGTATTAAAATAAAAGTTTCTGTTGCAAAGTAAACACACTGAGTTTCACCCCAAACATGCCTAATTAGCCCAGGAGGGGGGTGGCACGGGTAGGATCTGTCATTTTTCTTGACAACACACAACTTATCCCACTTCCACACATCTGATTTGCTAATATTTACTAACATTGTCTTGATCTGTCCACTTCGTCCAAAGTTAGTCCGATCCGGGTAGTAAAATTCAGTGCTCCCACCAAAACATTAACATGTTACGTGCGGCAACTTGGCTATTTATTACTAAACAGACGCCGAATTCTGGACAGAGGAGCTACCAAGGCCTACCTGCCTTCTTACTCCTATCTACAGAGGAGTTAAGAGCCTCTGCCTGGTTTAGGTAAACCCTGGTAAATAAAAGTTTAAAGCTGCGCGACAGAAACACGTGCTGCAGAATTTGTTTTCTGACAATACGTTGTGATGGCAACAAAACGCGATGTTGTGATGATCAAATCGAGACTTGTCGTTATCGATCTGCATTGCCAAAATGCTATACTAAAGACACAAAAATTAAGTTGAATCCAAAAAATGCGCCAAGGTAGAGGTCATTTCATAGGGTCATCCGAAGGAGGATAATTTAGGATTGACATGCGGTCAATTCTACATTTTATGCGGTCTTTTTGACCTTTGGCCTGATTCAGGGACCATCCATTGATAAAGGGAGGGGTGCGCACCACAGGAAAAGTAAGTAAGTGCAGCGCAGAAGAGTAAGTGGCTCGCGCAGAAAAGTAAGTAAGTGCAGCGCAGAAGAGTAAGTGGCTCGCGCAGAAAAGTAAGTGTCTCCAGCAGAAAAAAGTAAGTGTGTTGAGCAGAAAAGTAAGTGTGTTGAGCAGAAAAGTAAGTGTCTTGAGCAGAAAAGTAAGTGTCTTGAGCAGAAAAGTAAGTGTCTTGAGCAGAAAAGTAAGTGTGTTGCACATTGTTGATATCGGCCACGGTACAGTGAGGTCGAAGGTCACTTCCTACAGAGAAATTCCACACGATTGCTCTATTAGCAATCCTACCATGAACAAGCTAGGGGAAATGCAATCCACGAAAACTAGTACAAAACTACGAAAACCTAACAGACCAAATAACACGTCCCGTAAATCAATAATTTTCCATCAATCCTTATATTAAATGATATATTTCTGATTAATGGTCCTTTTTATACTGCCTAAGAACTAAGTGTACTTCTTGCAACTGCAATGAGTGCAATGTAGTGTCTGCAAGGAGGTTAAAAATGCATACAAGTAGTGTCAGTGAGTCACACAAAATTTGAAAACAACTTTAACCAGTGTCAGGCTAAAAGAAGAGTACTCAGAGTAGGGTAGAGTAGAGTATAGAGTGGGGAGTGGGACGAATTTAGGACATCTCAATGTTCTATGTTCTGTAAGAATCGCAAAACTACCGAGGTCACGGGTAAATTTCTCATCACACGGTTTCCAGTGATGAAGTCGCGTCGTCACTCAGGCTAACAGTGGAGAATATTTATTGTCACTAGTTTTCCAGTGATGAGGAAACTTCAGCTGGTAATTAACCAGTGACGACATCAATATTCAGTTTAGTGAAGAAAAAGGAATCATCGTTTCAGTTGAGGGGATTGGAAAGTTAGCAATTAAAGTTATAATAACGTCGCCTCTGTAAGTCCCTACACTCACGAATCAAATCTACACAGTAACACGGCTATGGCGACATGTGAATTAGGGTGTTTTTGTTGCATATCGACCTCAGCACTGGAACGTTCTAGACTGCTATTAGAACGTGGTCACTGGAAGCCCAGTGCCGAAATAATTTCATCACTCGGTGTCCAGTGACGAAGAGTCGCCGATCACTGGAAAACCCAGTGAGGAACCGGTGACCTCGATGGTTCCGCACTCCGGGTGTCCAGTGATGAATGGCGTTCCTCACTGGGCCCCGAGTGACGAGCGGAGTTCATCGCTGGGTCCCGAGTGACGAGCGGTCTGAGTTCATCACTGGAAACCGAGGGACGAGTCAAGGTTCATCACTGGAATTCCAGTGCCGAGAGAGCTTCATCACTGGAACAAAGCAATTCATCACTGGGAAACCAGTGACGAACTTTCTTCGTCACTGGGCGGGCGTCCAGTGATGACGCCATTTTGAATATCTCTTCGTCACTGGAAGCCCAGTGAGGAACCCGTGACCCGCGTAGCCTTGCGTAAGAATCTTGCAGCATATGCATGGACTTGCCTTCCATAGGTGTTAAAAAGTTTGAGGTGTTCCTAAGCCCCCACCCCACCACAATGACCTACTTCAACAACTTGATCAACAGCACGCGGGGCACGGTTTTCACAGCTATCTGCATGAGAGTCTGGTACTTCGCGAGAGCAGCTACAGACAGTTCCAGAAGAGTAGAATAAGTCTCTTTTCCACTTCGGCAATCTGGAGCGGGAGTAAGCGCGGTCGAGCTTTCAAGGACGAGCCCGAAAACTGCTGAGTTTTTGACTTGAAAGTCCTCGGCGTCGAATGGCCTCCTGTCGGCCATGTTTGATGCACAGTTCTACTTTGGTTCGCTAGGTGGCGCTATTGAATGGGCGAGTTCACTTGCAGAAACAAAAGGTATTTTTTTTGCTGGTCCAGACAACAAACAAACAAACAAACAAACACATACATATCCAGGTAGGTATGTGTTTGTCTGTTTGTTTGTTTGTTTGTTTGTGGATTAGCAGCATAACACAAGAAGGAACGGATGATATTGGGTGAGCATGAAGTATGCAAATGAGGACCATTAATTTTGCAAAATCAAAGAAGAACAATCAGATTATCATAACATCAGACTTAAAGGTAAAAGAATATTGAGGAAGGTATGAGGTTTTGGAATTCTAGTTGAAAATTTCTTCAAAACGTCCGCCAGACAGTCTAAAAGTCACACCGGGGCATCAGTCAGTGTTCAATGTGTCAAAGTACACTTAGTTTTGTAAAACACCCCGTGGAATACAGTGAAATAAAAAAATATGAAACCTTGTCCAACCGTTTTTCGAAATGAAAAGTATGCATCCTGCCAAATCACTTTGTATCATTTCGTTAAATAGAAATCATTTGCGTGGACTATTTCATTAAAATCATATCCATTTCTTCGTGTTTTATGATACAGAAACAGGATCATTGCAACCGAGGCCGTGAGACTGACTAATAAGCTGTCGACCGTCTTCCGACACACAAAGAGCCGAAGAGAACAAATTAGACTCAGTGGAATTATATGATGTCATGTTTTTCAAGAATTTGCTTTTAGTGCTAAAACGTACCACGTATGATAACGTTACGTCATTCTCTGTTGTTGATAACGTTAGTTGACTTCATGCTTTTAGATGCGGTGAGATTCGTCTTGGTCCTTCTTGCATCTAAACGACAGAGATTTCGTAGCATCAAAATGATCTAATTTTGTTTACAAATCCTTGAGGACAGTAACTATGTAAGGGCACCTCCTTGGTAAGGGTTAGAACACTGCTCAAGGCTTGTATTGGGAAATAGAGTCTCTCCGCCCACAAGGGGACTTTCTTTCACATGCAGCCATTTTCCCATTGGACGAACCGCTAATTGCTATGCTATCATTGGTCAAACCGCTTATTGCCGTGCTATACTTGTTTGCATTGCAATCTGTGATGTCACCAATCGTCGAACCACTACTCGCAATGCTGTCATTGGTTGAATTGCTAATTGCCATGCTACCATTGGTTGAACTGCTAATTGTGATTGACAGCTAGGGTCATTCCAACGAACTGACACCTGCGAGAACAGGAGACCGGCAAATGGACTGTGAACTGAAATTTGACCAATTTGACTCATGACTCTTACTATGAGTTGTAACTTTGAAATTTGAGTCATAGAAGACTGAAACTGAGAGTCACACTGCCGAAAACACAAAGGACAGTAAGAATAGTCTAGCCGACAGTAAATCTGTTTAAAATAGCTGATATATGACTGTAGTATAAATCTAAACCTTAGCTTCTTAATGAGTCCACGGATGGCACCGTCTTTTATTATTTACCTTTATTCCCATGGACGGTTTGTTGATAACGTTACATGTATGTAATAATGACACTCACTGAACCTTGGAAAATCGTCAACTTCAACCAAATAATGTGTATGGTGTTCATCACCACAAAAGTGTGATTGTTTATGGTTAGGCCATGTTAATTCTATCGTATGGATGACGTCCTCTACGAACTCCGGAACTGATGCGAGCGTTCTGACATCAAACATTTGTCCAAGGGATGTTAGAATACCAACTTTAGGGCATTCAGTATTTGTGCTAGCATGGGTTTACATCATTTTAGTAGTACGTTGTAATTGTAAAAACTTACTTCAGTGGGTATGCACAGGGGGTTATCATTTAGAATGGGCTAAATTTAATCATTTTTCACATTCGGATAGATAATTTAGGGACGGTTTGGTCACTCATGTCATTAGTCATTAGAAAGAATACCAGTCACAAAAGCTGTTGAAAGAACGTTCTCATTTGTCAACTTCAGTATCACAGCACATGTGTGTTTGTCTGACAGGTGTGGTGTTCTGCACTAAACTTTAAAGACAGGTATGTTTTTGTAAACGTCTCTTATTGCAACACTATGTTGATGGATCAAAAGCGCCACCTAGCAATATCTAATAAAAACTACAATAGTTCTTTGTATGGCAACCACCTGTTGACAAGTACTTTGTTGCGTTACAAGTACAGCGTTTAATGCATGCTATACTGAATACAAGTGGACTCCCGTGATCTGACCAGAGGACGTACATAAAGAAAGCTACAAGGTGGAGCCCGGTATGCACAGCATAATGCTTTGCATGCAAAGGGCGCCTGCTGCCTAGTTCAAATTGTTGCAGTTCTAGTAAACTTTGCTAGGCGACGCTTTTGATCCATTGGATGAAGGATGGAATGAGCCTTCTTTGATAGCAGAGAACTGTAGGTCTGTATTTGTATAGTTTACCAGGGAAATATATGAGTAAATGTGTTACTGCAGAATACCTTCTACCTCTGACAAAAAATATTCATTGCTTGGTAGATTCTTACGGTCAAAGAAGGGCTCAGTCATCCAGAAACCGACCTGTCCTAGGTGCCGAACAATATCTATATTTACACAAAAATCCATACCCACTGCCATGTACTATGTATAAAACATGATCAGAAAAGAATTACCTATCGTCAGTTTGGTATATATTTATATCTAAACTGATGCATGCACCAAACCTAACACCACAGCAAGTAAATCTTCTAGATGACATAGTCTATAGACTACAAATCTGATGCGGTCGGGCGAAAAATAGAAGGTCAGCAAAATAAAGCAAGAGATCTGCTGCATGTAAGAATACTTGAATGGATAAAACATGGTATCACGTTATGATGCGTCTAGAACTGACCCCCCCCCCCCCCCCAAAAAAAAGGAAGGAACAACCAAAGGCTAGCCTCAGCTTGAAGAGAGCACTGGCCAGAGAGCACATAGTACGTTTTATACAGGTAGGCAGGTTACCTGTAAGGCTGTAATGTTTACGAATATTTGCGAAGCTTTAAGTGGGTTCAATGAGTCTTATCAAGATAAAAGCTCCTAGCTTTGAACTGAGAAATGATGTAATGTTGACACTAGCTATGTGACGCCTACGTTTATGCAGGTAGCTAGGATACAAGATATATTTATGGATATTTGCAAGCTTTAGAGTGTATTTAACCTTTGGATTGACAAATAACGTCCTATGATCCAGAGGCATGTGACACCTTTTTGCATTCAAGTGAGGCCTACAAAGCTAACAGGGACAACGATATCGTGGACATATCGAGCACGATTCCGCCATGTTGAGGGTCTGTGAGAAACTCCGTAAGGCAGACGCGAAGGGCAGGAGGTACGGACTAGCCCGTGCGGAGACAGGCTACCTCCGTGCCCTGGTGGACGCCGTGGCTGACAAGGACAGGCTGGCGGAAGTGGAGCTGCTCAAAAGTCTGGGCGACGTGAACTTGGAGAAGGGAAGACTCGGGAAGGACGTAGGGAAGTTTAACATGGCCTTGGCGCTTTACGTAGCTGCTATGGTCCGGTGTGGCCATCGGGATCAAGGGGATGGTATAGAACACCGGTACGAATACGCGGAGAGGCTTTTACAAGGGGTGACGTCAAAGGGGTCACAGGGTCAGGAACAACAAACTGAAGACAATGAGACGACTACACCTGCAAAGGTGGCTCTGAAGTTTAAAGACCTGGACAAGAAACGGGCTAACACAGACTCTGTGCTGACTGGATACGCGCAATTGCTGTTAGAAGGGATAGCAAACGACAACAACATGTTAGAAATAGAAGCGATCAAAAGCCTCGGTGACTTGTACCTGAAAAGAGGAACAGAAACTGGAGACACTAGAGACTTGACCAGAGCTACTGCTCTGTACAACACGGCACTGGCGCGGTGTAACAACGTTCAGGGAACAGTTGTCATTGTCCACCGCTTACTGTACACATCCAAAATCAGGCAGGACATCACCACAAAAAGCATAAAAGTGAGCGTTAGAGATCCCAGTTTCTTCCCTTGACATTACTCATGTACTTTCTTGCTTGTTTATCTTTTTTACCTTGCTTTTAAGTTATGTTTTAGGTAGCGTTTGCAAGTTTGTGTATGTGTGAATTCCCGTGTGTAAACATTAATTATGTTAATGATGACATCATTTGCAAAAATTATCAAAAAATGCGATATGATGACTCTTCTTATAATAATAAGACAGATGGTCTACGTCTGTTATTTGTTGTTATATGATCAACATATAAAGCGTCTGCAAATGAGGATCTTATTTATAAACGTAAACAAGTATTGTACACCAGTTGTAATTATAAGGTTAAAATCATTTGGCCAAGGTTTGGAGTCGTACATGTATAGTAAGTTTTACTATGATTTGGGGTTGAGTGCATGTTTTTTTTTAGGAAAGAATAGTTCCGGTAGTGGTGACTGTGTTTCCAGAATGTTTGGTCTGTGCATAGACGAAGAATTTGGTATAATGACGACATGTGCCCCATCACATGGGTCCATGTAATCAAGGATTCCCAAATGATCATCAGTCACCACATTAAGAACTGGCGATTTTACGTTGGCCTTCTTCGACTAACGTCAGGTGCTTTACCCTTCACCATTCGCCAAATTTCAATTGTGCGTTGAATAACACGATTACCAACCTCTTAATCGTTTCTGTCCTTTCTATCGGTTGTCTTAGAGGTCAACTCGTACCCAACGACAACAAAACGTGAGAAGACGGAATGACCACTCCTTTCCCTCCTCAAGTGCCCCCCCAAGTGCTAATAGCCGAATGCGCCGTAAACACAGGTAGGTACACGGAATGCTGTTTCTTTATTACTGATATTTCTCATATAGTGTAATATTATAAAGCTGTATGCATTGAAGAATAATGAAATAGACATGTTGTTATTCCTCTTTAGTGCCCCGAAACTACAGAAAGCTGAAAACACTACAGGAGTTGACGATGACAAGTAAGTGCCACCCAATTTTTTCTTCTTTATTTTTTTCACTAAAAAGTACACTCTAATTCACATAATTGATAAAGAAATTACATAAATCCACTTTGTTCCATCCTAGGACTTTCAGACATGTGACAGATGGAGCTAAGGAAGATAGGAATACATTATATATATATATATATGCATAATATTTGAAAATACTAAAACACCGTCGTTGAAGAGATTCATTTGTCACGTATGTACACAGTTAATAGAATTTCATCAATCAGTGACTGCTTTTCAAAGGTAAACACACGTACCTCCAAATTTTCGATATACTCCGCAAGGAGGAGGAGGAGGAGGGGTGAGGGGCAGAAAAACCACGCAAGTCTCGACTTAGCTCTCGCAACTCTCGCGAGAACTGGGTCACTCCGTTATCGTGGATCTTGTCAATGATTTATGAAAAATCTATTAATCCTCAAGCACCCGACCTTTTTTTGCGACTAAAATGACCGAGTGGGGTCCAAACGGACCCCAAAATGTTTTGTTCATAAAATCTCAGTTACAATTCCTATCGGTGATCATTGTATATACATTGCTTCGTCAATGTAAGAGGAATATTTCGACATGTAAAGGTGTTGCTAATTCCACCTCATTATCATAATTTATGCAAAAGATCAGAAGGACCATCTTTTGCACTAAAGCTATTCTGACCAGAGAGGGGGATTTTGAGGCCCTCAGCAACCTTTATGACGCATTAATCATGAACGGCTAGTGCTACAGCTACGAAACTTGGTCATATATCACAAAATATTGTATGCAAAATTTTTTTGTCAATAAAGTATATTTGTCATTATTTGAGGTTGCCATGGCAACGGAATTATGACAGACATATTTTTGCCAAAATTTGCCAATTTCGATTTAAACAAGGTTTTCTTGGTAAACAATGCTTGTTTTCTTACAGCAATAAAATTCTATGAAATTCAATGCTATTTTCATAATTCAAAATTTATAATCTATGCTTATTTCATGACGTCATTAGTCAAAATCCAAGATGTCCACCATTATTAGCTTCATGACGTCATAATGTCGTCATATTATATGTTGATGACACATAAGTTGTTCTGAGGATTTAGTTTTACTTGTTTATTATGCTCTGAAAGTTTAGTGGTTATTCGATAAATAGTTAGGGAGTTAAATTCAAAAGTTTGTTAAAAAACCTACACTTTTTTCGGTGATCACGGACTTTCTTTATAGCTTCCACAGTATTGTACCAATCTGCATAAAAACTTAGGAGAAGGTATAGAAGATATTGGCTGACAAAGTCACGGAAGGAATTTTTCTTAAGATTAAAAATGTTTAAATGGCACTGCAAAATGTACGCCTGGGGTCCAAACGGACCCCACTCGGGTGTTTGAGGGTTAACTAAAACACCGTAATGTTGAATAACGGGGATTTCATATTATTTTGCTTATCAACATTAGCAAAGTTTTCGATTCTAGAATATTGTACGTGTATTTATTTAACTTCTGAAATTTACATGTGCAGTACTATTATAAATCAGATACGATTCGAATGATAAATTATTGCGAAATATTTAAGGGTTAATGACCTGCCCGGAGGTGTATATGTTGTCATAACGCTTGGTCCTCATAAAACCACCTCGTTCGCTTCGCTCACTCGCTGGTTTTATTCGATGGTCATAGCAAAGGACCAGGCGTTATGACACCATATGCATCGAGGAATAGGCGGGTCATTAACGCTCTTATCACATAGCCCATCCTGGTCCATCCAAACTGACCCATACAAAAGACAAAAAAAATCCTTGTTATAACAAATACGTCCTTTATTAGATAATTTTTCATACATGTTCCATACTATGTCATACAGGTCTATGAACATTGTAGGTAACAACTTGACTTCTCAGATCAAAGACAAACTCTGACGTCTGTGTTAATTTTATGATAACGGAATGCTTCATTTGTCGAGTGAATTAGAACTGTGTATGTACATATCTCAAATGTATTTCTGTCGCAAGGCTAACATCAAGAATAAAACAATGATACAATAAGTTTAAGAATTGTATAGTGTTTCTAGAGACAAACGAACTACTAATGCAGCTTAGCAGCAAAGCCAAATCGCTATGATACAAATAACAAAGGTATCCTCAAGGTAACCTTGATGGGATCGCTTTCTGTTTTCCTTTACCGCCACGGGTTCTCCCCTGGTTCCGCTGGTTCCTGTGTGTCTCCTCAAGCTTCCCGTGACTCGAACAATGACTCTAAATCTGTCTCTGAGATTTTAAGTTGTAAAACTGCTGCAGAATTTCCGTACGGAGTTGTAAGATGGAGGGCGAATCTTAAAAAGATAAGGTTGTCATTGTGGGTTGTTCCACTAATTACAGTGGGGGCGGGGTGTGAAACATTCAGTTTTCGGTCGTTCTATTTATGTTCGACTTGAGTTGAAAGAATTTTTATCTTTTCATATATTTTACGTTTATTTGTGTTATTTGTGGTAGTTAAAGACCGTAGTTTCTTTGAAGAAAGAAACGCGCTATCGATGTTAACAGGAGAGGCATCACCCCCTGCAATGTCCTTTGTTCCTCTTTGTGCCTGTACTTCTGATTGGTTCAAACTTTCAAAAGTGAAATGGGGCCTTCTGATTGGTCTAAGTCCCCTGGCTATATGATAATTTGTTTTATCTCATGACAAATTTACAGTGCATACGAAGACCACCTACATGACGGCATCAGAGCCCTGCAGACTGGAGACCTGGACACAGCAGAACAAAGTTTTGCAGCAGCGCTTAAGCCTGTTCATGTCCAAGGTGAGTCTAAGCATAAAATTGATTCAAGAAATTTAAAAGTAACTGCTTATCCACGACCCTTCGTTCTTTTCTGCACACGGATATATGTTTACTGAAAACCTGTCTCTACATGTATTTTCCATGTCATCGTCGCGTTTTAGAATATAGAAACAGTTATGACCTCTGCCTTTTGTGGGGGTTTAGCATCAAAGTTAAGTCGTTAAGGTATGCGCAAAGGCAAATATAAATTGATAATATAAGAAGATTAAGACTGATGATTTTTTTTATTTACAGGTCAACACAGGAAGGAGGCAGAGCCCCTGTACATGTTGGGCAAGGTCTATCTGAAGAGAGGAATCCAGTCAAAGGACGGAGGCGATTTCACCAAGGCTGCAGCACTCTGTAATGCAGCACTGGTAAGATCGAGTAGAGACGATATAGAACAAGCAATCAAGGAAATAACTCAAGCATTTGTTAAGCAAGTCCTGAAGATAGAAAAGAAGGTACACAGTGAAGGACTACGTAGAAAAAGAGATCACAAGAATTGAACAAGAAGTAGATCCTTATAGCCTTGATGATGAGGACCCGAAGATAAAAGAGGTGGAGATGGAGAGGGTGGAAGCAATCAAAGTATTGTGTCAGACACTGGTTCATCAGCGTAAAGCGTTCATAGCTGGCCTTGTAGATGAATGCATGGACTCCGAGGTAATGGGTCCCCCTCCCTGTAAGTACGCCATGATAGGTTTGGGTTCACAAGCCACAGGATTGGTAACTCCATACTCTGACCTGGAATTTGCCATTTTGGTAGAGGAGGAAACAGAGCCTAGTGTTAGCTATTTCCGCAATCTCACACATTATCTGCATCTTAAGGTGATAAATCTGGGAGAGACCATTCTCCCTGCCATGGGGATTAAATCGCTTAATGATTTCTACTCCGGCGACCCATTAGACAGCTGGTTTTATGACTCAGTAACACCACGCGGTTTTGCGTTCGATGGAGCCATGCCTCATGCATGCAAGACTCCATTTGGCAGGGGTAGAAACAGCACAGGAACAAGCGAACTCATCCGAACACCAAGAAATATGACCAACCTTCTGAAAGACGACCTTACTCTCCATTTAAAGAAAGGCTACCATCTTGCTAGTATACTGGGAAATGTGTCTTTAATTACAGGAGACCAGGCCTTGGTAGATGAGTATAGGATGTCGTGGGCTCAGGAATTCCAAGGCAATAATGGTGAAGTTCCGCTGGAAATGGCAATTTTTTTATTGGGTGAGAATGTGTCGACTTTTAAAACCCAGGCTCTCACTGCCGAACTGCGGAATGTTAAGAAAGAAATCTATCGCTTTTCAAGCCTTGCAGTGTCCTTTTGGGCGCTACTTCATAACATACAACCGACCACAATCTGGGAGACTATTCAGGAGCTAAGAAACAGTGGAGTCGTCAATAGTGAGAACGCACACCACTTGATGGTGCTGGTCAGCATCTCAGCAGAACTGAGGCTGCGGACATACATGAACAATCGTGGTCAGGTGGAAAACATGTCAGTCTTATGGTCAATGTCGCGATCGACCTATACGGGCATTGAAGAGAAACTACAAAAAGTGTTTTACATCTCAAGTACAAAACAGCTCATGAGATATTATTATACAGAAAGACCACTGAAGTACTTTATCTCACAACTGACCAACCCTAATCAGGCGGTGAAAGAACCACCAATCTTCTTTGACAATTCTTCAAAGCTGAAAGCAGAGGTATATAAAAGTCTTTGCGATTTTGAAAATCTTAAGACATGTTCAGAACAAACGCTGCACAGTTATCTATCGAAATATGGTGAAAACATTACACACAGTGATATTGCAGACTCACTTGATAACTTGGCTTTTGCTTTGGGGACACTTGGTGATCACGAAAAGGCTGTCCGCCATTATGAACAGTCATTACAGATGAAGCGGAGTATATATGGAGAGGATACTGCACATCATGACATCGCCGGCTCACTTAACAACTTGGGTAACGCCTGGAGTAACCTTGGGGACAACAGAAAGGCGGTAAGCTATTATGAACAGGCACTACAGATGGTGCGGAGTATCTATGGAGAAGACACTGCACATCCTTACATCGCCGCCTCACTTAACAACTTGGGTAACACCTTGAGTAACCTTGGTGATCACAGAAAGGCGGTCAGCTATTATGAACAGGCACTACAGATGAAGCGGAGTATATATGGGGTAGACACCGCACATCGTGACATCGCCGACTCACTTAACAACTTGGGTAACGCCTTGAGTGACCTCGGTGATCACAGAAAGGCGATCAGCTATTATGAACAGGCACTACAGATGGAGCGGAGTATCTACGGAGAGGACACCGCACATCCTGACATCGCCAACTCACTTAACAACTTGGGTAACGCCTGGAGTAACCTTGGTGATCACAGAAAGGCGGTAAGCTATTATGAACAGTCACTACAGATGAAGCGGAGTATCTATGGAGAGGACACCGCACATCCTGACATCGCCGCCTCACTTAACAACTTGGGTGGAGCCTGGCGTAAACTTGGTGATCACAGAAAGGCGGTCAGCTATTATGAACAGGCACTACAGATGAGGCGGAGTATATATGGGGAGGACAATGCACACCCTGACATCGCCGGCTCACTTAACAACTTGGGTAACGTCTGGGGTGACCTTGGTGATCACAGAAAGGCGATCAGCTATCATGAACAGTCACTACAGATGAAGCGGAGTAATTATGGGGTAGACACTGCACATCCTGGCATCGCCACCCCACTTAACAACTTGGGTAGAGCTTTGAGTAGCCTTGGGGATCACAGAAAGGCGATCAGCTATTATGAACAGGCACTACAGATGAGGCGAAGTATCTATGGTGAGGGCACTGCACATCCTGACATCGCCAGCTCACTTAACAACTTGGGCAACGCCTGGGGTGACCTTGGTGATCACAGAAAGGCGGTAAGCTATCATGAACAGTCACTACAGATGAAGCGGAGTATATATGGGGAGGACAATGCACATCCTGACATCGCCGCCTCACTTAACAACTTGGGTAACGCCTGGATTAACCTTGGTGATCACAGAAAGGCGGTAAGCTATCATGAACAGTCACTACAGATGAGGCGGAGTATCAACGGAGAGGACACCGCACATCCTGATATCGCCAGCTCACTTAACAACTTGGGTAACGCCTGGGGTGACCTTGGTGATCACAGAAAGGCGGTAAGCTATTATGAACAGTCACTACAGATGAAGCGGAGTATCTATGGTGAGGGCACTGCACATCCTGTCATCGCCATCTCACTTAACAACTTGGGTAACGCCTGGGGTGACCTTGGTGATCACAGAAAGGCGGTCAGCTATTATGAACAGTCACTACAGATGGAGCGGAGTATCTATGGTGAGGGCACAGCACATCCTGCCATCGCCAGCTCACTTAACAACTTGGGTAACGCCTGGGGCGAGCTCGGTGATCACAGAAAGGCGGTCAGCTATTATGGACAGTCACTGCAGATGAGGCGGAGTATCTACGGAGAAGACACTGTACATCCTGACATCACCGCCTCACTTAACAACTTGGGTGAGGCATGGAGGAAACTTGGGGATCACAGAAAGGCGGTAAGCTATTATGAACAGTCGCTGCAGATTAACCGGATTATCTATGGTGAGGGCACTGCACATCCTGACATCGCCGCCTCACTTAACAACTTGGGTAACGCCTGGGGTGACCTTGGTGATCACAGAAAGGCTGTCAGCTATTTTGAACAGTCACTACAGATGAAGCGAAGTATCTATGGTAAGGGCACTGCACATCCTGACATCGCCAGCTCACTTAACAACTTGGGTAACGCCTGGGGCGATCTTGGTGATCACAGAAAGGCGGTCAGCTATTATGAACAGTCACTACAGATGAAGCGGATTATCTATGGTGAGGGCACTGCACATCCTGGCATCGCCAGCTCACTTAACAACTTGGGTAACGCCTGGGACGACCTCGGTGATCACAGAAAGGCGGTCAGCTATCATGATCAGGCACTACAGATGAGGCGGGGTATCTATGGCGAAAACACCGCACATCCTGACATTGTACAATCACTTAACAATTTGTGCGCCGTTTGGAGAGATCTCGGTGATTTTGAAAAGGCCATTTACTATCTTCAACTGAGAGTACAAATGAAACAGGTCATCGCAACTTCAGATAAGTAATTAGCAGCAGACCGTCCCATACGTAGATGCTGTAAACGACTTTTCTATCTTGATGCAAGGAATAATCTTATTTTACAACATTTTCCTGATATAACAGATTTTAGACCTGGAAAGGCCTCACAAAAGTGGGTATTATCATGATAGATTGTGTAATGAAAATGTTATGGTATATTTACTGTTACTGTAATGTAATGCTATAATGTAGTCCGCTGAGCATGTTCTTCAACTTCAAAGGAAGTTGGCTAGGCTATATATGCGTCACATGTGTTCATTCCATGATTCAGTCAATTAGAAGTTATTTCTATTGTGGATCAATGATATTTGTCTATTCAAACCATACAATAGAATAACAGACCCAAATCATAAAATCGTATGTCGAGATTAGTTTAGTCTAATATTCTAGCGGTAAGTCAACATTGATATAAACTCATGCATACAAGCTACTGCATATGTGTATATATAATTGAGAAGTCATGTTATATGTTATGATATAACTAATGTCTTTAACAATAACCAATAGCTTTTATCATCCTGTTGTCCTGAGACATTGTTCTAAATCTATATGTACAGTTTTGTTGTAAAATGCATGTAAAGGAAATATTTGTAGCGTGTTGCAATGTGTGTTTTCCGATCTTTGGTCTTCAAATGTGACATCATAATGTTTAGACCACAATCATTTGATTTCATTGATGATATCACCTAAAAACTGATGCGAGCGTGCGCAAAAAATTCGATCATAACATGATATGTCTGAAATTGAAGTGGTTACGAAGATTGTCAGAATTATCAGCCACCATAAAGACTGGATAACAAACTTTAGATCATAATTGTTCACTCATCAGGCGGTATATATTCTAGGTTGTCTTGTTTTAGAAGATGACGTAACAAACATGGGCCTATTAAGTGATCCCACTGCGCCCAAGATTATGTTTCACCTTAAAAGGAAAATACCTCATAGCATTTTGAAAGGGACATATAATATATATTTGTAGAAAAAGGACATAATTTTGTTGCCTGTTCCAACCTTGTCACCTATCAAAAAGACAAAGAAGGATTGAAATCTGAATATGGTAGCCCTTCAGAACGTAACATTCTATACCAAAAACAGACTCAACTACTTTTAAACGTAGAATGCTTAAGAAACATAACATATATCATTCATGGCCTTAGATCATCCCATTGTTTTGTTTTCCAAGCGTCCATTGAATGGGTATTGTTATTCTTTTGTTTCTCAAATGTCTATTGAATGAATATTGTCATTGTTCTGTTTTGTTTTTCAATTGTCTATTAAATAAATGCTTTAATTTTTTTTTATTCTGTCTATTGAATACATAGTCATTGTTTTGTTTTTCAAATGTCTATTGGGTGAATATTGATATTGTTTTGTTTTTTAAATGTACATTGAAATTCTAAATTTCTATTGAATTAATAGTTTCATTATTTTATTGTCTATTGAATTAATTTAGATGGGTTTGATATCGAAAACAAACTAGAGGTCGACGATGTCACTCCTATGTGAAATTATTTTTGACTCTTTTAATTTGTGTCTTTTTCATTTGTAGTTTATTCCGTTGAATATGTAATAAACGTTTTGATAACATGACATGTTTCAATTGATCGATACCCCTCACTCTGTGCCGAACGCAACTAGTATATGACAAATATAGAACTGCGAAAACTCAGCTTAAAGAACGAGTCTTGGAGAATGGTTACTAACTTGACATCAGCACAATTACCTTTGACTTCCTATATCAGTGATGCACATACAAAGATTCTTTCATCTTGCAGTGTGACAACTAGTAGTACTTGTTCCATCAACTTTACTTCTAGCCTCCACCAAGCCTTCATGCGAGGGTGCGGGGGTCGTAGAATTCGGGGAAAAAATCGTGAAATTGGCCAATGGGGTCAGTCCACTCTAATTATAAGGTTCATGTTCCCCTCCGGCTGCGCGGCCGGCCAACTCCACTGGTTGCAAAATACTCCTGTCAATTTTTTCTCCCTATAATAGCCAGCGTAGTCAGTTTGGTAGAGACTACCTTACTTCCATAATTTGTCACTTGTCTGTGACTAAGACATTCATCCATTTCAAAGGAAAGCTGACACTATGAATGACGTTGCCGCCTTCTCCAGAGACAGATAGAATATAACTACTAAATAATGATGCTGGTTCTGCTCACTTCGTCTCAACTCAAGTTCCCTCCGCTATTGCCCTCCAGACAGACAGCTGGACAATGGTTTACTCAAACTGTAAAACATTAGTTACTTCATCTCACCTTGTCACCGGGTTCGTTAATAGTTCACGCAAGACAGGTATGTTAGGCTGTCTGACATGTGTGGTGTTTAGCCGTAAGGACGGGTACATGTGCGTCTTTGTGTCTTCGTGTGCGAGTGATTGTGTATGTGTGAATAAAACTGCTTTTGTGTGAATAACTGGTCTAATAAGAAACTAATTAGCTAGAAAAAAGACTTATGTTATAAAAGGAACCACTAGAATTGCAACAGTTTAACGAAGGCGTAGTATTGTTAAAAACACTTAGTTCAACACGCTCAGCGTTTTAGAAAAACACCTTTATTTAACCGAACACAGACGGACTACTATGGTCTGAACCACCCTGAAGTTAGCAGCCGTTTCGTCAGCCGATTCCAGCAGCCGATTCCAGCAGCCGATTCGGGCTATAGTAAAGCTAGCATCCGATTCGAACACATCACTATTTATCATTATTTTCTTATTCATCCCATTTATCAGATTTTCCCAGTTAAAGTGACCTAAATGAATAGAACAACGCTTCCTTGAAGACGTTAGTGAAAAATTTTAAAGTCAGGATATTTTAGATGGTCAAAAAAAGAACAAAAATAAAGAAAATGATTATGGGAGCGTCCTCTATTGGCATTAGTGTAAACTGTCATCTTAAGCTGCCGGTCATAATGGCTTACAGTCTTTTTAAAAACTACTGATAGCTAACGATCTATTGCGCCCTCTAACAGTTTCAAAACTTACCTACCGGATTTAATTAACCTTCCTCAGGGAAACTTCAAAGGGATTTAAAACTTCGAGCCTTCATAGCTACTGTATGGAGTGGACGCCTTTCTGCTACTAAACTTAATGAGGCATGTGACTTCAGTTCGGTAATGATAGCTAACAGCCGACTGCTTCTTATACAGGTTTTAAATTTTACCAGCCAGATTTAATTAACTTCCCAAAATGACAGTAATTGGGTACATAAGACTAGGATTTCTAACGTCCCTCCACTTTTGCTATTGTAGTAGCTATAGAGACGGGCTTTCTGTTACTAAACTAAATGAGGCATGTAAACTTCAAAGATCAGTAATGATAGCTAACAGTATAGCACCGCTTACAAAAGTTATAAATATTACCTGCCAGATTATAAAATTAACCTCCCACAGGGACACTAATTGGGTACATGAGACTAGCATTTCAAACTTCCTGCCACTTTTCCTAATGTAGTTAAGACGGGCTTTCTGTTACTTAACTAAAAGAAGGCAGTAAACTTCAAAGATCATTAATGATAGCTAACAGTCTAGTACTCCTTACAAAGGTTTTAAATTTTACCTGCCAGATTTAATTAACCTCCCAAAGTGACACTAATTGGGTACATGAGACTAAGATTTCGAACTTCCCGCCACAAATGCTAATGTAGTAGAGACGGACTTTCTGTTACTAAACTAAATGAGGCAGGTAAACTTCAAATATCACTAATGATAGCTAACAGTCTAGTACTTCTTACAAAAGCTTCAAATTTTACCTGCCAGATTTGATTACCCTCCCGCAGGGACACTAATTGGGTCCATGGGACCAGGATTTCAAACTTCCCGCCACTATTGCTAATGTAGTAGAGACGGGCTTTCTGTTACTAAACTAAATGTGACAGGTAAACTACAAAGGTCAGCTATGATAGCTAGTAGTCTAGTACTTCTTATACAAGTTTTAAATTTTACCTGCCAGACTTAATCAACCTCCCACAGGGACACTAATTGGGTACATTAGACTAGGATTTCAAACTTCTCGCCTTTATTGCTACTGTATAAAGTAGACGCCATTTGGCATTAAACTAAATTGTACAACATGTACCACAGTTCATTGTCTTTAAATTTAAACTAGCTTCAGCGATCTTAACGTACCAGCAATGAAAAGTCGAAATTTTGAATGATATTCTTTAACGTGTGATATGTATTCTATGGGGGCGGAGGAAGGGGGCGCGGGGACTAAGATATGCTTCCGGGCTAAGTATCTCAGTCATTGTGACAAAATAAGACTGACAGAGGCAAGATGCAGCTGCTGCGGAATGCAGAAATTGAATATACATAGAGACTACATGTAAGCTCAGAGTATGCCTGACTTCATTCTTAAACTACCACGTCATTGTCCGTAATTCCCACATCACCCAATTTGACTTCTGATTCAGCATAGACCTTCTAATGTTTCTGTGTGTAAATGAGGTGAACCTAAAACAGCCTTGGACACGTCAAAACACCAGGCCTAACACAAACAGGTAAGCATGACTACAGCACTGCAGTTGAATGATCAAGTCGTTGCGGCGTGAACAGAAAGCAAACAGCTCTTTTCAACTCAGACATCGCTTAGACAAAGCAAGGTGGTGTCCACGACAGTGGTCTTTTGTAAGGGTAGGCGCAAACACTGTTTCGGGGGAGCAAATAAGTAGTAGGAGACCAGCTTCTGGCCTGCGCACTTCGTACGTTTTATGCAGGTAGACAGGTTACCTGATATGTTTACGAATATTTGCGACTCTTTAGTGTATTTAAGCTTTGACCTGTGAACTTGCAAATGACGTAATGTTGACACGGACAATGTTACACCCCTAAAGCTAACAGTGACGTCAGTCTCTGTGGGTATAAGTAGACCTTCCTTTAACACGGCATAACTTCGCCATGTTGAGGGTCTGTGAGAAACTCCGTGAAGCGGACGCGAAGGGCAGGAGGTACGGACTAGCCCGTGCGGAGACAGACTACCTCCGTGGCCTGGTGGACGCCACGGCTGACAAGGACAGGCTGGCGGAAGTGGAGTTGCTCAAAAGTCTGGGTGATGTGAACTTGGAGAAGGGAATACTCGGGAAGGATGTAGGGAAGTTCAACATGGCCCTGGCGCTTTACGTAGCTGCTATTGTCCGGTGTGGCCATAGGGATCAGGGAGAAGGTATAGAACACCGCTACAAATACGCGGAGAGACTGTTACAAAGGGTGACGTCAAAGGTGTCACAGGGTAAGGAACAAGAAACTGAAGACAAGGAGACGACTACAAATGCAAAGGTGGCTCTGAAGTTTCAAGACCTGGACAAGAAACGGGTTGTCAGTTATAAAAAAGACTCTATGCTGGTTGGATACGCACAGTTGATGGTAGAGGGAATAGTAAACGATAACAACATGTTAGAAACAGAAGCGATCAAAAGTCTCGGTGACGTGTACCTGAAAAGAGGATCAGAAACTGGAGACACTAGAGACTTGACCAAAGCTACTGCTCTGTACAACACGGCACTGGCGCGGTGTAACAACGTTCAGGGAACAGTTGCTATTGTCCATCGCTTACAGTACACAGCCAAAATCAGGCAGGACATCACCACAAAAAACACAAAAGTAAGTGTTAGCGATTAAGATAATCTATGCACCTCGCTATTACCTCCACGAGAAATGGAGGTATAGTTTTGGGCTTGTGTGTTTGTATGTGTGTGTTTCCGGATAGTCGGATATGTTTGGTCAGCATAACTTTAGAACCTCTTAATGGACTACAATGATATTTGGAATGTGGCCCACATTGTAGGTAGGGGATGGGAGGACGAAGGTAAAGGTCGATTTTGGGCCCCCTGGTAGGTGACATTGGTACTGCAGCAGAACTTCCATTTTTTATGTTTTGGTGCCAGATAGCTTGTGATGTAAGAGCTTGTGATGTAAGAGAGATGTTTGGGTCCCCTGACAGCTTGCCTTAGAACTACAGGGGCGTTTTGGTCAAAATCTTCCAAGGAGCATAACGTAACATAGGACCGACGGATTTTCATGATAATTAGTATTCGGGTGTCTGTGGTAGAGATATACATCATTAAGTGAAAATATGCAAATTTGACTTAATTTGCAAACGTAATGATGAAAATATATATTTACTGTATTTCCAATATAGGACTCAAATACATGTCACATATGTACTTTGTGGCAGGTGGAAGATTAGCAAATGCCAATTTGCATAATTAATGTGAAAGTGTCCTAATTCCTCTTGGTATTTGTAGTAAATAAGTGTACATTAGCAAGCGTACATTATGCAGATGTAAAAGTCATTTGCATAACAAGAATATTTCATAGTGGCATGAGGTCTCAGAACTATTGTTTCTTTTGTTTTTCTTCTACTATGATTTGGGCGAGTATCTGTATCTTTGAGGAATGAATATTTCCAGAAGTAGTGAATAAATTTTCACAATGTTTGGTCTGTGCATAGATGATGATAACGGCGTAATGATGATGTTTGCCCTCTTATTTTTGTCCCATGTAGTCAATGATGCTCCAATAAACAACCAGTCACCACATTTACAACGTACACCTTTTTACGTTGGCCTTCCTCCATGCAATGACGTCCATGCATGCCCATTCGTCAAAGTTTTAATAATTAGATAACACGATTTCCTACATGTAAATCATTCCTGGCTCCCTATTGGTTCTTGTAGAAGTCAACTCCAACACAACGACTACAAAACGTGAGAGGAAGGAAGGACCAATTCTCTCCATTCTCAACTGCACCCTCAAGTGACAACACTAATGACCGAATGCGCCGTAAACACATGTAAGTACAGGGAATGCTAATTATTTATCATTGAGTATCCCATGAGGTATACAAAGTTCTGTGTATTGTAGAATAATGAAATAAACATTTTGTTATTCCACTTCAGTGCCCTGGAAATACAGAATGCTGAAACCCAGACAGAAGTCGACGGCGACAAGTTAGTGTCACTTTGTCCTTTGTTTTGTATTTTAATTGAGTATTGAATATACATTCTCGGCATTGTAATTTGTTCACAGGAGTTTAACGTAACCTGTATGCAAATGCAAAAATGCCAAACAACTATGGTTAACAAAGCTACGGATATATCTTCGTGATATTTGGTATATGGGTAGGTGTAGGCAAAAACAAGGTAAATGTTTGATTGTGAACCGCCTGGTGACCTGCTGTACTGCAGCAGAACTTCCGGTTACCTGTTCCATTCTCTGGACATACCCATTTACGGTTGATGCCTCTTGGGTTCATAAATAAGTCGAAAATCTTTGCCCCCTACATGTACATGTAGCTGAGTTAGAGAGGGACATACTAATAATAGAAATATATCAGATATGCTGATAAATGCTGATCTGCTCCCCTCTGCATGTTTTCTTTTCATTTTATATCTTCATTTGTTTTTAATTGTTGAATATGTGCTGAAAGAAATCAAAGGAAATCAAAATGATGATATAGATTGAAAAGAAAACATGCCGGGGGCGCAGAAGCATATGCAGCTCCCCTCAAAAACTAGATAGTAATGGAACGCAATGAAGATAATCATAGCTAAACAATAATTTATTTTCCAGGCCTGACGTATCTCGTTGTCTATGAGTTGTAGAAGGAAGATATAAGTTGAATAGTTTTCCGAAAGCCATATCTGTGTGCATGTAGAATATAATTATCATCTAGGTGCTTCAACATTCGTTTGCACACTACTTTTTCTAAGATTTTTGAAAATGTCGGTAAGATAGATATGGGTCGATAATTTGTGAACACACAGGGATCTCCAGATTTGTACAGAGGAATTACTTTGGCTACTTTTAAATCGGAGGGCACTTTTTCAGTTTCAATAACTTTTAAAGACACGAGAAATGGGATCAAGAATTTCTGAAGCGACCTGTTTCAATAGTGAGACATTGATTTCATCCGGTGCTGCATTTTTAGATTAAGAATTGTGTCATGAATTTCCACTGTGCTGGGCGCATCAAAATTATAAGGAATAAGAGAATGTTGTCTATTTTGTTTGCCAAAGAAAGACCAATATCCACAAAAAAATCATTAAATTTGTTGACTATGTTTTTCATTTGCATAATATATTAAAAAGTACTAAACTACTCAAATGTTAAATGACGGGGTTTCTTACTATTTTGATAACAGCCATTTAGTAAAGCTAAATTTGATTAATTAGTTTCTCAACATGTTAATATATTTGATATCTGTGGTTAGTTTCAGCTCAGATGCGCTGTGCTACATATAAGATACCATTAGCATTTTTTTAAAAATCGTAATAATTTTATCATGACATCTTTACAGTGAATACGAAGAACATCTACAGGATGGCTCCCGGGCCCTGCAGACTGGAGATCTGGACAAAGCAGAGCAAAGTTTTGCAGCTGCGATCAAGTCTGTTCATGTCCAAGGTGAGTCTAGGTACTGTGCACTTAGTTAAAAAAAATTACAGCTAACTTCTTATAAATGGTGAACGATTCTTCTTTTCGACACACAAAACTATGTTCACTACAAATCTGTGTTATTTGTATAAACTTTAATTGTTATCGCCATTAAATCCTTTCATATAAGGCAAACAAAACACGGATGACTACAAATTTTGGGGTTTAACCACGAAAGTTAAGTTGTTGGTTAACAATATGCCAATACAAACATAAATTCATCACGAAGATAAGTAAATACTCGTAAGGTCGACATTTGCTTAAGAGCAAATATAGCATATTTCAGCCATCTCCCTCCCAATGCGACAATAGACTGTTCCAAAATCACCTATGTGCAAAAATGGAAGACTTCTGCTTAAAAATCACTTCTACTAATCAAACTTTAGCCCAATAATGAATCTTACAAAATCCAAAAATCCTGCAAGAATAGACCCTTTCGGTGCACCTCATGTGAATTTGCACAATAGACCAGTCCAGAAATACTCCCACTGAAAATCTGGCCGTTTGAATAAGAAACCAAGTCCAAAATTGAACTTAGCAAAAAAGGTCCCGCGCGCATGAAAAGGTAAAATAGATCAGACTAAAAACACTTCCGCTAAAAAACGGAACTTTGAATCATCACCAGTCCGAAACAGAATTTGAAAAAAAAGGCCTCCGTACAATAATGGAGTCTTCCTGTGATACCCCTGTACATGTGTAAAATGCAGCAGTCCAAAAATACAACTCTAAAATAGGACTTTGATATAACCACCAAAGTAAGACCAAAAATAGATTTTTTAAAATGCCCCCCTCCGTGTGAGAATGGACTCTTCCAACACACCCCTTGTAAAATTGCGAAATAGACTACTGAAGGACTTTACATAATCACCAGTCCACCAAGGAATTAAAAAATGAACCCCTCCGTACAAGAATGGACTCTTCCAGATAACGCCAGGCTCGCTGATTGGCTGCCAAATGCGAAATCCTTCGGAGGATACTGATTCAGGCTAAGTGATTGGTTAAGTTATATGAATATGTCCAGGCAATGGGGTTAAAATCACCAGGCTTGCACATGCGGTCTTGAGGTGGGGGGTCAACGACCTTGAGGACGTTGACCCCTGTGGCCATCGGTAAATGACCCCAAAAAACCTCAAATATATCATTTCAGATCATTTTGTTGCAAACTGGGGGTACAGAAGCCAAAAATGTACTTTTTTGCCATAAAATGCCCCCCAAAACGCGAAATTAAACATTTTGTTGTACTGTATGCCAAAATTGTTATTCAATCCATGTGCACTTATGTGGAAGGCACTCCTATTTCAAGTCATTTGGTTGTAAAACGAGGGTACAGGAGCCGAAAATGCCCTTTTTGTGACAAAAATGGCAAAAAATGGTAAAATTAAGCATTTTGCTGTACCGCATGTCAAAACTGTTATTGAATCTATATGGGCATATGATCAAGGTACCTCTGTACCAAATTCCAGGTCATTGGGCTGTAATACCAGGGTACAGGGGTCCAAAATATACATAAAAATTGCTTAAAACCTTAATGAAATCATTTTAAAGGCAGATATGAACAAAATTTAAAAACGCCTCAGGGTATTGGCCCACTCTAACATTGTGCCAAATTTCAAGTCATTCGGTTCAGGAACGACGGAGATAACGTGTTTTGAAGATTTGACAGGAGAAGAAGAAAGAAGAAACATTACGAATACAATATATTTCACCATACCTATGGTATGGCTGAAATATAACAAAATTACGACTGATAATTCTTAACTCACAGGTCAGCACAGGAAGGAGGCAGAGCCCCTGTACATGTTGGGCAAGGTCTATCTGAAGAGAGGAACCCGGTCAAAGGACGGAGGTGATTTCACCAAGGCTGCAGCACTCTGTAATGCAGCTCGGGTAAGATCGAGTAGAGAAGACATACACCAAGCAATCAAGGAAATAACTCAAGCATTTGTTAAGGAAATCCTGAAGATAGAACAGAAGGTAGACAATGATGATACAGAGAAACACAAGTCGATGCTGAAGGCGGATAGGGACTATGTAGAAAAAGAGATCACAATAATTGAACAGGAAGTAGATCCTTATAGCCTTGATGATGAGGACCCAAAGATAAAAGAGGTGGAGATGAAAAGGGTGGAAGAAATCAAAGCATTGTGTCAGACACTGGTTCATCAGCGTAAAGTGTTCATAGCTGGCCTTGTAGATGAATGCATGGAGGTAATGGGCCCCCCTCCCTGTAAGTACGCCATGATAGGTTTGGGTTCACAAGCCACAGGATTGGTGACTCCATACTCAGATCTGGAATTTGCCATTTTGGTAGATAAGGAAACCCAGCATAATGTGAGCTATTTCCGTAACATCACTCATTATCTGCATCTCAAGGTGATAAATCTGGGAGAGACCATTCTCCCGGCCATGGGGATTAAGTGTCTTAATGATTTCTACTCAGACGACCCACTAGACAGCTGGTTTTATGACTCGGTAACACCGCGCGGTTTTGCGTTTGATGGAGCTATGCCACATGCATGCAAGACTCCCTTGGGCAGGGGTAGAATAAGCGAACTCATCCGCACACCAAGCAATATGACCAACGTCCTGAAAGAAGACCTTACTCTCCATTTAAAGGAAGGCTACCATCTCGCTAGCATACTGGGAAATGTGTCTCTTATAACAGGAGAACAGGACTTAGTAGATGAGTACAGGTCGTTATGGACTCAGCAATTTCAAGGCAATGATGGGAGAGTTCCACTAGTCATGGCAATTAAATTATTGGGTGACAACGTACCGACTTTTCAAACCCAGGCTCTTACTGCTGGACTTCGGAATGTTAAGAAAGAAATCTATCGGTTTTCAAGCCTTGCAGTGACCTTTTGGGCACTTCTTCATAACGTCCAACCAACCACAATCTGGGAGACTATTCAGGAGCTAAGAAACAGTGGAGTCGTCAACAGTGAGAACGCACACCACTTGATGATGCTGGTCAGTATCTCAGCAGAACTGAGGCTGCGGACATACATGAACAATCGTGGTCAGGTGGAAAATATGTCAGTCTTATGGTCAATTTCGACCGATACGGGCATTGAAGAGAAATTACAGAAAGTGTTTTACATCTCAAACAAAGAACAGCTCATGAGATATTACTATACAGAAAGACCCCTGAAACACTTCATTATGCAGCTGACGGACACTCAGCCATTGAAAGAACCACCAATATTCTTCGACAATTCTTCAGAGCTGAAAGCAAAGGTATATTACAGTCTGTGCGATTTCGAAAATCTTAAGACATGCTCAGAACAAACACTACACAGTTATCTATCGAAATATGGTGAAAACATTGCACACAGTGATATTGCAGACTCACTTGATAACTTGGCTTTTGCTTTGATGACTCTTGGTGATCATGAAAAGGCTTTCCGCCATTATGAACAGTCATTACAGATGAAGCGGAATATATATGGAGAAGACACTGCACATCCTGACATCGCCAGCTCACTTAACAACTTGGGTGCCGCCTGGGGTTACCTCGGGGATCACAGAAAGGCCGTAAGCTATTCTGAACAGTCACTACAGATGGAGCGGAGTATCTATGGTGAGGGCACTGCACATCCTGACATCGCCACCTCGCTTAACAACTTGGGTAAAGCCTGGGGAAATCTCGGGGATCCCAGAAAGGCTGAACGCTATTTTGAACAGGCGCTGCAGATGAACCGGAGTATCTATGGAATAGACACTGCACATCCCGACATCGCCAGCTCACTTAACAACTTGGGTGGAGCTTGTAATAACCTTGGGGATCACAGAAAGGCGGTAAGCTATTATGAACAGTCACTACAGATGAAGCGGAGTATCTATGGAGAGGACACCGCACATCCTGACATCGCCAGCTCGCTTAACAACTTGGGTGGAGCCTGGAGAAACCTCGGGGATCACAGAAAGGCGGTAAGCTATTATGAACAGTCACTACAGATGAGGCGGAGTATCTATGGAGTAGACACTGAACATCCTCACATCGTCGCCTCACTTAACAACCTGGGTAACGCCTGGGGTGACCTTGGTGATCAAAGAAAGGCGGTAAGCTATTATGAACAGTCACTACAGATGAGGCGGAGTATCTATGGAGTAGACACTAAACATCCTGACATCGCCGCCTCACTTAACAACTTGGGTAACGCCTGGGGTGACCTTGGGGATCACAGAAAGGCTGTCAGCTATTATAAACAATCACTACAGATAATATGGAGTATCTCTGGTGAGGACACTGCACATACTGACATCGTCACATCACTTATCAACTTGGGTACCGCCTGGAGTGACCTTGGAGATCACAAAAAGGCGATCAGTTATTATGAACATGCACTGCAGATGAATCGGAGTATCTACGGAGAGGACAATGCACATCCTCACATTGCCGGCTTACTTAACAACTTGGGTAACGCCTGGAGAACCCTCGTGGATCCCAGAAAGGCGGTCAGCTATCATGAACAGTCACTACAGATGAAGCGGAGTATCTACGGAGAGGACAGTGCACATCCTGACATCGCCTGCTCACTTAACAACTTGGGTGCAGCCTGGAGTGACCTTGGGGATCACAGAAAGGCGATCAGTTATTACGAACAGTCACTACAGATGGAGCGGAGTATCTATGGAGTGGACACAGCACATCCTGATATCGCCGGCTCACTTTACAACTTGGGTAACGTCTGGGATAACCTTGGTGATCACAGAAAGGCGGTCAGCTATTATGAACAGGCACTGCAGATGAGGCGAAGTATCTATGGAGTAGACACTGCACATCCTGACATCGCCAGCTCACTTAACAACTTGGGTAACGCCTGATGCGACCTTGGGGATCACAGAAAGGCGGTCAGCTATTATGAACAGTCATTACAGATGAGGCGGGGTGCCTATGGGGAGAACACCGCACATCCTGACATCGTACAATCGCTTTAACAATCTGTGCGTCGCCTGGAGAGAGCTCGGTGATTACGGAAAGGCCATTTACTATGTTCAACTGAGAGAACAAATGAAACAGGTCATTACAGCTTCAGATAAGCATTAAGCAGCAAACCTCCCGTCCAAAGTTGAATTTGTTATCACCAAGTACAGCAGGGGCATCTTGTCTGGGTAGTTTTAAAGAACGCTTGCAGATAGATGTGCAAAAGTTAGGTGTGACGGGTCGTTCGGTGTAATATAAGCAGCTGCTGCCGCGCCGCGTGCCTGCGAAGCTGGTGTGTTACGCCGAGCGGCGGTTATACCGGCTATATAGATACAGATACAGATACATGGTAGCTGTTTAGGACATTCCCTATCAACTTAAAACTTTTTTTTCTAAGATGTCAGATTATAGGCCTTGAAAAGCCGTCACATAATTGGGCATTATGATACAAAATGTAGATTGTGAAATAAAAGTTATGGATTTTGTTTTTCTCTAATTTGGTTCCTGTACTGAATAATGTGGTTGTGATTGACATTGTTTGACCCGTACTACTGTCATATTGGGGCGATGAACAGTTTACCTTAATCTTGTTGTATGCGTCTGTTATTGTTGACGACGAAAGACTGTACAAGGGTATGATGACTGCCTCACCCAGAAGCAAGTTGCAAAACTTTCGAGCATAATTGTTAAGAATAAAGCCTTTTATGAATGTCTACCAAGACCACTGCGATCGCTACTTCGCGTGTAAGGTCTTCATATATTTCATTGCATGAGGAACACGACTCACACAGCTCTGCTCTCCCTTATATGGTCTGTGTAACGCAAACTCCGCTGCCCTGGGTTATAACTGACCCCTCCCCGCAAGAGAGCTCGGTTGGATGTTGGGCGGGCCACTTTAAGCGCGATTTATATTGTTCTCGTCACTTACCTATTGATTTTCAAACGGACGCCAACTAAAAAGTAGTCAAATGACCACAATGATATGAAATTTGATGTTCATTGATAGCATACTATATGTATGGTGATGATGTGATGATGCCCCGAAATTTAGTTTAGGGTAGAAGACGGAACCTAAGCGCTAGCCGTTAAGATTCAAATTCTGCTTCAAGGTATCAGACCCTTGTTATTGCCTTGAAAGACGTGTTGGTTTGGTGTGTTCAGTACAGGCATATGGACATTTTACCCGCTTGCTACATATGATTGTTGGTGGACTAATATATGTCTTATAAATATCAAAATTAATAAAGGTATAGGTTGAAGCTTATAAAATTAAGTTGAAGCTTTTTAGGGGCAACTTTCCGTAATAATATGTGACTTCTAATAATATGAAAAAACCCATAGATAAGTACTGAGAACAGCATTAAGTATAATGTGATTATTACAAAATGGCAGAAGCAACTCAGTCTATGGCTTCTCTATGAGAATGAAGATGACTGTTTAAAAGTAACTATAAGGTACTCCACTGAGCATACACTTCAACGTCTAAGGGATTTGACTAGAATTTATATGATATATCACGTGTGTTCATTCAATGGTCGAGTAAATTAGATCTTACCCTGCCTAGATATTTTTTCATTGTGTGGATCAATGAGATTGACTATTTAAACTATACAAACAAACTTAACAGAACCATATTGTAACATAGAAATTCGCTATTATATCGAGGTTAGTCCAGTCTGATATTTATGTGGTAAGTCAAGATTGATTTGCACGTCAAGATTGATTAATACGCATGAAAAGATCCCAGTTATCGTATAAGTGCAGAGATGATTGAAATGCCATATTGTATACTATGCTATGATACGTGTAATAAAAACCAATGGCTTTTGTCACAGTGTTCTCCAGAGCTAGTTTTCTCCATGTACAGCTTTGTTGTAAAATACTTGTAAAGGGAATCTTCTTAGTAGCGTGTTGCAAGTGTACATTGTATATTCTAATATTTGGTCTTTAAATGTAACATCATAATTTGATGCCACACTGATTTGATTTTATCAATGAGATTTAATGGATGACATTATCTGGTCAACCGAAAAATAATGCGAGCATGCGCAAAAAGAAAGATTATAACAAATATGTCTGAAATCCAAGTGATAACGAAAGTTGTAAGAATGATAAAGGACTGGATAATAAACATAAAATTATAATTGTTCTTATTGAATGGATATTGTCACTATTTTGTTTTCAAATGTCTATTGCATGAATTCATATGGCTTCAATATCGAAAACAAACTAGAGTTCGACGATGTCACGCCTCTGTGAAATGATTATTGACTATTGTCTTATTCTGTTGTGTTTCATTTCATTGATAATGGAACCATGACCTGTGTCCTCTGTGGTGAACATAACTAGCATGTGGCAAATATACAACTGCGAAAACTCAGACCCCCCCCCCCCAAAAAAAAATAGTCATGAAGAATTGTCACATATTAACGTAACCACAGTTATGCTTATCTGCTTTCGACTTCTTATATCAGTGATGTACATATGAACTTTTCTGCGTGAAGAATTCTTACATTTTGCAGTGAGACTACTACTAGAACATGTTCCATTAACCTTACTTCCATAATTTGTTCATCATGACCTTCATCCCCACAAAGGAACATATGGCACATAGAACGCGTGTGAACTTTTGACTTCTCATCAGTCACGTCAAATCACCCACATACATCCTTTTTATTACATTACATGACGTAACTATCTCGACAAACATTAACCGAATCCAAACCTCCATCCTACTGTTCAAATACAAATATTAAGACCAGCGTTGGTTTGAGATCTTTGGGGGTGAGGAATGTGATCGTGTTGCAGGGGTGTTTGGATCAGCATGACGCATCCATCTACCATCAACCATCATCAACCACTACTATACACTACTCAAACCACTATCAAACTTTCAATATACAAACATCAAAGTCAAAAAATGTACACAACCTACATTATCTCTTACCCACATAATCAATGTAACCTCAAACACATTTCATTGTCACAACCAAACCTACGTTTCATGGAGGTGGTAGCATTTGCTGTGTAGACTAAACTTTATAGTAGTGACTGAGTACAAATACAGTCCAATGAAAGTCACCAGCCCCTTTTCTAACGTCTTTTGCGTACCAATGACGTTGTCGTCGTTAAATAAACTCAGGGACGATCGAGTTTTCCCGTGCACGGGACACGGGAGTTCTCCAGAGACAGACTAAATGTAACCACAATGATGCTGTCTCTGCTCACTTCGTCTCAACTCAAGTTCTCTCCGCTATTGCCCTCCAGACGGAGAGCTGGACAATGGTCTACTAAATCTTCATGGCATTAGTTACTATATCTCACACTGTTACCGGATTTGGAAGTAGTTCACTTCGCAGCTAGGTGTGTTAGCTTGTCTGACATGCATGCATGTTGCTAATCGGTTAGGACAGGTACATGTGTGCGTCTGTGTCTTTTTATACGAGTGTTTGTGAATAAAAGTGTTGATCACTAACAAAACACAGCTCACCTGCTTTTGTGTGAACAACTGGGCTGATGAGTAAGAAACTCATTTAGTTATGAGTCAAACGTTCCCCTATAGCATATCTACGTTGTTGGAACGTCAAAAGCATCGCCTGGCAATGTTCACTGGAACTGCAACAGTCCTGCGGAAGGCGTAGCCGGTTTGGAAATCACTTAGTCGTGCACGCTAAGTGTTACGGAACGGATGGACTCCCGTGGTCTGAATAGAGGACATACATTAAAAGGAAAAATACAAGGTGGATCACGCTGTGCACAGCATCATGCTTTGCAACCAAACACGGCAAACGACGCCGGCAGTTGAGTAAATGTACTGTTTTAAATGAATATACGACTGCAAGAGACCTTCTACTTCTGACAAAAATCATTTACATCTTGAGGGATTCTTACGTTCACATAAAGGCTCAATCACCCAGAATGTGACCTGTCCTTGGTACTGAACAGTGTTTATATTCACACACAATATCAGACACAAATACACACTACTGCTAGACACGGAAATCCATACTACTGCCATATGTGATAAGCATTTTGTATGATTTATCTATCGTCTAGTATACATGTATTTAATTTTATGGATGGCATCATTTTCAGACCTCAAATCTAATGCACGCAGGTAAGAAAATATGAAGAGCAAAATAAAGCAAGGTAGCTAACGTTACTTAATAATATTCAAATTTGAGCGGAAAAGGGTAAATGAACGGAAAAAACATGGTATCACAGACAACAAGTAATTTGTCCCTGTATTCAATAAAACAGTGAGTAACACTGGTGTTAACATTAAAATCATTACATACAAAACAGAGTATTTCTATGACAAATGAATACACAACACCAGGCCACATATACGTATATCTAAAAGAAATGAAACGCACACACACATGTACAACAGTTCATTTGACCAAATAAAACTCGCTTCAGCGATCTCAAGCTATTGGAAATGAAAATTCGAAATTTATGGCATTCTTTTAGATAGAATAGGTATGCCACTGAAAACAGAAGCAACAAGACTGTTGCTGGAGGTTACCCTCCAGTCACAGAGTAATAACATTGGGGCGGAGGGGGGGGGGGGGGGGGGGGCTGTCGCGAATACTAGGTATGTTCCCGGGCTACAATCCTAGTCATGGTGACAAAATTAGACTGGCATTAGCTTTGATGTTCATCTGATGAGACGCAGCCTCTATGAAATTAATATTTTTTCTTATATCGTAAACGAAGAACATGGACTTGATGGCTGCAAGGCCATACATAATGGAAACCTGAATGGACTAAGTGGTCTTACTCTCCAAGTAGAGGTTAGGCTCCTACTTTGAAAAAAACTTTTATGCGTTTTTATCGGGCTCTCTATTTTGTACATCTTTCTTTATGTCTAGCTCGCGGCCTAACGTTATGATGTGTCAAAAAACGTTTAAAAAAACAACAACCAGAGCCTTACATTGCGTAAAAAGTAAGCGGTGTAAAGATCGAATCTAAAAGAACACTAGACAAACACCTGAGGATGCGGTTTTGACGACCAAAAAACATGCTACCTGGCAAACTGTAATAAGAGACCAGCTCCTGGCCTGAGCTTTTAGTACGTTTTATGCAGGTAGGCAGGTTACCAAGTATAATGTTTACGAATATTTGCGAAGCTTTAGTGTAGTTAACCTTCAACCTTTAAAATGACAAATGACGTAATGTTGACACTGGCTACGTGACGCCTACGGTTATTCTGGTAGCCAGGGTACAAGATGTATTTAAGAGTATTTGCAAGCTTCAGAGTGTATTTAACCTTTGGATTGACAAATAACATCATGTGAACCAGAGGCATGTGACACCTATTTGTATTCAAGTCATACCTACAAAGCTAACAGGGATAATGCTTGAAAGGTGACACACTTCCGAGTGCTAATCCCGACTTTGAATTCCAACACAAAAGTTGCCTGAAAGAAAGAACCCGGTTACTTACATGCTTTCCTTGCAAGCTGGGACAGATATTAAGAGTATGATCATTAAATTCATACATGGTATGCTCCTATATCCGCATACGTAGGTCAATTTATTTGTACATTATTCCAAATGCGAGGCCAGATCACTCATATATGACTTTGCTGTAACTCTGAAGTAATTTTTGCTATCGATGACATGTTGTGTTTCTGTATCTGTATATAGCCTGGTAGTACTGAAGCTTTGTAGTTGTTGCCATACGTTGTACCCTGTCCAAATGTCCAGCAATAAAGTTCATTTATTCATTTATGTATTCTGCTATTTATATTTTACTCCGGGACAGAGGAGAACCTCATGGGTAGTATTGTAGTTAGGTGATGTGACAACTGTTCGCAGCTGTATCCCTATGTTTTCTTTGTAGCCTTCGTAAGTAAGGGCATGTCGTTGTCGCGTGATGATGCACGTTTTGTTCACTGTACTGTTCGTATTAATATTTTCAGATATAACCCAACTGTTTTCGGTGTTGCATTGTGGACCAGCTCTCCGCCGTGTGTTTGGGGCGTGTCACAAGATAGACCGACGATGTTGTTCCAATGTTGCTCATTTAATCCAAGAAAGCTCTAAATCTACAGAGCAGGACCTCACACTGCCAAACTCTCCGTCTCCTAACCTCCTACTCTCTAGCCATGCGCAGTTAGCCTTGGGCATGCCTAAAACTATTGCAGTGACTCTGTCAAAGGGCGAAATATCTCCCAGTTAAGTCTAGCGGCTTATTAATTAAACAGCTGTTTCTCCAGATAAAGCTCAAAGCAGATGTAAGGCTACGACCATCCTTTATTCACTGGTGACTTGTACCTAGTGTTATAATAATAAACATAACCTGTACCGCAAATGGAATATAACAGTTACATACATCAATACGAATTAAGAGCTAGTCTAGGTAAATTACTAATCAATGACGATAGATAAATTCATTGCATTTCATGATAAGACTCTCAAACATGTGACATATGTAATTGACACAGGGAGGAATATAGCTAGATCGATGTCAATTATGCAAATGAGGACCTAAGAACTAAAAAACATGCTACCTGACAAACTGTAACAAGAGACCAGCTTCTGGCTTGATCACGTATGTATTATCCAGGTAGAAAGGTTACCTGATATATTTGTTAACGAGTATGTTAATCTTTGCACGTGATGTGGGGCTTGCACGTGATGTGGGGCTTCGGGTCGAGGACCTTAAGAACGCTATGGGGGACAGAGAAGTCTGGAAGGAGAGGGTGGACTTGGTCCGGGCAAGCAGCCCGCGATGATGATGATGATGATGTTAATCTTTAACAATTGTACTGACAACTGACGTAATGTGGACACAAGCAGTGTGACACGTACTTGCATTCAAGTCAGGCCTACAAAGCTTACAGGGACAACGGTACGGTGGATAAAAGAAGACCTTCCTTTACACAGCACGACTCCGCCATGTTGAGGGTCTGTGAGAAACTCCGTGAGGCGGACGCGAAGGGCAGGAGGTACGGACTAGCCCGTGCGGAGACAGGCTACCTCCGTGCCCTGGTGGACGCCGTGGCTGACAAGGACAGGCTGGCGGAAGTGGAGCTGCTCAAAAGTCTGGGCGACGTGAACTTGGAGAAGGGTAGACTCGAGAAGAATGTAGGGAAGTTGAACAGGGCATTGGCTCTTTACGTGGCAGCTATTGTCCGGTGTTGCCATCGGGATCAGGGGGATGGTATAGAACACCGATATAATTACGCGGAGAGACTTTTACAAGGGGTGACGTCAAAGGTGTCACAGGGTAAGGAACAACAAACTGAAGACAAGGAGACGACTACACCTGCAAATGTGGCTCTGATGTTTCAAGACCTGGACAAGAAACTGACTGTCTGTTATAAAAAAGACTCCATGTTGGTTGGATATGCACAGTTAATGGTAGAGGGAATAGAAAATGACAACAACATGTTAGAAACAGAAGCGATCAAAAGTCTCGGTGATGTGTACCTAAAAAGAGGAACAGAAACTGGAGACACTAGAGACTTGACCAAGGCTACTGCTCTGTACAACACAGCACTGGCGCGGTGTAACAACGTTCAGGGAACGGTTGTCATTGTCCATCGCTTACTGTACACAGCAAAAATCAGGCAGGACATCACCAGAAGAGGCAAAAAAGTGAGTGTTATCGATTACAGCTTCCTCCTTGTTTTTCAACCTTCGCCAAGAAGGTTATTGTTTTCAGGAGCGCTTGTAGTGTTATGTGTGTGTGTATGTGTGTGTGTGTGTGTGTGTGTGTGTGTGTATGTGTGTGTGTGTGTGTATGTGTGTGTGTGTGTGTGTATGTGTGTGTGTGTGTGTGTGTGTGTGTGTGTGTGTGTGTGTGTGTGTGTGTGTGACAGAGAGAGAGAGAGTGAGTTTGAGTATGTGTAGAGTACCAACATAACTTAAAGAACGTTTCAAAACCATATCCAGTTGCTTGAGTAACTATTTTTGGCGTATCTTATTACCTGGATGTCTAACCTACATCGACGAACATTGATAAACATTATGCAAATGACGACCTAATTTGGATAACTTATGAGGAAACGCTATTATCCCATTTTGGTTGATGACGGAAATTCTCGCGGCATTTCAAAACTGTGTACAGATGAGACATCATTGAATATTCATTATGTAAATAAGGACCTCATTTGCATAGGGTTATTAAGAAATGTTTCTAATATCATAGCTCTCTTGCTTAGGATAGATCATGTACGTCTTTTATTTTGTTGGGTGAGATGATCAAGAAAAATAAGTTTACAAATGCGGACCTTATTTGCATACGTAATGAGAAACCCACATAGTACATATGTTGTAAAGATTAAAATCAGTTAGTAAAGATACGAGGTGATGGTTATGCTAGAATTCCGGAGTAGCGTGTTCCGTATCTATGAGGAAATAATATTTTCGGATTTCGTGACTGTATTTTAAAATGTATGGTCTGTGCGTAGACGAAGACTTTGGCCTTATAACAACATGTGCCCTATCAGATGGGCCCATGTAGTCAATGGTGCTCAAATAAACAACCTGCCACCACAGTTAAAACCTACACTTTTATGTTTGCCTTCTTCGAGTCACGTCAGGTCGTTTACCTTTAATCACTTGTCACAGTTCAATTGTGCCTTAAATAACACGATGTCCACCTGTTAATCATTCCTGGCTCTCTATTGATTCTTGTTGAAGTCAACTCGAAGACGACGACGAGAAGTGAGAGGACGAAAGGACCACATCTCTCCCTTCTCAACTGCAGCCTCAACTGATAACATCAATGACGGAGTGCGCCGTAAACACATGTAAGTATAGGGAACGTTGGTTCTATATAATTGATTTTGACTTTCTTATAATATATATAAAGCTATATGTATTGTAGAATGATCAAGTAAACATTTTGTTATTCCTCTCCAGTGCCCCGGACCTGAAGAAAGCTGAAAACCCGACAGGAGTCAACGATGGCAAGTGAGTGTCATCAACTTCTTTGTTTCGTTTTTCACAAGTGTTTAAACTGATAATCATAATAACTCTTATATGTAAATTAAATTCAATGCGTTGTAATTTGTTTTGAAATGAGGTGTTGAGCATAGCCTGTTGTGTGCTGATATATATCGAATGCGAATATGCCAACTCAAAGAAGTTTTATGGTATTTGGTTTATGAGTATGTACGTAGAATGTTAATACATAATAAGATAAGAGAATTGACATTTTATTGGCATAACGTATAAGATATTAAAACACTTTATTGTCAATTGACGGGGACTTCATACTATTTGCTAAGCAACATTAGCAAGGTTTTGCATTCTTGCATATCATATATATGTTTTAGATGATAAATTTCTCAATTTTATGTTTACATTTGACATCAATGGTTGTTAAAACTTCACTTTTACCACATATGTACTGTACTACAAATTAGATACAATCGAGTGATACGTCATTTCGTAATAGTTTTATCTAATATGACATCTTCACAGTGAATACGAAGAACATCTGCAGGATGGTTCCAGGGCCCTGCAGTCTGGAGACCTGGACACAGCAGAACAAAGTTTTGCAGCTGCGCTGAAGTCTGTTCATGTACAAGGTGAGTGTGCACTAAGTTAAAAGTAGTTGCTTTTAATGATCCACGATCCTTGATTCTTGTTGACACACTGAACTGTGTTTACTGCAAACCCGTGGTCTCTATATAAATTATTATATAGAATGCTATTGCCATGATAGAGTAAATACGAAATAATGTTTAACTTACAGGTAAACACAGGAAGGAGGCAGAGCCCCTGTACAAGTTGGGCAAGGTCTATCTGAAGAGAGGAATCCAGTCAAAGGACGGGGGTGATTTCACCAAGGCTGCAGCACTCTGTAATGCAGCTCTGGTAAGATCGAGTAGAGAAGATATAGAGCAAGGCATCAAGGGAATAACTCAAACATTTGTTAAGGAAGTCCTGAAGATCGAACAGAAAGTAGGAAATGATGATACAGAGAAACACAAATTGATGCTGAAGGCTGATAGGGACTATGTAGAAATAGAGATCACAAGAATTGAACAGGAAGTAGATCCTTATAGCCTTGATGACGAGGACCCAAAGATAAAAGAGGTGGAGATGAAGAGGGTGGAAGCAATCAAAGCATTGTGTCAGACAATCGTTCATCAGCGTAAAGCGTTCATAGCTGGCCTTGTAGATGAATGTATGGAGGTAATGGGCCCCCCTCCCTGTAAATACGCCATGATTGGTTTGGGTTCACAAGCCACAGGGTTAGTAACGCCATACTCTGATCTGGAATTCGCCATTTTGATAGACCATGAAACCGACTGTAATGTAAGCTATTTCCGTAACCTCACACATTATTTGCATCTCAATGTGATAAATCTGGGAGAGACCATTCTCCCGGCCATGGGGATTAAGTCTCTTAATGATTTCTACTCTGGCGACCCACTAGACAGCTGGTTTTATGACTCAGTAACACCGCGCGGTTTTGCTTTCGATGGAGCCATGCCTCGTGCGTGCAAGACTCCATTTGGCAGGGGTAGAAACAGCACAGAAACAAGCGAACTTATCCGCACACCAAGTAATATGACCAACATTCTGAAAGAAGACCTTACTCTCCATTTAAAGAAAGGCTATCATCTTGCAAGCATTCTGGGAAATGTGTCTCTTATCACAGGAGAACAGGGCTTGGTAGATGAGTACAGGACGCTATGGACTCAGCAACTTCAAGACAATGATAGGAGTTTTCCTCGAGTCATGGCAAACAATTTACTGGGTGAAAATGTATCGACTTTTAAAACCCAGCCTCTCACTGCCGAACTGCGTAATGTTAAGAAAGAGATCTACCGGTTCTCGAGCCTTGCAGTGTCCTTTTGGGCGCTACTTCTTAACATACTACCGACCACAGTCTGGGAGACTATTCAGGAGCTAAGAAACAGTGGAGTCGTCAACAGTGAGAACGCACACCACTTGATGGTGCTGGTCAGTATCTCAGCAGAACTGAGGCTGCGGACATACATGAACAATCGTGGTCAGGTGGAAAACATGTCAGTCTTATGGTCGATGTCGACCGATGCGGGCATTGAGGAGTTACAGAAAGTGTTTTACATCTCAAACACAAAACAACTCATGAGATATTATTACACAGAAAGGCCCCTGAAGCATTTCATTGCAAAGCTGTCCGACCCTCAGCCATTGAAAGAACCACCAATCTTCTTTGACAATTCTTCAACGCTGAAAGCAAAGGTATATAAAAGTCTGTGCGATTTCGAAAATCTTAAGAAATGCTCAGAACAAACGCTACACAGTTATCTATTGAAATATGGTGAAAACACTGCACACAGTGATATTGCACACTCACTTGATAACTTGGCTTTTGCTTTGGGGACCCTTGGTGATCACGAAAAGGCTGTACGCCATTATGAACAGTCATTACAGATGAAGCGGAGTATATATGGAGAGGATACTGCACATCATGACATCACAGCGTCACTTAACAACTTGGGTAACGCCTGGAGTGACCTTGGTGATCGCAGAAAGTCGGTCAGCTATTATGAACAGGCGCTGCAGATGATGCGGAGTATCTACGGAGAAGACACTGTACATCCTGACATCGCCGGCTCACTTAACAACTTGGGTAGGGCCTGGGGCGACCTCGGGGATCACGGAAAGACGGTAAGCTTTTTTGAACAGGCACTACAGATGAGGCGGAGTATCTACGGAGAAGACACTGCACATCCTGACATCGCCGGCTCACTTAACAACTTAGGTGGAGCCTTGCGTTGCCTTGGGGACAGCAGAAAGGCTGTAAGCTATTATGAACAGGCACTACAGATGAATCGGAGTATCTACGGAGAGGACACTGCACATCCTAACATCGCCAGCTCACTTAACAACTTGGGTAACGCCTGGAGTGACCTTGGTGATCGCAGAAAGTCGGTCAGCTATTATGAACAGGCGCTGCAGATGATGCGGAGTATCTACGGAGAAGACACTGTACATCCTGACATCGCCGATTCACTTAACAACTTGGGTGGGGCCTGGGGCGACCTCGGGGATCACGGAAAGACGGTAAGCTTTTTTGAACAGGCACTACAGATGAAGCGGAGTATCTACGGAGAAGACACTGCACATCCTGACATCGCCGGCTCACTTAACAACTTAGGTGGAGCCTTGCGTTGCCTTGGGGACAGCAGAAAGGCTGTAAGCTATTATGAACAGGCACTACAGATGAATCGGAGTATCTACGGAGAGGACACTGCACATCCTAACATCGCCAGGTCACTTAACAGCTTGGGTAACGCCTGGAGTGACCTCGGTGATCACAGAAAGGCGATCAGTTATCATAAACAGGCCTTGCAGATGTGGCGGAGTATCTATGGTGAGGACACTGCACATCCTGACATCGCCGGCTCACTTAACAACTTGGGTAACGCCTGGAGTGATCTTGGTGATTACAGAAAGGCGATCAGTTATTATGAACAGGCACTGCAGATGAAGCGGAGTATCTACGGAGAGGACAATGCACATCCTGACATCGCCAGCTCACTTAACAACTTGGGTATCGCCTGGAAAGAACTTGGGGATCACAGAAAGGCTGTCAGCTGTTATGAACAGTCACTACAGATGAATCGGAGTATCTACGGAGAGGAAATTGCACATCCTGAAACCGCCGGCTCACTTAACAACTTGGGTAACGCATGGAGAAACCTCGCGGATCACAGAAAGGCGTTCAGCTATTATGAACAGTCACTACAGATGATGAGAATTGTGTATAGTGAGGATACCGCACATCCTGACATCGCCAGCTCACTTAACAACTTGGGTAACGCCTGGGGCGATCTCGGTGATCACAGAAAGGCGGTTAGCTATTATGAGCAGGCACTACAGATGAGGCGGAGTATCTATGGTGAGGGCACTGCACATCCTGGCATCGCCGGCTTACTTAACAACTTGGGTAACGCCTGGAGAAACCTCGCGGATCACAGAAAGGCGGTCAGATATTATGAACAGGCACTACAGATGATGAGAATTGTGTATAGTGAGGATACCGCACATCCTGACATCGCCAACTCACTTAACAACTTGGGTAACGCCTGGGGTGATATCGGTGATCACAGAAAGGCGGTAAGCTATTATGAACAGTCACTACAGATGAAGCGGAGTATCTACGGAGAGGACATTCCACATCCTGATATCGCCAGCTCACTTTATAACTTGGGTAACGCCTGGAGTGACCTTGGTGATCACAGAAAGGCGATCAGCTATCATGAACAGGCACTACATATGAGTCGGGGTATCTATGGCGAAAACACCGCACATCCAGACATTGTACAATCGCTCAACAATTTGTGCGTCGCCTGGAGAGATCTCGGTGATTTTGAAAAGGCCGTTTACTATTTTCAACTGATGAAACAAATGAAACAGGTCATCGCAACTTCAGATAAGTAATTAGCAGCAAACCGCCCCATACATAGAGGCTGTAAATGACTTTTCCTATCATGATGGAAGGGATGATCTTATTTTACAACATTTTCCTGAGATAACAGATTTTAGGCCTGCAAAGGCCTCACAAAAGTTGGTATTATGATAGATTATGTAATGAAAATGTTATGGTATATTTACTGTTATTGTAATGTAATGCTATAATGTAGTCCGCTGAGCATGTTCTTCAACGTCAAAGGAAGTTGGCTAGGCTATATATGCATCACATGTATTGATTCCATGATTCAGTCAATTAGAAGTTATTTCTATTGCGGATCAATGAGATTTGGCTATTCAAACCATACAATAGAATAACAGAGCCAAATCATAAAAAGGGCTAGTATGTCGAGATCAGTTCAGTCTAATATTCTAGCGGTAAGTCAGCATTGATATAAACCCATGCATACAAGCTACTGTATATGTGTATACTTTATTGACAAGTCATGTTATATGATATGATATAAGTTAAACTAATGTCTTTAACAATATAAAAATAGCTTTTATCATCCTGTTGTCCTGAGACATTGTTCTAAATGTATATGTACAGTTTTGTGGTAAAATGCATGTAAAGGAAATATTTTTTAGCGTGTTGCAATGTGTATTTTCCGATCTTTGGTCTTCAAATGTGACATCATAAATTTTAGACCACAATCATTTGATTTTATGGGTGATATATTCTGGTCACCCAAAAACTGATGCGAGCGTGCACATAAAATTAAGATCATAACATAACATGTCTGAAATTCAAGTGGTGACGAAGATTGTACAAATTTTCAGCCACCATAAAGACTGGATAACAAACTTTAAAATATAACTGTTCACTCATCATTCGAGATATATTCTAGGTTGTCTTGTTTTAAAAGATGACGTAACAAAAATGAGCCTATTAAGTGATCCCACTGCGCCCAAGATTATGCTTCACTTTAAAAGGAAAATGTCTCATAGCATTTTGAAAGGGACATATAATATATATATTGGTACAAAAAGGACAAAATTTTGTTGCATGTCCCAACCTTGTCACCTATCACAAAGGCAAAGTAGGATTGACATCTGAATATGGTCGCCCTTCAGAACGTAACAGTTTATAAGAAGAACACACTCAACTACTTTTAAACGTAGAGGAAACATAACATATATCATTCATGGCCTTAGATCATCCCATTGATTTGTTTTTCAAATGTCCATTGAATGGGTATTGTTATTGTTTTATTTCACAAATGTCTATTGAATGAATATTGCCATGGTTTTGTTTTGTTTTTCAATTGTCTATTAAATAAATGTTTTAATTGTTTTCTTTTCTTCTGTCTTTTGAATAAATAGTTATTGTTTCGTTTTTCAAATGTCTATTGAATGAATATTGATATTGCTTTGTTTTTTAAATGTACATCGAATGAATGGTCATTGTTTTATTTCTAAAATTCTATTGAATTCATAGTTTCATTATTTTATTGTCTATTGAATGAATTTAAATGGGTTTGTTATCGAAAACAAACTAGAGTTCGACGATGTCACTCCTATGTGAAATGATTAATGACTCTTTTAATTTGTGTCTTATTCATTTGTAGTTTATTTCGTCGAATATGTAATAAAAGTTTTGATAACATGACATGTTTCAATTGATCGATACCCCTCACTCTGTGCCGAACGTAACTAGTATATGACAAATATAGGACTGCGAAAACTCAGCTTAAAGAACGAGTCTTGGAGAATGGTTACTAACTTGACATCAGCACAATTACCTTTGACTTCTTATATCAGTGATGCACATACAAAGATTCTTTCATCTTGCGGTGTGACAACTAGTAGTACTTGTTCCATCAACTTTACTTCTAGCCTCCACCAAGCCTTCATGCGAGGGTGCGGGGGTCGTAGAATTCGGCAAAAAAAATCGGGAAATTGGCCAAGGGAGTCAGTCCACTCTAATTATAAGGTTCATGTTCCCCTCCGGCTGCGAGGCCGGCCAATTCCACTGGTTGCAAAACACTCTCCTGGCAAATTTTTTCTCCCTATAATAGCCAACGTAGTCAGTCTGGTAGAGACTACCTTACTTCCATAATTTGTCACTTGTCTGTGACTAAGACATTAATCCATTCCAAAGGAAATCTGACATTAAGCATGATATACGGATAGATTGACCTCCTTGGTCGTAGTAAATTTTACTACGACCAAGGAGGTGATTGCTAAGACAATTTAGTATCAAGTTAAGCGTAACTATTGCAAAACATCTAAACGATAACGGTAAGGCTTTGACTCACCACAAATTATCCGGAATGGAGAGCAGCGAACAATTTTTATGCGATGAAAGCGGGGCATCATGTTTCCACTAAGCGGTCCAAGCTCGTTATGACGCCCTCGCGTAAAACAATAGGAGCAATTATCTGGACGAAACCATTTTTACGTCTGACAGGGTGAGGCTAACATCTTTGAAACGATCACAAAGTATTAATTATGGAAATCGTATGAAATAAAAGTTCAAATACTTTAGGAATGATAAAGAAATGCATTCTATTTCTCTTGAAGGCAAATCAGTGAGGCATGAAAAACTTCAGTAGTTTCGTTTTTGTACGTAGGGGTTTATATGCCATTATAAATGTAATGGCATAATTGCATAAGCCATTATCAGGTTACATCGAATACTGACCAAAAAAATATACGATAAAAGGCAACAAAAATCATCGACAATGAGCTGACAAGAGTCCGTTCAAAGGCACTAAATCACCATAAAACTTTCGAAGTCGCATTAAAATGGCCACGGAAAAATATGCAGTCTCTGATGAAAATCGCGCCGAATGCCGATACGTTACCTGTTCCGTCTGACGTCACGGCACCCGTCTATGTAAAGGAAACAAAACTATCCAAACTTCCTGAGTTGCCTGTTTGTGGTCACAAAGAAATGCGGTTGCAGTTGAAAATCACGTCGAGTGCCGGCAGTTGCATTTGAAAATCACGTCGAGAGCTGGCGGTTCGGTCTGGCGTCAGCACCACAAAGGGGCTCACTACGTAGAAAGAAAAAAAATCACACTCAAATTTACAGCTGAATATCGCAAAGACTGACGGGATAACTTGGCTGCCATTTTGTTCCACTAATTTTGTTCTTGTTCCATTCCCATGTCAAGCATTATGTGTTTACAACAGAATTTCCTCTAAATATGCTATCTTCTGCAAGAAAAGTCGTGAATAGAACGGTAAAATGTTTAGGATTCAATATGTTTGTCGATTTTGCGCTCTTTGGTGTGTGTTTTGAAATACGGCTCGAGAATAGCGACAGTTGTGAAAAAAAATCTGTCAAATTTACCGCTATATGTCGCAATGACTGACGGGATAGCTTGACCGCCATTTTGTTATGGTTATAACATTATGGTTGAGCCTTATAACTCATATGCGTGGCGAAGACAATTCCCACTAACCATGCGGACAAAGTTGTGATAAGAATTCAGGATAGCTCCCGATAGAATAACGTAGCTTGCAATGATCGTCTTAGCTGAGGGAACACACGCAGTTTGTTATCACTATAACGTAGCGTAGAGTGCAAAGATCGTTTTTAGCTGAGGGAACACACGCAGTTTATTATCACCATAACGTAGCGTAGAGTGCAAAGATCGTTTTTAGCTGAGGGAACACACGCAGTTTATTATCACCATAACGTAGCTTGCAAAGATCGTTATAGCAGAGGGAACGCACGCAGTTTATTATCACCATAACGTAGCTTGCAAAGATCGTTATAGCAGAGGGAACGCACGCAGTTTATTATCACCATAACGTAGCGTAGAGTGCAAAGATCGTTATAGCTGAGGGAACACACGCAGTATATTACCACCGTAACGTTGCGTGCAAAGATCGTTATAGCTGAGGGAACACACGAAGTTTATTATCACCATGACGTAGCGTGCAAAGATCGTTATAGCTGAGGGAGCGAGGTATGTCCAGAAGTGGGGTAAATGTACGAAGTTTGTGTGTACGAACTTGTACGAAGTTAAAGGTAGATATATACCGTAATCGGTAAACTTCGGAAGTTTTAAGTGACGTCATCTAAGTTCGTACAGGTAGACAGGGTTGGTGTACGATGTACGATGTACGGAGTTAACAAATCTAAGTTCGTACAGGTAGGCAGGGTTGGTGTACGATGTACGATGTACGGAGTTAACAAATCTAAGTTCGTACAGGTAGAAAGGGTTGGTGTACGATGTACGATGTACGGAGTTAACAAATCTAAGTTTGTACAGGTAGGCAGGGTTGGTGTACGATGTACGATGTACGGAGTTAACAAATCTAAGTTTGTACAGGTAGGCAGGGTTGGTGTACGATGTACGATGTACGGAGTCAACAAATCTAAGTTCGTACAGGTAGGCAGGGTTGGTGTACGATGTACGATGTACGGAGTTAACAGATCTAAGTTCGTACAGGTAGGCAGGGTTGGTGTACGATGTACGGAGTTAACAAATCTAAGTTCGTACAGGTAGGCAGGGTTGGTGTACGATGTACGATGTACGGAGTTAACAAATCTATGTTCGTGCAGGTAGGCAGGGTTGGTGTACGATGTACGATGTACGGAGTTAACAAATCTAAGTTCGTACAGGTAGGCAGGGTTGGTGTACGATGTACGATGTACGGAGTTAACAAATCTATGTTCGCACAGGTAGGCAGGGTTGGTGTACGATGTACGATGTACGGAGTTAACATAACCCACAGCATAGTCAAAACATCTTGACTTCGTATACAAGGCCTGGCCCATATGCGAAGATAGCATAACTCATGACAAGTCAAAACATTTTAACTTCGTACATCGTACTTCGTACATTAGGTCCGCCCCATGTACGAACTTAGCATAACCCACAAAATAGAAAACATTTTAACTTCGTACATCGTACATCGTACATTAGGTCCGCCCCATGTACGAACTTAGCATAACCCACAAAATATAAAACATTTTAACTTCGTACATCGTACTTCGTACATTAGGTCCGCCCCATGTACGAACTTAGCGTAGCTACGTCACAGATAATTGTCGACGTTTCCCGAACTTTGCCGACAGCGGTTGTCGGAAGTTGTCGGAAGCTAGAAATTGTCGGAAATTACGTGTGACGTAGGCTGATCCAAACTTCGTACATTTCACCCATTTCTGGACATGTATGTACATGATCACGTATGAAATTCTATACGCTCAGCAAACCTGGTGACACGTTAATTTCCTTACGTAACGCTGAGTAGTAAATGATCACGTACGGAATTCTATTCGCTCAGCAAACCCAGTGTCATTCTTTCGTAACGTTTAGTAAATGATCACGTATGAACTTCTATTCGCTCAGCAAACCCGGTAGCACGTTAATTTATTTTCGTTACGTTTAGCAAATGATCACGTATGAAATTCTATACGCTCAGCAAACCTGGTGGCACGTTAGTTTCTTTTCGTAACGTTTAACTCGTTTTAATAGTAAATGATCACGTATGAAATTCTATACGCTCAGCTACAAAACGGTGTAATTTCCTTTCGCAACGTTTAGTAAATGATCACGTATGAAATTCTATACGCTCAGCAAACCTGGTGACACGTTAATTTCCTTACGTAACGCTGAGTAGTAAATTAATGATCACGTACGGAATTCTATTCGCTCAGCAAACCCAGTGTCATTCTTTCGTAACGTTTAGTAAATGATCACGCATGAAATTCTATACGCTCAGCAAAACGGCCGGTAACGTTGAGTAGTAAATGATCACGTACGAAATTCTATACGCTCTATTCGCTCAGCAAACCCAGTGTCATTCTTTCGTAACGTTTAGTAAATGATCACGCATGAAATTCTATACGCTCAACAAACCCGGTAACGCTGAGTAGTAAATGATCACGGACGAAATTCTATACGCTCTATTCGCTCAGCAAACCCAGTGTCATTCTTTCGTAACGTTTAGTAAATGATCACGCATGAAATTCTATACGCTCAACAAACCCGGTAACGCTGAGTAGTAAATGATCACGTACGAAATTCTATACGCTCTATTCGCTCATCAAGCCCGGTGCGTATAGATAATCCAAGCAATAAAATGATCGGCATACGCAAGGAGCTTTTATCAACTTGGCTTACGTGTGAAACCTGTAGGCAAACGTAACAAACTGCGGGGGTACATTTCACCGTTCGACCGTCGTATTGAATCTGCCGCACCACGTAACAAAATGCCTCGGATAGAGATGAAACAGTCAGCCGATGACCGAGTGAGCTAATGACCTCCGAACAAACGAAAATCGACCCACCTGCCGGACCCGATCTCTGATCAGCTTACGTATGAAAATAGCCGACAAACGTATGAAAATGGTCGGCAAAGGTAACAAACCGCCCGGTACGCTCACCTATCGCCCGGCCGGACCCGATCTCTGATCAGCTTACGTATGAAAATAGCCGACAAACGTATGAAAATGGTCGGCAAATGTAACAAACAGCCCGGGTACGCTCACCTATCGCCCGGCCGGACCCGATTTCGGGTCAGCTTACGTATGAAAATGGCCGACAAACGTATGAAAATGGTCGGCAAATGTAACAAACCGCCCGGTACGCTCACCTATCGCCCGGCCGGACCCGATTTCGGGTCAGCTTACGTATGAAAATGGTCGACAAACGTATGAAAATGGTCGGCAAATGTAACAAACCGCCCGGGTACGCTCACCTATCGCCCGGCCGGACCCGATTTCGGGTCAGCTTACGTATGAAAATGGTCGACAAACGTAACAAACCGCCCGGGTACGCCCGGGCCCGGCCCAGTATTTGGTACGCCACGGCAGTTTCATACGCGGATGAATTTCATACACGTATGAAACCGACGTATGAAACCTCGATTTTTGAACCATGGTGCTACCTGCAGACCTGGGCATTTTTCATTTCCCGTTGTATTCAACAACTTACGCCAAGGCCCCCAGAGAGGCCGATGAATTAGGCTAATAAGACGGTGAATTAGGCTAATAAGACGGTGAATTAGGCTAATAAGAGATCAGCTCCTAGCCTGAACACTTAGTACGTTTTATGCAGGTAGGCAGGTTACCAAGTATAATGTTTAGGAATATGTGCGAAGCTTTAGTGTAGTTGACCTTCAACCTTTAAAATGACAAATGACGTAATGTTGACACTAGCTACGTGACGCCTACGGTTATTCTGGTAGCCAGGGTACAAGATATATCTAAGGGTATTTGCAAGCTTTAGAGTGTATTTAACCTTTGGATTGACAAATAACGTCATGTGGACCCGAGGCATGTGACACCTATTTTTGTATTCAAGTCATACTTAGAAAGCTTACAGTGACAATGCTTGAAAGGTGACACACTTCCGAGTGCTAATCCCGACTTTGAATTCCAACACAAAAGTTGCCTGAAAGAAAGAACCCGGTTACTTAACATACGTACCTCCTTGCAAGCTGGGGCATATATTTTAAGAGTACGTATGTTCATTATTAAGTTCATACATGGTGTGCTCCTATATCCGCATACGTAGGTCAATTTACTTATACATTATTCCAAATGCGAGGCCAGATCACTCATAAATGGCTTTGCTGTAACTCTTAAGTAATTTTTGCTATCGATGACATGTTGTGTTTCTGTATCAGCATATAGCCTGGTAGTACTGGTGCTTTAAATTTGTAGTTGTTGCCATACGTTGTACCCTGTCCAAATGTCCAGCAATAAAGTTCATTCATTCATTTATGTATTCTACTATTTATATTTTACTCCGGGACTGAGGAGAACCTCATGGGTAGTATTGTAGTTGGGTGATGTGACAACTGTTCACAGCTGTATCCCAGTATATGTTTCCTTTGTTGCCTTCGTATGTAGTAATGGCATGTCGTCGTTGCGTGATGATGCACTTTTTTCACGGTACTGTTCGTAGGAATATCTTCAGATATAACCCAACTGTTCTCGATGTTGCATTGTGGACCACTTAAGTCTATGCTAGCGGCTTATTACTTATTATAATAAACAGCGGTTTCTCCAGATAAAGCTCAAAGCAGATGTAAGGCTCCGACCATCCTTTATTCACTGGTTACTTGTACCTAGTGTTATAATAATAACCTGTACCATAAATGGAATATAACAGCTACATACATAAATGCAAATTAAGAGCTAGTCTAGGTAACTTAATAATCAATTACGATAGATAAATTCATTGCATTTCATGATAGGACTCTCAAACATGTGAAATATGTAATTGAAACAGAGAGATATTGATCGATGCCAATCATGCAAATGAGGGCCTAAGAACCCAAGAACCATGCTACCTGACAAACTGTAATAAGAGACCAACTTCTGGCCTGATCACGTATGTATTATCCAGGTAGACCTGATATGTTAACGAGTATGTTAATCATTAACAATTGAACTGACAAATGACGTAATGTTGACATAAGCAGTGTGACACGTACTTGCATTCAAGTCAGGCCTACAAAGCTTACAGGGAAAACGGTACGGTGGATAAAAGAAGACATTCCTTTACACAGCACGCTTCCGCCATGTTGAGGGTCTGTGAGAAACTCCGTGCGGCGGACGCGAAGGGCAGGAGGTACGGACTAGCCCGTTCGGAGACAGGCTACCTCCGTGCCCTGGTGGACGCCGTGGCTGACAAGGACAGGCTGGCGGAAGTGGAGCTGCTCAAAAGTCTGGGCGACGTGAACTTGGAGAAGGGAAGACTCGAGAAGAATGTAGGGAAGTTGAACAAGGCATTGGCTCTTTACGTGGCAGCTATTGTCCGGTGTTGCCATCGGGATCAGGGGGATGGTATAGAACACCGATATAATTACGCGGAGAGACTTTTACAAGGGGTGACGTCAAAGGTGTCACAGGTTCAGGACCAACAAACTGAAGACAAGGAGACGACTACACCTGCAAATGTGGCTCTGATGTTTCAAGACCTGGACAAGAAACTGACTGTCTGTTATAAAAAAGACTCCATGTTGGTTGGATATGCACAGTTAATGGTAGAGGGAATAGTAAACGACAACAACATGTTAGAAACAGAAGCGATCAAAAGTCTCGGTGATGTGTACCTAAAAAGAGGAACAGAAACTGGAGACACTAGAGACTTGACAAAGGCTACTGCTCTGTACAACACAGCACTGGCGCGGTGTAACAACGTTAAGGGAACATTTGTCATTGTCCATCGCTTACTGTACACAGCAAAAATCAGGCAGGACATCACCAGAAGAGGCAAAAAAGTGAGTTTTATCGATTACAGCTTCCTCCTTGTTTTTCAACCTTCGCCAAGAAGGTTATTGTTTTCAGGAGCGCTTGTAACGTTATGTGTGTGCGTGTTTGTTTGTTTGTTTGTGTGTGTGTGTGTGTGTGTATGTGTGTGTATGTGTGCGTGTGACAGAGAGAGGGAGAGAGAGAGAGAGAGAGTGTGTATGTGTAGAGTACCAACATAATTTAAGAACGTGTGGAGTGATTTTATTCGGTATATGGCAAGGTACGAGACATGGAATCGATTATATGTTGGGCCCCCTATCGGCTTGTTACGGTACTGCGGCGAAACTCCTAGATTTGATATCTTGAGTGCTGAACATGCCATGGCTGTGATTTTTAAGCAGTAGATATCTCTTGAAGCCAATAGTGAATAGTGTAGGTTTAGGCCCCTAGCGTCTTTTTTGGAACTGCAAGGATCGGTTTAGTGTCAGAATTTGAAAGGGGAAATAACTCAAGAAGAATTTGACGGATCGTCGCCATTTTAGGTAAGTAGATAGCTTAAGTGATACTTTATATAGTTTCAATATTGGTTATGCAAAGAAGACTTTGATGAGAATAATAAATGTGGAAAGTTTGTAAACAAGCTCTTTTTCGTGTAATATTTGTAGCAGAGAAACAGAAGAACATTGATAAACATTATGCAAATGACGACCTAGTTTAGATAACTAATCAGGAAAGGCTATTATTATTTTCTTTTGGTTGATGACGGAAATTATTGCCACATTTCAAAACTGTGTACAGAAGAGACATCATTCATTATGTAGATAATGACCTCATGTGCAAAGGGTTATCAGGAACTGTTTCTAATATCATAGCTCCCTTGCTTAGGATAGATCATGTACGTCTTTTATTTTGGTGGGGGAGATGATCAATGAAAAGAAGTTATACAAATGAGGACCTTATTTGCATACGTAATGAGAAACCCACATAGTACTTCTGTTGTAAATATTAAAATCAGTTGGTGAAGGTATGGGGTCATGGTTCTGCTAGTATTCGGGAGTAGCGTGTTCTGTATCTTTGAGAAAATATAAATTCGGATTTCGTGATTGTATTTTCACAATGTTTGGTCTGTGCGTAGACGAAGACTTTGGCCTTATGACAACATGTGCCCCATCAGATGGGCCCATGTAGTCAATGGTGCCCAAATAACCAACCATGTCGCCACAGTTACAACATAAACTTTTAAGTTTGCCTTCTTCGAGTCACGTCAGGTCGTTTACCTTTGACCATTCGTCAAAGTTCAATTGTGCGTTAGATAACACGATTGCCCACCTGGTAACCATTCCTGGCTGTCTATTGGTCCTTGTAGACGTCAACTCGAAAACGACGACAACATAACGTGACAGGGCAGACGGACCACTTCTCTCCCTTCTCAACTGTAACGTCGACTGATAACATCAATGACGGAGTGCGCCGTAAACGCATGTAAGTACAGGGAACGTTGGTTCTATATAATTGATTTTGACTTTCTTATAAGGTATATAAAGCTATGTGTATTGTAGAATGATCAAGTAAACATTTTGTTATTCCTCTTCAGTGCCCCGGACCTGAAGAAAGCTGAAAACCCGACAGGAGCCGACGATGGCAAGTGAGTGTCACCAACTTCTTTGTTTCGTTTTTTACAAGTGTTAAAAGTGATAATCATAATGACTCTTATATGTAAATTAAATTCAATGCGTTGTAATTTGTTTTGAAATGAGGTGTTGAGCGTAGCCTGGTGGGTGCTGATATATATCGAATGCAAATAGACCGACTTGTTTAACTTGCATATTACACTATGTCAATACGCCATTTATGTTCACATTCCTGTACTACACATGTATGTAGTTATAAACCTTAGACAAATATCATTGCATTAATTGACTTATTAATGTTGCCATACAATTGTACCATGTACAAATGTCGTGCAATAAAGTTCATTCATTCATTCATTCCATATACCAACTCAAAGAAGTCGTGGATAGATCTTTATGGTATTTGGTTTATGAGTATGTACGTAGAATATAAATACATAATAAGATAAGAGAATTGACATTTTATTTGCATAACGTATAAGATATTAAAACACTTTATTGTCAATTGACGGGGACTTCATACTATTTGCTCAGCACCATTAGCAAGGTTTTACATTCTTGCATATCATATATATGTTTTAGATAATGAATTTCTCAATTTTAAGTTTACATTTGATATCAATGGTTGTTAAAACATCACTTTTATCACATATGCGCTGTACTACAAATTAGATAAAGTTCGAGTGATACGTCATTTCTTAATAATTTATCTAATCTTCAAAGCGAATACGAAGAACATCTACAGAATGGCTGCAGGGCTCTGAAGGCTGGAGACCTGGAAAAAGCAGAACAAAGTTTTGCAGCTGCGCTCAAGTCTGTTCATGTCCAAGGTGAGTCTAAGTATGTGTGAACTTAGTTGAAATAAGTTAAAAGTAGTTGCTTTTAATGATTCACGATCCTTGATTCTTGTTGACGCACTGAACTATGTTTACTGCAAACATGTGGTCTCTATATAAATTGTTATATAGAATGTTATCGTCATGAAGGTGTTTCAGATAATACAAATACAAACATAGATAACATCGACATCTGTAGGGCTTAGCACGCAAAGTTAAGTCGTTAACTTTCAATAGAACGGAATAAAAATAAATACTAACTATAGCAATGCATTTCTTCTCAAAACAAAGGAGTAAATTCGAAATAATGTTTAACTTACAGGTAAACACAGGAAGGAGGCAGAGCCACTGTACAAGTTAGGCAAGGTCTACCTGAGGAGAGGAATCCAGTCAAAGGACGGAGGCGATTTCACCAAGGCTGCAGCACTCTGTAATGCAGCTCTGGTAAGATCGAGTAGAGAAGATATAGAGCAAGCAATCAAGGAAATATCTCAAGCATTTGTTAAGCAAGTCCTGAAGATAGAAAAGAAGGTACGCAGTGAAGATACAGAGAAACACAAGACGATGCTGAAGACAGATAGGGACTACGTAGAAAAAGAGATCACAAGAATTGAACAAGAGGTAGATCCTTATAGCCTTGATGACGAGGACCCAAAGATAAAACAGGTGGAGATGAAGAGGGTGGAAGCAATCAAAGCATTGTGTCAAACACTGGTTCATCGGCGTAAAGTGTCCATAGCTGGCCTTGTAGATGAATGCATGGAGGTAATGGGTCCCCCTCCCTGTAAGTACGCCATGATAGGTTTGGGCTCACAAGCCACAGGACTGGTAACTCCGTACTCTGATCTGGAGTTTGCCATTTTGGTAGAGGACGATGCCGAGCATAATGTGAGCTATTTCCGTAAGCTCACACATTATCTGCATCTCAAAGTGATAAATCTGGGAGAGACCATTCTCCCTGCCATGGGGATTAAGTCTCTTAATGATTTTTACTCAAATGACCCACTAAACAGCTGGTTTTATGACTCAGTAACACCGCGCGGTTTTGCGTTTGATGGAGCCATGCCTCATGCATGTAAAACTCCATTTGGCAGGGGTAGAAACAGCAGAGGATCAAGCGAACTCATCCGCACACCAAGAAATATGACCAACGTTCTGAAAGACGACCTTACTCTCCATTTGAAGAAAGGCTACCATCTTGCTAGTATACTGGGAAATGTGTCGCTTATTACAGGAGACCATGGTTTGGTAGATGAGTATAGGTTGTCGTGGGCTCAGGAATTCCAAGGCAACAATGGCAAAATTCCGCTGGAAATGGCAATTAATTTATTGGCCGAGAATGTGTCAACTTTTGAAACCCAGGCTCTCACTGCCAAACTGCGGAATGTTAAGAAAGAAATCTATCGCTTTTCAAGCCTTGCTGTCTCCTTTTGGGCGCTACTTCATAACATACAACCGACCACAATCTGGGAGACTATTCAGGAGCTAAGAAACAGTAGAGTCGTCAATAGTGAGAACGCACATCACTTGATGGTACTGGTCAGTATCTCAGCAGAACTGAGGCTGCGGACATACATGAACAATCGTGGTCAGGTGGAATACATGTCAGTCTTATGGTCAATGTCGCGATCGACCGATACGGGCATTGAAGAGAAACTACAAAAAGTGTTTTACATCTCAAGTACAAAACAGCTCATGAGATATTATTATACAGAAAGACCACTGAAGCACTTTATTTCACAGCTGACCAACCCTAATCAGGCGGTGAAAGAACCACCAACCTTCTTTGACAATTCTTCAAAGCTGAAAGCAGGGGTATATAAAAGTCTTTGCGATTTTGAAAATCTTAAGAAATGCTCAGAACAAACGCTACACAGTTATCTATTGAAATATGGTGAAAACACCGCACACAGTGATGTTGCAGCCTCACTTGATAACTTGGCTTTTGCTTTGGGGACCCTTGGTGATCACGAAAAGGCTGTCCGCCATTATGAACAGTCACTACAGATGAAGCGGAGTATATATGGAGAGGATACTGCACATCAATGCATCACAGCGTCACTTAACAACTTGGGTAACGCCTGGAGAAACCTTGGGGATAACAGAAAGGCGGTAAGCTATTATGAACAGGCACTACCGATGATGCGGAGTATCTACGGAGAAGACACTGTACATCCTAAAATCGCCGCCTCACTTAACAATTTTGGTGGGGCATGGAGGATACTTGGGGATCACAGGAAGGCGGTAAGCTATCTCGAACAGTCACTACAGATGAGGCGGAGTATATATGGGGAGGAAAATGCACATCCTGACATCGCAAACTCACTTAACAGCTTGGGTGCCGCCTGGAGTAACCTTGGGGATAACAGAAAGGCGATCAGCTATTTTGAACTGGCACTACAGATGGAGCGGAGCATCTATGGAGAGGACACCGCACATCCTGACATCGCCGCCTCACTTAACAACTTGGGTGACGCATGGAGGAAACTTGGGGATCACAGAAAGGCGGTCAGCTATTATGAACAGTCACTACAGATGAGGCGGAGTATATATGGTGAGGGCACTGCACATCCTGACATCGCCGGCTCACTTAACAACTTGGGTATCGCCTGGGGTAACCTTGGTGATCTCAGAAAGGCGGTTAGCTATTATGAACAGTCACTACAGATGAAGATGAGTAGCTACGGAGAAGACGCTGCACATCCTGACATCGCCGCCTCACTTAACAACTTGGGTAACGCCTGGAGTGACCTTGGGGATCACAGAAAGGCTGTCAGCTATTATGAACAGTCACTACAGATGAAGCGGATTATCTATGGTGAGGGCACTGCACATCCTGACATCGCCAAATCACTTAATAACTTGGGTAGAGCCTGGAGAAACCTTGGGGATCACAGAAAGGCTGTCAGCTATTCTGAACGGTCACTACAGATGATGCGGATCATCTATGGTGAGGCCATTGCACATCCTGACATCGCCAGCTCTATTAACAACTTGGGTGGAGCCTGGAGTGACTTTGGGGATCACAGAAAGGCTGTCAGCTATTATGAACAGTCTCTACAGATGAGGCAGAGTATCTATGGTGAGGACACTGCACATCCTGACATCGCCAACTCACTTAACAACTTGGGTATTGCCTGGAGAAACCATGGGGATAACAAAAAGGCGGTTAGCTATCATGAACAGTCACTACAGATGAGGCGGAGTATCTATGGTGAGGGCATTGAACATCCTGACATCGCCGCCTCACTTAACAACTTGGGTGTCGCCTTGGGCGAAATTGAAGATCGCAGAAAGGCGGTCAGCTATTTGGAACAGGCACTACAGATGGACCGGAGTATCTATGGTGAGAGCACTGCACATCCTGCCATCGCCTACTCGCTGAACAACTTGGGTAACGCCTGGAGTTGCCTTGGGGATCACAGAAAGGCAGTCAGCTATCATGAGCAGTCACTACGGATGAAACGGATTATGTTTGGTGAAGGTCCCGCACATCCTGACATCGCCAGCTCACTTAACAACTTGGGTAACGCCTGGAGAGACCTTGGTGATCACAGAAAGGCGATCAGCTATCATGAACAGGCACTACATATGAGGCGGGTTATCTATGGCGAAAACACCGCACATCCTGATATGGTACAATCGCTTAACAATTTGTGCGTCGCCTGGAGAGATCTCGGTGATTTTGAAAAGGCCATTTACTATCTTCAACTGATGAAACAAATGAAACAGGTCATCACAACTTCAGATAAGTAATTAGCAGCAGACCGTCCCATACATAGAGGCTGTAAATGACTTTTCCTATCATGATGCAAGGGATGATCTTATTTTACAACATTTTCCTGAGATAACAGATTTTAGGCCTGGAAATGCTTCACAAAAGTGGGTATTATGATAGATTGTGTAATGAAAATGTTATGGTATATTTACTGTTACAGTAATTTAAGGCTATAATGTAGTCCGCTGAGCATGTTCTTTAACTTCAAAGGAAGTTGGCTAGGCTATATATGCGTCACATGTGTTTATTCCATGATTTAGTCAATTAGAAGTTATTTCTTTTGCGGATCAATGAGATTTGGCTATTCAAACCATACAATAGAATAACAGAACCAAATTATAAAATCGCTAGTATGTCGAGATTAGTTTAGTCTAATATTCTAGCGGTAAGTCAACATTGATATAAACTCATGCATACAAGCTACTGCATATGTGTATATATAATTGAGAAGTCATCTTATATGATATGATATAAGTAATGTCTTTAACAATATCCAATAGCTTTTATTATCCTGTTGTCCTGAGACATTGTTCTAAATCTATATGTACAGTTTAGTTGTAAAATGCATGTAAAGGAAATATTTTGTAGCGTGTTGCAATGTGTATTTTCCGATCTTTGGTCTTCCAATTTGACATTATAAATTTTAGACCACAATCATTTGATTTTATGGATGATATCTTCTGATCACCCAAAAACTGATGCGAGCGTGCGCAAAGAAATGAAGATCATAACATAATATGTTTGAAATTCACGTGGTGACGAAGATTGTACAAATTTTCAGCCACCATAAAGACTGGATAACAAACTTTACATTATAATTGTTCACTCATCAGGCGAGATATATTCTAGGTTGTCTTGTTTTAGAAGATGACGTAACAAACATGGGCCTATTAAGTGATCCCACTGCGCCCAAGATTATGTTTCACTTTAAAAGGAAAATACCTCATAGCATTTTGAAAGGGACATATAATATATATTTGTAGAAAAGGGACAAAATTTTGTTGCCTGTTCCAACCTTGTTACCTATCACAAAGACAAAGTAGGATTGAAATCTGAATATGGTAGCCCTTCAGAACGTAACAGTTTATAAGAAGAACACACTCAACTACTTTTAAACGTAGAGGAAACATAACATATATCATTCATGGCCTTAGATCATCCCATTGTTTTGTTTTTCAAATGTCCATTGAATGGGTATTGTCATCGTTTTGTTTCTCAAATGTCTATTGAATGAATATTGTCATTGTTTTGTTTTTTAATTGTCTATTAAATAAATGCTTTTGTTTTCTTTTCTGTCTATTGAATAGATAGTCATTGTTTTGTTTTCCAACTGTCTATTGAAAAGATATTGAAATTGTTTTGTTTTTCAAATGTACATTGAATGAATAGTCATTGTTTTATTTCTAAATCTCTATTGAATTAACAGTTTCATTATTTTATTGTCTATTGAATAAATTTAGATGGGTTTGTTATCGAAAACAAACTTGAGTTCGACGGTGTCACTCCTATGTGAAATTGTTTTTGACTCTTTTAATTTGTGTCTTATTCATTTGTAGTTTATTTCGTTGAATATGTAATAAAACTTTTGATAACATGACATGTTTCAATTGATCGATACCCCTCACTCTGTGCCGAACGTAACTAGTATATGGCAAATATACAACTGCGAAAACTCAGCTTAAAAAACGAGACACTCGGAGAATGGTTACTAACTTGACATCAGCACAATTACCTTTGAATTCCTATATCAGTGATGCATGCACATACAAAGATTCTTTCATCTTGCAGTGTGACAACTAGTAGTACTTGTTCCATCAACTTTAATTCTAGCCTCCACCAAGCCTTCATGCGAGGGTGCGGGGGTCGTAGAATTCGGCAAACAAATCGGGAAATTGGCCAAGGGAGTCAGTCCACTCTAATTATAAGTTTCATGTTCCCTTCCCGCTGCGCGGCCGGCCAACTCCACTGGTTGCAAAACACTCCAGGCAAATTTTCTCCCTATGATAGCCAGCGTAGTCAGTCTGGTAGAGGCTACCTTACTTCCATAATGTGTCACTTGTCTGTGACTAAGATATTAATCCATTTCAAAGGAAACCTGACACTAAAAATGAAGTTGCCGCCTTTCCAAAAGACGCAGAGAGTTTTCCCGTGCACTGGACAGGGGACTACTCCAGAGACAGACAGAGTATATTAACTACAATGATGCTGTTTCTGCTCACTTCGTCTCTAGTCAAGTTCTATCCGCTATTGCCCTCCAGACGGACAGCTGGACAATGGTCTACTCAAACTGTAAAACATTAGTTACTTCATCTCACCTTGTCACCGGGTTCGTTAATAGTTCACGCAAGACAGGTATGTTAGGCTGTCTGACATGTGTGGTGTTTAGCCGTAAGGACGGGTACATGTGCGTCTTTGTGTCTTCGTGTGCGAGTGATTGTGTATGTGTGAATAAAACTGCTTTTGTGTGAATAACTGGTCTAATAAGAAACTAATTAGCTAGAAAAAAAACTTATGTTATAAAAGGAACCTTCCTCAAAAGCATATCAATTTTGTTGGAACAAAGGCGTCACCTGGCAATGTTCACTAGAATTGCAACAGTTTAACGAAGGCGTAGTGTTGTTAAAAACACTTAGTTCAACACGCTCAGCGTTTTAGAAAAACACCTTTATTTAACCGAACACAGACGGACTACTATGGTCTGAACCACCCTGAAGTTAGCAGCCGTTTCGTCAGCCGATTCCAGCAGCCGATTCCAGCAGCCGATTCGGGCTATAGTAAAGCTAGCATCCGATTCGAACACATCACTATTTATCATTATTTTCTTATTCATCCCATTTATCAGATTTTCCCAGTTAAAGTGACCTAAATGAATAGCGCTTCCTTGAAGACGTTAGTGAAAAATTTTAAAGTCAGGATATTTTAGATGGTCAAAAAAGAACAAAAATAAAGAAAATGATTATGGGAGCGTCCTCTATTGGCATTAGTGTAAACTGTCATCTTAAGCTGCCGGTCATAATGGCTTACAGTCTTTTTAAAAACTACTGATAGCTAACGATCTATTGCGCCCTCTAACAGTTTCAAAACTTACCTACCGGATTTAATTAACCTTCCTCAGGGAAACTTCAAAGGGATTTAAAACTTCGAGCCTTCATAGCTACTGTATGGAGTGGACGCCTTTCTGCTACTAAACTAAATGAGGCATGTGACTTCAGTTCGGTAATGATAGCTAACAGCCGACTGCTTCTTATACAGGTTTTAAATTTTACCAGCCAGATTTAATTAACTTCCCAAAATGACAGTAATTGGGTACATAAGACTAGGATTTCTAACGTCCCTCCACTTTTGCTATTGTAGTAGCTATAGAGACGGGCTTTCTGTTACTAAACTAAATGAGGCATGTAAACTTCAAAGATCAGTAATGATAGCTAACAGTATAGCACCGCTTACAAAAGTTATAAATATTACCTGCCAGATTATAAAATTAACCTCCCACAGGGACACTAATTGGGTACATGAGACTAGCATTTCAAACTTCCTGCCACTTTTCCTAATGTAGTTAAGACGGGCTTTCTGTTACTTAACTAAAAGAAGGCAGTAAACTTCAAAGATCATTAATGATAGCTAACAGTCTAGTACTCCTTACAAAGGTTTTAAATTTTACCTGCCAGATTTAATTAACCTCCCAAAGTGACACTAATTGGGTACATGAGACTAAGGTTTCGAACTTCCCGCCACAAATGCTAATGTAGTAGAGACGGACTTTCTGTTACTAAACTAAATGAGGCAGGTAAACTTCAAATATCACTAATGATAGCTAACAGTCTAGTACTTCTTACAAAAGCTTCAAATTTTACCTGCCAGATTTGATTACCCTCCCGCAGGGACACTAATTGGGTCCATGGGACTAGGATTTCAAACTTCCCGCCACTATTGCTAATGTAGTAGAGACGGGCTTTCTGTTACTAAACTAAATGTGACAGGTAAACTACATAGGTCAGCTATGATAGCTAGTAGTCTAGTACTTCTTATACAAGTTTTAAATTTTACCTGCCAGACTTAATCAACCTCCCACAGGGACACTAATTGGGTACATTAGACTAGGATTTCAAACTTCCCGCCTTTATTGCTACTGTATAAAGTAGACGCCATTTGGCATTAAACTAAATTGTACAACATGTACCACAGTTCATTGTCTTTAAATTTAAACTAGCTTCAGCGATCTTAACGTACCAGCAATGAAAAGTCGAAATTTTGAATGATATTCTTTAACGTGTGATATGTATTCTATGGGGGCGGAGGAAGGGGGCGCGGGGACTAAGATATGCTTCCGGGCTAAGTATCTCAGTCATTGTGACAAAATAAGACTGACAGAGGCAAGATGCAGCTGCTGCGGAATGCAGAAATTGAATATACATAGAGACTACATGTAAGCTCAGAGTATGCCTGACTTCATTCTTAAACTACCACGTCATTGTCCGTAATTCCCACATCACCCAATTTGACTTCTGATTCAGCATAGACCTTCTAATGTTTCTGTGTGTAAATGAGGTGAACCTAAAACAGCCTTGGACACGTCAAAACACCAGGCCTAACACAAACAGGTAAGCATGACTACATCACTGCAGTTGAATGATCAAGTCGTTGCGGCGTGAACAGAAAGCAAACAGCTCTTTTCAACTCAGACATCGCTTAGACAAAGCAAGGTGGTGTCCACGACAGTGGTCTTTTGTAAGGGTAGGCGCAAACATTGTTTCGGGGGAGCAAATAAGTAGTAGGAGACCAGCTTCTGGCCTGCGCACTTCGTACGTTTTATGCAGATAGACAGGTTACCTGATATGTTTACGAATATTTGCGAAGCTTTAGTGTATTTAAGCTTTGACCTGTGAACTGGCAAATGACGTAATGTTGACACGGGCAATGTTACACCCCTAAAGCTAACAGTGACGTCGGTCTCTGTAGGTATAAGTAGAACTTCCTTTAACACGGCATAACTTCGCCATGTTAAGGGTCTGTGAGAAACTCCGTGAAGCGGACGCGAAGGGCAGGAGGTACGGACTAGCCCGTGCGGAGACAGGCTACCTCCGCGCCCTGGTGGACGCCGTGGCTGACAAGGACAGGCTGGCGGAAGTGGAGCTGCTCAAAAGTCTGGGCGACGTGAACTTGGAGAAGGGAAGACTCGAGAAGGATGTAGGGAAGTTCAACATGGCCCTGACGCTTTACGTTGCTGCTATGGTCCGGTGTGGCCATCGGGATCAGGGAGAAGGTATAGAACACCGCTACAAATACGCGGAGAGACTTTTACAAAGGGTGACGTCAAAGGTGTCAAATGGTAAGGAACAAGAAACTGAAGACAAGGAGACGACTACAAATGCAAAAGTGGCTCTGAAGTTTCAAGACCTGGACAAGAAACGGGTTGTCAGTTATAAAAAAGACACTATGCTGGTTGGATACGCACAGTTGATGGTAGAGGGAATAGTAAACGACAACAACATGTTAGAAACAGAAGCGATCAAAAGCCTGGGTGACGTGTACCTAAAAAGAGGAACAGAAACTGGAGACACTAGAGACTTGACCAAAGCTACTGCTCTGTACAACACGTCACTGACGCGGTGTAACAACGTACAGGGATCAGTTGTCATTGTCCATCGCTTACTGTACACAGCAAAAATCAGGCAGGACATCACCACAAAAAGCATAAAGGTGAGCTAGTGTTAGCGATTAAAATAATTTATTTCCTTTTTGCTTGTTTTCTATTGCTTCTGTTATATAATTTGAGTTCTCTACATTTATATTTAAGGGAAACAATGGTAGTCTTGAATGTATTTTCACATTGTTTGGTCTGTGCATAGAGGAAGACCATATAACGGCCCTTATATTGAGCCCATGCAATCAATGATAACCCAAATAAACAACCAGTCACCACATTTACAATATACACTTTTACTTTGGGCTTCTTAGATTCACTTTAGGTCAGTTATATTATCTTTGACTATCCGTCAAAGTTAAATTGTGCGTTAAATTAAATAACACGATTGCTCACCCTTGTTGATCATTCCTGGCTCTCTATCGGTTCTTGTAGAAGTCAACTCGGACGCCAGGTCAACAAAACGTGAAAGGATGGAAAGACCACGTGCACTACTCCCCATTGTCAACTTCAGCCCCAAGGGAAAACATCATTGACGGAATGCACCGTCTACACATGTAAGTACAGTGAATGCTGGGTCTTATTTATTTATTTATTGTTGATTTTGGCCATCCAATAAGGAACACAGTACCTGCAGTAACTCTCGATGTATTGTAGAATAACGAAATATATACGTGTACGCCCCGGAAATGCAGAAAGCTGAAAACATGACAGGATTTGACGATGACAAGTTAGTATCGCCCAGTCTTTTGTTTAGTTTTTCATGTTTGAAATGACTCTTTAATGTAAATGCTCTGCATTGTGATATGTTCAAAACATGGGGATTTGATCCTAGTCTGTATAAGATGATGAAAATATGCCTAGACAACTCAATAAATGATATTGGTATAAAGATATATGTGTCGGCAAAAACAAAGTACATGTTGATTGCGGACCTAACGCTGGCCTTTTGTACTGCAGCAAAAAGTCCGGGTTCCTTATTCCGTTCTCTAGACATGCCCCTTAACGGTAGATACCTCTTGGCTTTATGAATAAGTGGTATATCTTTGGCCCCCCTAGCAGCTTCTAAGGAACCGCATGGTCGTTAAAAGTTTTAAAGTGAATGACCCAAGAAGGAGTTGACGGGCCGTACTGATTTAACTACGTACCAATTATTGATATGTTTATTAGAAAGACAGTTATACAAATTAATATCTAATTTTCCGTCTTAGGAATTTGAAACATGTGACAGATGTAGCTGAGAAAGAGAGAAATATAGATATCAGATATGCAAATAGATGTTTCTTTTGCATAATGTAAATATACTGAACTAACCATAATTTAAAAGAATACTAAAATGATAGAAATTTCATAGTATTTTGCTAATCAACATTTGGTAAAATTTCACATTGTAGAATATCTTATAATAGATTGATCAATTTCTGAAAACTTATTGCATTCCATGTTAATAAAGGGTTAATGCCCCGCCCCGAGGTGTATATGGTGAGATAATCCCTGGTCAGGTGCGATAACCACCGAATAAACCACCGAGTGAGCGTAGCGAACGAGGTAGTTTATGAGGTGGTTATCGCACCTGACCAGGGATTATCTCACCATATACACCGAGGAAAAGGCGGGGTATTAACGTTATTATCATATAGCCTATTCAACTGACACATATAATAGCCTATCCAACTGACACAGGGCGTTTTCTGCGTGTTTACTGTAACAACCTGCGGATGACCGCGGGTGACCCCCGATAGAACGCCCGTTCTGTTCGATCACGTCAGATCGAACAAGATTCGTGTTCTAATACCCAGAATAGAAGTCAAATTTGACCATCGGGTTTGTTTAGTGGGGGTGTTGAAAATCATGTCTAATCTTTTTCTATTTAGAAATCATTTATATCTTTTTAATTGTGTTGTAGTTTAACATAAATTGTTCGAAATAAAGTACAATACGCTGTTTAAAAGATATAATCGATAAATACTTAACAGTAGTATTAGCGTCCTGTCCCCTCTATAATGGTGCGGTCCAAAAAGTGGGCGGTTATTTTAATAACCGCCCACTTTTCAGGTTACGGCCTGATAACCCATAGGAAATGGGGGCCTCTGATTGGTCAACTCCATCTGGCTATATGATAATTGTTAATAGAACTTCACTTTTTGTTCAAAAGCGCAATGCTACGAATTAGTTACTGTTCGAATGATAAATTAATTCGTAATGGTCTAATTTCATAACATCTTTACAGTGTATATGAAGATCACCTACAGGATGGCTCCATGGCCCTGCAGTCTGGAGACCTGGACACAGCAGAACAAAGTTTTGCAGCTGCACTCAAGTCTGTTCATGTCCAAGGTGAGTCTAAGTACGAACTTAGTTCAAAGGATTTAAAAGTGATTGATTATTAATGTTCCAAGATCCCGGGATCTTTTCGACACTCAGATTTCTTTTTATTGCAAACATGTGATCTCTACACGTATTTTCCATATTATGGGTACAAAGGAGTATCAGATATTACAAACAGAAACACTGGTGACTATGGCCTTTGTTGGGTTTAGTAACAAAGTTGAATCCATAACTTACAATGCGCGAATGGAGATATAAATTCATCATCAAGTAGTTAATGCAAGACTAGATTTCGGTGACCTCACATACCCCCATGAAATATTTAGAGCTTTTTGTGAATTTATGAAAATGGCTTTCACATTTACATGATTTATGCATGGTGATGTTCATCATTGGCTAACGTACACATGTTCACAAGTATAAAATTCCCATCATTAATCATTAAACGGTTTTGCAATTTTTGCATATATTATGCAAATTAGTTCCTTGTTTGTATATTTGGTATCTGCATATGTTCCACCTATCATGATTTACATGTGTTTCATTTATTGAAGTCCAATTATTGACAACAATGGAATTATATAATGGCCTCATTAATTATGTAAATCAAGTCCCCATTTGACATAACCTGAATATCATTATGAACATCGTTGCCTTACCGTCCTGAATGCCTAAAATGATGGCAACGTGTCGTTCCTTTCGGCAGTTATCTTCTTTGAAATGTCTTGACGAAAACGCCCCTGCAGTTCCAAAAATTGAATGTTAGGGGGCTGAAAATTGCCCCACTTTGCCATGACGCTAAAAGGTACTGCCACTTAAATGTCCAAACCATATCATGTCCAGGACAAGAGATGCATTTGAAAAAAAACTGCTATGATAGCATATTCTCATTAATTATACAAGTTTGCTCCTATTTTGCATAATATGCATTTAATATCGTACAACATTGTCTAAAGTACCAACATACCAAAAATCATAAAAAATCCGTTGTTCCTTTCTTGACTAACTGTCTTATTACTTTATAAATTTTTCGACAAAATTGCCCCTGCTATCCCAAAACTAGCTACTAGGGGGCCCAAACTTATGTCACGTCTTTCTGGGCACAAGAGTTATCTAACACCCAACAATCGTGACCATAGCGTGTACAAATCACGTGATAGCAAATCAGGAAGTTACGCTGCAGTACCAAGGAAAGACGCTAGGAGGCCAAAAATCTAATTATGTCCAGCTTTTATCACACCCTACCAACACACTAAGTATAAAAGCAATCCGACCAGCCTTTTTTTAGTTATCTTGTTGACAAACAGACACACACAGACACACAAACGCACGCTAATGAAAATATAACCTCCATTACATTTCATGGAGGTAATTACAACTGATTATTATAACATACAGGTAAACACAGGAAGGAGGCAGAGCCCCTGTACAAGTTAGGCAAGGTCTATCTGAAGAGAGGAATCCAGTCAAAGGACGGGGGTGATTTCACCAAGGCTGCAGCACTCTGTAATGCAGCTCTGGTAAGATCGAGTAGAGAAGATATAGAGCAAACAATCGAGGAAATAACGCAAATATTTGTTAAGGAAATCCTAAAGATTGAACATAAGGCAGACCGTAACAAGACAGGGTATCACAAAGGGATACTGAAGGCCGATAGGGACTATGTAGAAAAAGAGGTCAAAAGAATTGAACAAGAAGTAGATCCTTATAGCCTTGATGACGAGGACCCGAAGATAAAAGAGGTGGAGATGAAGAGGGTGGAAGCAATCGAAGCATTGTGTAAGACACTGGTTCATCAGCGTAAAGCGTTCATAGCCGGCCTTGTAGATGAATGCATGGAGGTAATGGGCCCCCCTCCCTGCAAGTACGCCATGATAGGTTTGGGTTCACAAGCAACAGGAATGGTAACTCCATACTCTGATCTGGAATTTGCCATTTTGGCAGAGGACGATGTGCAGACTAATGTTAGCTATTTCCGTAACCTCACACATTATCTGCATATAAAGGTGATACATCTGGGAGAAACCATTCTCCCGGCCATGGGGATTAAATCTCTTAATGACTTCTACTCAGACGACCCACTAGACAGCTGGTTTTATGACTCAGTAACACCGCGCGGTTTTGCGTTCGATGGAGCCATGCCAAATGCATGCAAGACTCCCTTGGGCAGGGGTAGAATAAGCGAACTCATCCGCACACCAAAAAATATGGCCAACATTCTGAAAGAAGACCTTACTCTCCATTTAAAGAAAGGCTACCATCTCGCTACCATACTGGGAAATGTGTCTTTTATAACAGGAGACCAGGGCTTGGTAGATGAGTACAGGTCGTTATGGACTCAACAACTTCAAGACAATAATGGTAGAGTTCAGCTGGTAATGGTAATGAATTTACTGGGTGAATTCGAACATGTATCGACTTTTAAAACCGAGCCTCTCACTGCCGAACTGCGGAATGTTAAGAAAGAAATCTATCGGTTTTCGAGCCTTGCAGTGTCCTTTTGGGCACTACTTCATAACATACAACCGACCACAATCTGGGAGACTATTCAGGAGCTAAGAAACAGTGGAGTCGTCAACAGTGAGAACGCACATCACTTGATGGTGCTGGTCAGTATTTCAGCAGAATTGAGGCTGCGGACATACATGAACAATCGTGGTCAGGTGGAAAATATGTCAGTCTTATGGTCAATCTCGACCGATACGAACATTCAAGAGAAATTACAGAAAGTGTTTTACATCTCAAATGCAAAACAACTCATGCGATATTATTATACAGAACGACCCCTGAAGCACTTTATTTCACAGCTGACGGACACCCAGGCGACGAAAGAACAGCCAATCCTATATGACAATTCTTCAGGGCTGAAAGCAGAGGTATATGAAAGTCTGTGCGATTTCGAAAATCTTAAGACATGTTCAGAACAAACGCTACACAGATATTTATCGAAATATGGTAACAACACTGCACATAGTGACATTTCAGACTCACTTGAACAATTCGCGTTTGCTTTGGGTACTCTTGGTGATCACGGAAAGGCTGTTTGCTATTATAAACAGTCACTACGGATAAGGCGGAGTATCTATGGAGAGGACACTGCACATCGTGACATCGCCAACTCACTTAACAACTTGGGTGCCGCCTGGAGGAACCTCGGAGATCACAGAAAGGCGGTAAGCTATTATGAACAGTCACTACAAATGAATCGGAGTATTTACGGTAAGAACACCGCACATCCTGACATCGCCGGCTCACTTAACAACTTGGGTAACGTCTGGTGTTACCTTGGAGATCACAGAAAGGGGGTCAGGTATTTTGGCCAGGCACTACAGATGAGTCGGAGTATCTATGGCGAAAACACCGCACATCTTGCCATTGCCGGCACACTTAACGATTTGGCTGGAGCCTGGAATACCCAAGGGGACAACAGAAAGGCGGTCAGGTATTATGAACAGTCACTACAGATGATGAGGAGTATTTATGGCGAGGACACTGCACATCCTGACATCGCCCACTCACTTAACAACTTGGCTAACGCCTGGAGTGACCTCGGGGATCACAAAAAGGCGGTCAGCTATCTTGAACAGTCACTTCAGATGAAGCGGAGTATCTATAGTCAGGACACTGCACATTCTGACAAGGCTTCCTCACTTCACAGCTTGGGTGTCGCCTGGGGAAAACTTGGGGATTACAGAAAGGCGGTCAGCTATTTTGAACAGGCACTACAGATTTGACGGAGAATCTATGGAGAGGACACTTCACATCCTGACGTCGCCAACTCACTCGACAACTTGGGTAACGCCTGTAGTCACCTTGGGGATCATAGAAAGGCGGTCAGCTATTATGAACAGTCACTACAGATTTACCGGAGTATCTATGATGAGGCCACTGTACACCCTGACATGGCGAGGTTCCTGAACAACTTGGGTAACGCCTGGAGTAACCTTGGGGATCACAGAAAGGCGATCAACTATCATGAACAGGCACTACAGATGGTGAGGATTATCTATGGTGAGGACACCGCACATCCTGACATCGCTGCTTCACTTAACAACTTGGGGAACAGCTTGAGTGACCTTGGAGATCACAGAAAGGCGATCAGCTATTATGAGCAGTCACTACAGATGAGGCGGATTATCTATGGGGAGGACACCGCACATCTTGACATTGTACAATCGCTTAAAAATTTGTGCGTCGCTTGGAGAGACCTCGGTGATTACAGAAAGGCCATTAACTATCTTCACTTAATGGAAAAAATGCAACATAATATTATAACTTCAGATAATAGCAGCAAACCCTCCCAACCATAGTGGCTCAAAATGACCTCTCCTATCAAGGGATTATCTTACTTAGCAACATTTTCCTAAGATGTTAGATTATAGGCATGGAAAGCCCGTCGCATAAGTTGAAGGGATGCGTTGTCCAGTAATTTGTGGCCCTGGAACTAGAATTCGTGAGTTTGATTCCAGCTGTGCCGCTCACCCAAAATGCACACTAGAGTAAGGGTTGCAGTCCATATGACTCGACGTTAAGCCGCTGTCCACTGTATATTCATGGTGCTTGTCAAAAAGGGATAGGGGAATTTTCCTTATAGGACGAACCTCTCCATCTTTTCTGTTTCGACCAGCGGGAGACTAGCCTGGAACAATATAACCTTTCTTTCCTTTACTGGAACCATGGACCAAAATACAGATTGTAAAATGAGTTTTATTTTACTGTCAAATTAAGTTGCTGTCTGGGTGAAGTGATTGTGATTGACATTGTTTGATCCATACGTCTGTGAGATTTCAGCGATGATAATTTTGCTTCAAGCTTGTTGTATACGTCTGTTCTTGTTGAAAACGATAGCATGTGAGAGGGATGATGACGGCTTTAAATCTAACTCAGAAACAAGGTGCGCAACTCAAACCTTTGGGCATAATTTCATGAATATTGACCAAATCCGAACATTGCGAGAATTTCTTAGTAGCGGGTAAGGTCTTCGTAGAATTAATGCATGAGTAACGCCACCCACACTGTTCACAGTTCACCCTTATTTACTACGTTGAACAGGCCTGTAACTGGCCCCTTCCCGTGGGAGAGGTCGGTTGGATGTTGGGCGGGCCGCTTTGAACGCGATTCATATTCTTCTCACCACTTACCTACTGATTTGAAAAATGACGTCGACTAGGAAGTGGTCAGATGTCAACAATGATTATCTTTGCCAAGAAGATAATGTTTTTTGTTACATGGGTCTGTATGTAGGTCAACAGCATATAAGTCGAGGAATTGTGAATGGATCTTTTTGACTTTTGGTAGGTGTGTAGTGGTTGTGGAAAGGCATGCCTAGTTCACAAACGGTTTACCTGGCGTTTTCCTACGGAACAGCAGCGAGCTTGATATTTTTTGCGGTTTGTTTGGGGCAGCATAAGTCAAAATGCAGCTGGGGGATTTTCACATTTGGTGGGTGTGTAGCGGTTGTGGAGAGGATTGTCAAGTCTGAGAATGGTTCAGCTAGCTTTCACCTATGGTGCTGTAGCTGGCTTTGTACGTAAGTGCGTTTGTCTGTATACAAGATAACTCGAGATGTTCTTGATGGATGTTAAATGATATTTGGTGGATAGGTAGGGGTCACAAAGAGGGAGGTCAAGTTCGATAATGGGCCTCATGGCGACTGGTTTTGGTACTGCATGTGTGCATCAAAGTTTTTACTGAAATTTTCTTGAAGTTCCAGGTTTATCATTTTTAACTGGTGGATAGCTGTTGGGACAGGGAGTAAATGGTGTAAGTTTTGGCCCCTAGCAGCTTGTTTCGAACTGCAGTGGGTCTTATGGTTTGTAACTTTTAAGAAGGATAACTTCAGAGGGCATTAATTGATATTCTTTGTTTTTGGTAGGTAGGTACCTTGGGTGATAATCAACATAATGAGATGCAAATTATGCAAATCACTATCTATTTTCTATAATTACTGATGAAGAAACTTCTGTGACCACTGTATCATACTGCATTCAGTGTTAACGTTGCTAGATGTGATTTATAGGTCAACATGATACGGCTGGCATTATTGTAGTTGGGCTATTAGAAAACAAGACTGGTTTCATGAAGATAGCTTAAGTGAATCTGATGATAGACCTAGGGAGATGCTAATTATGTAAAAAAGAGCTCATTTGCATAATTGATGAAATCAGATGCATTCCTTGATAGTACAGGTTGTACTATATGTCACCTGTCACTGGGAAAGAAAGGAATATCGATTAATATCAATTATGCAAATAAGGACCTCATTTGAATGATTAATGAGAACAAACTTTAATACTATTGGTAAATGATAAGAATATTTACCATCGCCAAAAACAGGTTACGGTATGTTTTGGTTGTGCCATGGTGGAGTGGCTGCAGTGTGGTTGTGTATGTATGTCATCAGCATAACTCGAAAACCTAAGTGAGACCTTAGACTTAGAGTCCCGAATAAAGACACTATTCATAACAAGCCTTGATTATTTGGCGAAGGTATGTGTTTCGTGAAACTCTAGTTTGCAATTTGATGATCATTAAAAGCATGCTATATGATGACGATGCCCTGACATTTGATTTGTTCACCTTATTTCTTGTATGAGCCGGAGAACTTAATGATCTCGTAGTTTAGTGTGGAGGTTGGAACCTAAGCCGTAAAGATTCTGCATGAAGAAGATGTATCGGACCCTTGTTATTGCCGTGAAAGATGTGTTGTTTGGTGTGTTTTACAGTATATGTATTTACCCGCATTATATATGATTATGGGCGGACTTATATATGTCTTGCAAAAAACAAAACTAAAGTTATAGGTTCAAGATTACAAAATCCTGTTGCGTTGTTATGCGGAGCAATAAGATACTACGACTTCTATACAAGAAGAAAAAATCATAGAAAGTACTGGGATCAAAATCAAGTATAATGCAATTCTTACACAAATAGCAGAAGGCAAGTCGGTTTATTTTGTCTTGTCTTTGAGAGCCAAAACGTATTTGAATGTAAGCTATAAGGCAGTCCGCTGAGCATGTACGTCTAAGGAAGTTGGCTAGACTATATATGATATACCAGGTGTGTTCATTCCATGATCCAGTCAATTAGAACCGCCTTACCGTGCCGTGCCTACATATTTCTATCGTGTGAATGATGATGTGAATAGTAGAGATTGGACTGTTTAAGCGATGCAATAAAGTACGAGAACCTTATCATACATAAACATTCTAGTATGTCGATATTAGTTCAATCTAATATTCCTGTGGTAAGTCAAGATTGATATAAAAATTATACATAAGAAATATAAAAGTATTTGTGTATAGATACGTGACAAGCCATATTGTACAATATAATGTGTGTATTTATCCAATAGCTTTTATCACCGTGTTGTTACATTGTTCTAAATCTATATGTACAGATATGTTGTAGGTTACATGTAAGTTGAATATTTCTACTAGCGCATTGCAATGTATGTATTCTGATCTCTGATCAAATGCGACACCATAATTTCAGACCACACTGATTTCATTTTATAGATGATTGAGTCATGAAGTAAAGTCATGATTGATTTAACCTCCAGTACATATGAAAAATCCAAGCCACTTTGTGTAGATAATCAAAAACCAAAATTGTGTTATATGATTATCGTATCATGTCTGTTATAGTAACCAATGGCATTTAACACCATGTTGTCCATAGCCAGGTTTCTCCATGTACAGCTTTGTTGCAAGATACATGTGAAGAAAATCTTCATTGTAGCGTGTTGCAACGTGTACGATTTTTTTGTCTTCAAATATGACACTATAACTTGATACCACGCACACTGATTTAATGTTATGAAGGACATCCTGTGGTTACCTGAAAAATTGAAGACGACGATTGTATGAATGATCAAATACCAAAAGAATTATACATGTATAACAAACATTAGATTATGATTTTTCACTCTTTAGGAGGTATACATACTAGGTTGTCTCATTTTAGAAGATGGGGTAACAAACGTGGGCCTATCAATCGATTCCCATGGCGCACAAAATTATGTTGCAATTTGAAAAGTAAGTTATCTCATAGCATTTTGAAAGCAAAATTGTTATCTATTGGAAGAAAAAGGACGAAATTCTGTTGCATTTGTTCAACTCAAGTGTCACCAAGTAGGATTGAAATCTAGATGTGATAGTTATTTGGAACGTAACAGATTACATTAAAAGCATACTCAGGCGAGTTATGAATGCAGAAGGAACAAAATAAAATTTATATAATTCGTGACTTTAGATCTTATTGTTTTCTTTTGAAATGTCTAGAATATTGCCATTCTACTGTAAAAAAAAGGTTTCCTTATCGAAAACAAACTAGAGTTCGACAAGCTAGCGGCTCTGTGAAATTATTACCTTTTGCATGTCTTTACAACTGCAAAACACAGACCAAAAACTAGTGTGGTCTGAAAGTGGACTAGACACGGGAGTACTCCTGAGACAGACTGAATGTAACAAAAATTATGCTGGTTCTGCTCACTTCGTCTCAATTACAGTTCTCTCCACCATTACCCTCCAGTCCGACAGATATAGAATTAGATGTATGACTCTTGGCAGGGACCCCGAGTATTCTGCCGAGTATACTCGGGGTCCCTGCCAAGATTCATACATTAGTGAAACAGAGCGCTCGCTTAAGTCTGGTTTTTTGGAGCACAGGAGACCGAGCTCGGTCTCGTCGGAGGTGTCGCAGCACATTGATATTGAATCACCGGGACATTTCATTACCTTGTACAAAGTACAAATATTGGATACTGAACCGGATTGCTTCACAAGGGATGTGCGACCGAAAATTCGAGGTGAGCAATTTCTTGTGTTGAATGGCAGTTGAAAACTTCAATGTGGATTATACCAACACAGATGAGCTTTCATGCTAACATCTGTCTTTGGCACTGAACAATGCCTATCCACACACAAACATGCCTGTCCTTGGTGCTGAACACTCCACACACACACACACACACACACACACACACACACACATGCCTGTCCTTGGTTCTGAACACTACACACACACAAACACGTTTTCGTTGCGCTGAGCACTATCAACACACTAAAAAACCTGTACTAAATGCTCTCTATGAATTTTTATTCACTGTCCGTTAATTTAACATAGCTACCTTGACCTTGAATTTTGATAAGTAAATAGCAACATTTGGTAGGAAAGTATATCAGATTATGACGAAAAGAACTACATAATTCATAAGATATATAAATGAATAAATAAACAAATCGTATTTTTCAAATTTTGCTTAGCTATACTAGGAGCAAACATTTAATACATTATCGGCGTAATGGATATATTTCTTCTTTTAAAGCTTTTTGTTAAGGTGATATGACCTATTTTCAATAACATTAGACCGATGAAACAGAGGAAATTGTTGATTTTTATGTCCATGCATGTCTCAGCCGGACCTAATGGCCACCTAAGGGCGTTTACACCAGATGGAACCGGAAGGCCTGAAGTAGGTCTAAGTGAGATAACCCCCCCCCCCCCGACTTAGATGCCCTCACAGTTTGAGTTCAGTTTGAGTTTAGGTCAGCTGCACCGGTCCGCGTGTGTCCGGTAATTCATGTGACTTTATGGCCATAGACGGTTAACGTTGTGGTGGTGCGTTGTCGGTGTCTTTTTTTAATATATTGAATAAAACATACATAAGCAAAGTGCAGATAGCCGCCTACTCAAGTTGAAGCAACACATCTAGGTACCGTTATTAAAGCAAAATGAAAACAGCAGACAACTGACAAGAAAGACAAAAAAATAGATATAAACCACAAAACTACAGTTAATTGGGTATTGAGTGGTTGAATCGCAAGTCCTAATTCCCTGTGATTTAGTTGGGAGAGGGCGGTCCTCGTTTACTGCATAATACGAGTAGAAGAGGCAACCGACACCCAATCTCAAGTGCATGATTTTCCTCTCAAGTTGCAAGAAATTATGTTTTAGAGGGTTTGAAAATCAAAATTTTCCCGGGCAGCATGCTTCCGGACCACACATCCCAAATATTTTGAACGAATTCATTCATGAAACTGGCGGGAACGCTGATATATAAATATATGTGAGGTGAGTGAAAGGTGAGTAGACTTGTAGACACAGGGATCGACATGTCACGGGCTGGATTCCTGGCTAGAAACTCTGTCCTATGACTTTGAGAAAGGCACTGTACATCCCTCACTTCACCTAGGTGTGGGTACCTGACTTGGGTAGCTGAATGGCGCTAAAAGGGGCAGAGTTGGACTTCGCCCCTCACTACCGTGCCTTGGTCACAGTGGATGACTACCGACTCTGGGACTATTCTCCAAGCAGAGGTTGAGTCGTGAAGATATAGTAGTATATATATAGTCGGGATGTTTACCGTGAGAGGAGTGAGCCGGTAAAAATCCCGACTACTTGTCTATCTCCGCGACTCAACCTCAGCTCGGAGAATACTTTGCGTTTTTTCTGTACCTTATCACAAACAGTTACAAACTCGCCATGTGACTCATGTGCTTTATTGTATTCCTGTGTGGTGCATTCTTGAGGTAAATAGACAAGTTTGTCTCACAACGGACACAGATTGATGATTATACAAAATCAGTAAGTAAAACTCCAAAAACGCCAAAAAGCAGTTACTCAAGCAACGTAATGGATATCGTTTTGGAAACGGTCAGACATTTCAGATGACATTAACCATCTGACGAAAGATAGTGGATACTATCTGAAACGTCTGACCGTTTCCAAAACCATATCCAGTTGCTTGAGTAACTGCGTTTTGGCGTAGATTATTTCCTGGATGTCTAACCTTAATCGACGTAAAACTATATTATAGAATAATAATGGTTTATTCGGATGTAACAGTTTTGCCACATTGCAGCCAAGGGCTGAATTGCGTGTTGAACGTTACAGTTTGTCGTTGAAATCGTCAATAGTTAAATAACATTTTGCTGATGACCAAGATGGATAAAATACATCTAGCGTTACACTAGTTAAAAATATCGATCAATAGTACTAAATACACTGCTTAAAAATATCGATCAGTGATTTTAATAACAAAACTCCCTATTACCGAAGTATCCATCACCACGAAAGAATCAAAACTATTTTATGTCAATAATAAGACCATTAAATACTCAGGACATCGTTAAAGTAACCGCCACATTGCATATAATAGCACGGATTCTACTGCAATTCCAATTATGTTGCGATCCCTTTGGAAAAAAATGGCCTCCCCCCCCCCCCCCCGTAGTCTACGGGCTAGTTTTGTGCTCTTTCGGGGTTAATTTCGGTATTTGGACTGCCTATTCTTTACAATAGAAACATGGCGGAACAAAACTGTAAAAAATCACCTGAGTTTTAGAACATGAAAAACTCACATTGGCATGGTTGTCCGGCCTCTAAAGACTTATTTGACGACAAAAAAAAGGAAAAAAAATTACGGCGGAACCATATCATACTCCATCAAACTTAGGTGGTGACCTTTTCACCCCTTTTCACTGCCTATGATCAACACTAAAAAAACTAGCTTCTAAGGACTACTGCAACCACAAATATCACTAAAAATCTGTTTTTTTTTAACACAACATAGAAGCTACAACCCTTACCTATAATATGCACCTCCAAAATCCAAACATATCTCAAGAAAAATATTTCTACTTTTGCCAAGGGTACCTAATCATTTTGAGGCTGAAAGTGTGTCATCTGCGCCTGTCCGGAAATACTCAAATTTGCCCTTTGGGAATCAACGCTAGTCTTTTGCTATCGTCTTGATGGCAATGGCCTTCTCCTCACCACAGGCGAACAAAACAGTAATCTACAGGGAAAAAAGAAGATTCTCGTCAGTTTTATATGGCACCATATTTCCCGTATGCACCAGTACTATCATACACGTATGAACCAGTGTATTCTCCGAGCTGATAACTGTATAAAAGTCCAACTGCTGTTCGTTTTCTTCGACACTAAGGCAGAATACCGTTGATGTAGATTACAACTGCTGCCCTGTCCAAAGCCGTCTATGCAAGTCATCTTTTAGATGATTAAAATTATTATACAAGGAAACAGAAAAAAATGTAGAGCGGAGTTTCCCCATTGCACAGTATTTGAACACACAGTAAAAATCACTTCGTTTTGTCTCGGACAGTTGGTAAATGCCAAAACTCAAGAGATCTTGATAATGCTGCTGTAAAGACGATAGAGTATGAATGAAAAGAGTCCCCCTTTATCATGTTAATAGTTTATGTTTCAGCAACGTTAGAAGTCTTAAATCTTTAGATTTGTGCAATGAAACTGCGGCTCTGCAGTTACATAAACAACTTAATAAAAGCAAACTATGAGACAAGATTTGAAGGAGTAATGAAGCAAGAGTTACCGTTAATTCGTCTCCATTATCAAACCGACTTTGTATCTCGTTGCCAAGATCGCCCCCTGGTACCTTTAGGTCTTCTTTCATATCTCCGGCTTCGTCCATGAGGCTCAGGAAGCCATCCTTAATATCAATCAACTAGAACAGGAAATATACCAAACGTCACCTATGTCCGTTGTTGACAATATTGTGTCTGCGTAAAACAGACATCTACAGTCTAGGGGTGGGTACCGGTACTGGAAATTCAGGTCCAGGTCCGGTTCAGGTTTAGAGCATCAGGTCTGATCCGGACCTGGACCTGATTCAGTATGTGAAAACTTGTGAATGGACTGACAGTGTACTCACAACCATGGTCCATTTCACTACAAAGAAATCTGTTTGGTGGAGTATTCGACTCACAGTGGCGTTCTTAAATCCTACATGGCTAACAGCATCTGTGCGATTGACGGCAAACCTTGGTAGAAATGACTATAAGCTTAACTCAACTTCGCTCCTATTATTTTCATTGACTGGTAAGCGCCAAAACGTGTGAATGCCTGATCAAGTTACCTGTTCATTTTCTAATACATCCAACATCCGGTCAAGCTGATTTTTTCAGGTCCGGTTTATCCGGACCGGTCCAATAAGAAAAACCGGTTTTGTACCGGTACACTATACCGATACCCACCCCTAATCTACATATTTGATCTCGTTCACCTAAGCAATATTCAAGTCAGATCACCCCTGGTACTGTTCCTGTACTCTGTGTAAGGCGTAGGTCACATTCCCAAACTGAGACCCGGCCTGGCAGCTTAAAAGATATCAAAATACACCAGATCAACATAAGACTCATTTGGGCATAATTTATGTATATTTATACGTATACCTTCACATTTTTCATTTCTTTAAACGCCCGGTTTGGAAATACGATCTAAGCCTAAGGCGGTTTCTGCCTGTCGCTAAATTCAGTAAAGGGTCGTGACATCACGATTAGCCACGTGTAAAACGAGCTAGAAATTGTCAACTGTGACGTTTTACAGTTTTCTGCTTTTCCCGATGAACGAGAGTTTCTAGACCTCAGACCTACATGTATTGGGTGTTTTAAGACTTTAACTTGCAGGGTATGGCGTTACTGAGGAACAAGATACAAATCTATCAAACACCACAGGAAATTTTCCTTACACCCTCGGTGTATTTACAATAGTCGTCCTGGATATATAATGCCCTTAATGCCGCCCGCACGCAAAAAGGGGCAACAAGACAGGATTGTGTGCTGTTATTTGTAGCACACCATTTTTAACCTACAAAATTGCTGTTTGGCACATTTTTAAAGAAAACGAGCCTGTCATTGCGTTGTGCAGCCGAATGTTGATTTGCGAGCTAGGAATTGTCAGAACAGGTGAATCAAAAGGATCTTGGAACTGCAATTCGACTGCAATTGGGAGTGCAGTGCGTGTGTTGAGTGCCTCCATGTTTGTGTTGTCCACCTAAAAATGGTTACACCTTACCGTATATTCAATGTGCTTGACATTTGGAACGTCACAGTCATGGGTGCTGGGGACTACATCCTCGTACTTGTCACCAGTGAAGAGGTCAACTCCAAATATAGCAACCTTAAACAAGAACGATAATGAAAAACTTACCATAACGACGACTATATATATATCTCATTTACATGTTTTTTTTTTTTTGTATACGGATGAAATCCCAGTCATTTTCATTTGTGGTATCGTACACTTTTTACAATTATTAAGCAAATAAGATTATAATATGCTGGTATTTTGTCTGTTTATGGCTTTCTTTTCCTGTTTCAAAATTACACAGGCATGAGAACCATACTTTAGCACATAAGACAATCATGATAATTTAGAAATCAAATGAGGTCCTGAAATGCAGAATACGCCCTTAGAATAGTCACCTCCCAATGCTCCAAAGTCTGAAATCCCAGGTATTTACGTAAGGCCACAGCAAGTACATTTTATTGATTACATCTTCTGCAGACTCCAAATTTATTGAAAAAGGGCGAAAAAACATGATATCAGTAAAAAAGAAACAAGACATCTAGATTTTCGAAAAGACGTCATGAACTTTGTAACGGAAATTGAAGCAACAAAAGATGCTCTCACATTTAACAAGTCTTTATTTTTGTATTTAAGAGGTGCACAAAATGACACTAGTGTGGTAGACTGGTCTCATTTACCAAGTTGACAACTTCACTCATGGCTACTACATTGGTGCCACTTTTACTTTCTCACTAGTGTCACTTCTACAAGTACCCTCAATACTACCACACGATATATTTTACCAATTTGGTTCTTTCTCATGTTCACTATCTCCGGAGGGGAAAGTGTTTTTTTTTTCTGTTTCTGAGTCATTCGTAAATTAATGATCTCACTGATGTCATCAATTAAATTTACTTGTTGTGGCCTAATTTCTATGTTTCTTAGTACTTTACATTGATTATGCAATATGTGTCATTTCGTCTATCGATGAAACTCTCATTTTCAGTTACATACGAGAGTTCAGGATGAGTTTAGAAGCAGAGTTTAGACCGTGCATTGGAAAACCGCTAAACAGAATGATTGTGATCCTTTCTCTCCTAAAATAGAACTGGACAGGGCCGAAAGAATCCTTACATGCAACAATTAACGTTAGACCATTTTAAGGTTTGGCTGTTCTGCAAGTAAAAAGTGGCAACTAGAGTTCCACGATCTCAAACCCTCGCCAAGTGACGTTGACCTTTACAACTGACGTATTACACATAAATAATTCTCATTGATTTTGCAAAGAAGATCTTTATTTGTTATCAATTATATCAGTTGATGATCTTGTTGATGAACAAAAACATAAGCTGTCCAATGTACTAGATTTAGATTGGATGTCATTTCCCTTTTGACTTATCAATAAATCTCATTTATCTTCTTTGTTAAGTATACAAGTATGTATATCACTGCTTTGCTTTGTCTGGAATTAGCCCTCGGGCATGAACTTGCAATAGAATTGTTGTTATTAAATATTATTATTATCAAACCGATAACCGAAGCTGCCCTTTGTCTTGCGCGCTCAGCTTGCCGACACCTAATAATATATCGAACATCATAAATATTCATTCAGTAGTTCTCTCCACAAGCACGCAATCAATCAAACACGCCAATAAACAGACAGACCCACAAGCGAACTGCATAGAAAACATAACATTCTTGGCCAAAGTGATTCATACAACACCAATACAAAATTCTACCTTGCTATGGCCATGTTTCCCTTCTGTGGTTGTAGTTATCTCCTCGATCTTACAGGGACGGCCCTTCAGCATCACGTGACCATTCTGCCTCAGGGCGGTGGCCTGTTGGGGGTAGGTAGTTTTTCCTTCCATTGTTTTATCAAATCAGCTGTTGGGAAAAAAAACAAGACACTCAACTGGGGAGAATTCAGGATTGATGACGCTTTCGATTTGGTTTGTCAATCCCTAATTAAGATTTCCACATACTTCAATACAATGTAAGAAAAGAGTAGAAACAGATAGAAACAGCAGGCCAACACCCGGGATCGAACCTGGGCCGGCATGCAGATCACAAAACCACCACACCAGAAAAGGTTGATCAGCCGAATTGCATAGCCGTTTGGCATGGCGCTATTAAAAAAAACACTGTTACACTAGTCCCCTTTTCTTTTCAAGATTCGTCCTCAAATCTCCGAGTTCGATATTGCTGGGTAAACTTACGGTGACTCTAGCCCCTTACTCACAATGTGGCGCATGTTCTAGCGGCTACTGCTCACAGGGTTGGTGTGGGGAGCAATGTAAGAGAGGGGTAGAAACAGAAAGAACAGGAGTCTGAAAACTCAAACCTGCATGAAATATTTTGTTTTGTGATAGTGCGTATGGTGTGTTAACGTTGTGGGGTTGATTTGGTTTGACGTTTGGCGAAATTATTCCATCATTGTTCTTCAGTTATACATTCAACGTTACCTATGGTAAACGGTGAGATCCAAAACTACACCTTTCTGGTGTCCTCCCCATTTCATTTTTATTTCCTATTGTTACACCTGCACCTGGCACATACATTGTATCTCAATGTGCATATATTGGTTCACACCATACAGAGGCGACTGGAATGGTCACAGTTACTCTTTTTACTAGTTGTGGATCTGTGCAGCCATCAGCTTCACCTTTTACATTTTCTGCTGGGACACCAAGCAGATGTAGGTGGGGAACATTGTGACTAAACTGGCTCTGCAGCCCCAGGGTATGCTGCAAGCTTAAGGGGGCCCAAACTAATACCAATTCCACAATATAACTTACATTGTAAGGTATATGCGTCCCAAAAAATCGAGACCACAGCATGTCCATGCCCAAACAAAAATCAAACTTGAGCGTCAGTCAACCACCCATGCACCAAATAACATCGCGATCGCATGTACACGTTTAGTTCTGGAGATATAGCGCCGGAACCGCACCTTCCGCACCATGTATCAAATATCATCGCAATCACACGTTCTCTTCTGGAGATATAGCACTGGAAAGACCCTTTCACACACTCCCATGCTACTGAAAACTCAAAACAGATGCCGCAGCTGTCCCCAAGGAGGTTGAGAGAGAGGAAAGGAGGCCAGATCACTCCACATCAGGAAAAGGGGTGTAAATATTTTTTTAAACGAACCACAAAACTGCAGAAACTTCTAATGCAAGCTAAAGTACAATTCTACCCCCCATAGCACAGGTAATCGCAATCCAAATATATAGGTCCGGAAACACAAACTCCAAAACATGATTGCTACCAAAAACAATACCTGCTTTTTATCAAGCAGGTAATTAAGATGCCGGCACCCGGGATCAAACCCTGGCCGGCAGTTCTCAAAACCAGCGTGCAAACCACTACCCCAGAAAAGCCCGATCAGCCAATTTGTGTAGCTTTCTGGCACTCCTTAAACCCCACATTGTTGCACAGTTACCAGAAGAGGATGTCGAAACAAAAGGCCAGTGCTTAGCTGGGAGGGTTTGGGCAAGCTAATCACCAAATCGCCAATCTCCGAAAATGGTTGCATGGCTAATCGTTACCGGTGTCTGATTGGTATGTACGCAACATGTACAAATAAAAAATGATTCTACATCTTCACTTATTTGTCTTTGATTGCATTTCTCATCTAGGTAAAACACAAATCTAAACGATTTTAAAACTACACATACCAAATTTGAGTTAATGAGCCGAGAATCTTCAGAAGTGTCCTGTTTTTTAGCCAAGATACTGCCGTCTGGAGCTCGAAGTTGTGCCGACCTGCCCAGTTTGTGGGTTTGATACTAATGCGGTAACCAAGGAAAAATGCAGAAGAACCGCACTGGGCGGTCTAGGGTCCCTTCTGAGTAATCATTAGGCAAATGTCGGTATTGTTTCCCACAAAAAATATCCTAAGGCGATACGGGTGCTGTGTTATGTATGGCAGGGGGTATTTCTTCATTGTGTCACCAAAAAGTTACATCGATGTTTGCGATGTAGATAAATGTGACAACATTATAGAACATTGATCACAGAAAGCGCAACAAATATGGATGCCGTTCATATAATCGTATCAACGTGGCCGAATGGAACTATGATAGGTTTCCTCATGAAAATGAAATTTGCTGGTAACCAAACTATATCAACATAACTGAGGGGAAAAAAACAGCAACTATGGAATACACAACTCAGTGGCATCGTGGTGCGCAATCCCTGGGGAAACCGTGTGTGATTCGACCAGAACTCTGATAAGCCCCTATGTTGCATTCTTCGGAAAGGCACTTTTAAAAACGACTTTCCTCACTTTACCCAGCTTCGGGTTAGGGCCGTCTTTCGGATAGGACGTTACCTGGAGGTCCCGTGTTTGAGGAGAGTCACGCCCCGGACACGTTAAAGAACGCACTTATCAAAAAAAGTCACTCGTCGAAAAATGGAGGGGCCCTTCCCGGTGTCAGTGGTTCATATCCTTACAGTCCAACGGTCACAACTGGGGCAATATCTGTCATACTAAGGTGACTGTGTGCTGTGTACAAGCTACCATTTACACTGACCCTTGTTATTAAGCCCTACTATTGTAAGCTCCCCGCAATTCAGCCCCAGGCTGCGAAGAGAGAGTATTTGGTTTACTCCAGAACAACAACAGTTTATATATATGTAACAATGTGTTGAAAAAAAAGTCTTGAGAGTGTCTAGATAACAGCATAACATTAGTAACCGTCGTACTATGAGAGTTGATGTTAGCTCCCCTTTGCACACAGTGATCCACGCACACTGACACCCGTTATAAATTTACGATTGAACTAAAGCCATCGCCGGTTGCCTGAAATGTTGTGATACGAAGTCTTTTAGGCCTCAGTACAATCTCACAGACCTTAGCGTAAAAAAATTGAGGATATGGCATTACCATTTTTTTCATGTTATGTTTTGAAATCAAAAAAGTTTGTGCATGCCTTATTTGAAGTTATTGCACAAATAATGTTTGTTCACGATCTTTTGAAGGTCTTAACTTATAGATGAACTTGGTCGGAGACTTGAAATGATCTGTTAGGTACTTCAATTCAGGATGGTCAGTAGAGAGGTTGACATATATATTGTGTGCTCGCCTGCTCAGCGCTAGTCACCACACAAAGAGATAAAAGTCCGGTGCCATATTAAAATACTCTCAGACACTTGATATGTAATCTATTACAAAGGTATAGAGGGGTGATGCATGAGTACATTTTATCAGTCCATGTGCAATAGTTGTAGATTTTAGAATTACTTAAAATTGAGCTTTCTTGTGCTTGACAAATGCACTACTATTACCCGACATCCGTACATTTAACAGTCCATGTATAATAGTTGTGCATTGTAGAAATACTAATATTAACTATCCTATACTAAACAAATGTACCATTGCCGGACATATATACGTTTGATCAGCCCGTGTACAATTAAGTGAAGGTTGTAGAACTATATGTATTATATTGTCCATCAGTATTTGTTTTAAGAATAAATCGGGAAAATAGAAGGATACTGCCCTAGTTTATGGTGTTACTGATAAGACAACAATGTTGTCATGGTTACAGAATGTTCATGTGTACCTGAACATTACATGTACATAGACTGCCATCTGAAGGAGGGAGGGATGATAATGAAGTCACTGTCACCCCAGGGGAGGGGGATAAAGCTTCATAGTACCTTTAGAGATAGCCTGGTATCCAGACCGCCGTGCTATACTCGCTAATCACTTCGGGCCGGCAACCGATTAGCCCCGCCGCCAAACACAGCACGCGGGCCCTGATTACCTCGCGGGTATAGTTATCAGAAACTGGATGCCATTACCTCTGAGTGCAAATAGAGACTGGGGCTTGGACCTTCCCTGGCATAAGGATCATACATTACCGCGAAAGGCCTATAGTATAGAGCGAGTGACTGGTATCCAGGCTACTTTAGAGTAGTCACAGTGTTCCTAATGTATGTAGTACACTGGAGAGAGGGGGAGGAAGACTGGATCCTGAAGGTCTTTGATTATATTTGCCATTTAGGTAAAACACAAATCTAAAGGATTTTAAAAATACACATACCAAATTTAAGTTGATAAGCCGAGAATCTTCAGAAGTGTCCTGTTTTTTAGATAAGATACTGCCGTCCGGAGCTCGAAGTTTTGCCGACCTGCCCAGTTGTGGGTTTGATACTAATGCGGTAACCAAGAAAAAATGCAGAAGAACCGCACTGGGCGGTCTAGGGTCCCTTCTGAGTAATCATTAAGCAAAAGTCGGTATTGTTTCACACAAAAAATATCCTAAGGCGATACTGACGCTGTATTATGTGTGGCAGGGGGTATTCTTTATAGTGTGAGCAAAAGGTTACATAAATGTTTGCAATGTAGATAAATGTGACAGCATTAAAGAACATGATAGTATCTCCAAAGATTTAATTCTAAATGTAACCAAGAGATTCAACCTTGGTTCTTACATAATACGTTGGATAGATGTGTACACGAAAAACTCACAAAGTTGTATTAATCATTGTGTTCATATGTCTGAATGGATCGACCTAGAAAGAGGTGTCCGCCAGGGATGCCCACTATCAGCCCTTTTGTTTGTCCTGGCAGTGGAGGTTTTCGCTCTGAAAATCTGACAGTCGACTAAGGTATTTGTTTCCCGTCTTGTGATAAAGTAGAATTACGCATTTTTCATTTTGCGGATGACAATATTTTGACACTTGGAGATAATTTTTCTATAATTGTCTCAAAATTATTGAAGACTTTTCATCTTTCTCTGGTCTAGTTTTGAACAGAGCAAAAACCGAAGTGTTGTGACTATGTTCTTTAAGAAACTGTGCAGAACAAATTGGTTATCTTAAGTGGACCGACTGTGCAAAATGCTTAGGTGTCAACGCCCAGAACTAAAAAAAACAAGATTGGCAATGGAAAACATACATTGCCATGACGATGTTGGCTGTTGTAGGGTTTTTTTGACCAGTGCAGAATGTGGAAATAGCATTGGAACGGGTTTGGCAGGTAGCTGCGCGTGCATAGACTGGAAGTTCCCTGTCGCACTAACCCTGGCACCTAGCCCACCTGTAACATAAACCTACAGCCAGCAGAAATGTACTATAGTCTGCAGTAACCTAAACCTACAGCAAGCACTACAGTATATAGTGGAGAATAAAAAATGAAGAACCAACTGTTTATACACATACCGCCTTAGAGTTGATAAGCCGAGAATCTTCAGAAGTGTCCTGTTTTTTTAGCCAAGATACTGCCGTCTGGAGCTCGAAGTTTTGCCGACCTGCCCAGTTGTGGGTTTGATACTAATGCGGTAACCAAGAAAAAATGCAGAAGAACCGCACTGGGCGGTCTAGGGTCCCTTCTGAGTAATCATTAAGCAAAAGTCGGTATTGTTTCACACAAAAAATATCCTAAGGCGATACTGACGCTGTATTATGTGTGGCAGGGGCTATTCTTTATAGTGTGACCAAAAGGTTACATAAATGTTTGCAATGTAGATAAATGTGACAGCATTAAAGAACATGATAGTATCTCCAAAGATTTAATTCTAAATGTAACCAAGAGATTCAACCTTGGTTCTTACATAATACGTTGGATAGATGTGTACACGAAAAACTCACAAAGTTGTATTAATCATTGTGTTCATATGTCTGAATGGATCGACCTAGAAAGAGGTGTCCGCCAGGGATGCCCATTATCAGCCCTTTTGTTTGTCCTGGCAGTGGAGGTTTTCGCTCTGAAAATCTGACAGTCGACTAAGGTATTTGTTTCCCGTCTTGTGATAAAGTAGAATTACGCATTTTTCATTTTGCGGATGACAATATTTTGACACTTGGAGATAATTTTTCTATAATTGTCTCAAAATTATTGAAGACTTTTCATCTTTCTCTGGTCTAGTTTTGAACAGAGCAAAAACCGAAGTGTTGTGACTATGTTCTTTAAGAAACTGTGCAGAACAAATTGGTTATCTTAAGTGGACCGACTGTGCAAAATGCTTAGGTGTCAACGCCCAGAACTAAAAAAAAAACAAGATTGGCAATGGAAAACATACATTGCCATGACGATGTTGGCTGTTGTAGGGTTTTTTGACCAGTGCAGAATGTGGAAATAGCATTGGAACGGGTTTGGCAGGTAGCTGCGCGTGCATAGACTGGAACTTCCCTGTCGCACTAACCCTGGCACCTAGCCCACCTGTAACATAAACCTACAGCCAGCAGAAATGTACTATAGTCTGCAGTAACCTAAACCTACAGCAAGCACTACAGTATATAGTGGAGAATAAAAAATGAAGAACCAACTGTTTATACACATACCGCCTTAGAGTTGATAAGCCGAGAATCTTCAGAAGTGTCCTGTTTTTTTAGCCAAGATACTGCCGTCTGGAGCTCGAAGTTTTGCCGACCTGCCCAGTTTGTGGGTTTGATACTGATGCGGTAACCAGGAAAATATGCAAAAGAACCGGCCAAGTGTCCCTTCTGAGTAATCATTAGGCAAATGACGGTATTGTTTCACACAAAAAATATCCTAAGGCGATACGGGCGCTGTGTTATGTACGGCAGGGGGCATTTTTTTACATTGTGTAACCAAAATGTCCCATCGATGTTTGCAATGTAGATAAATGTCACAACATTATAGAACAATGAACAAAGAAAGCGCAACAAATATGGATGCCGTCCGTATAATCGTATCAACGTAGCCAAACGGAACTAAGGTAGGCAACTGATAAAAATGAAATTTGCTGGCAACTAAACTACATCAACATAACTGAAAACGTGACTACATGGTGTACGAGTTTAACTTCTTATAACTCCACTATATACCCTAGCTTAAAATCGCCACGTTAAAAATGACTGTGATTAAAAGAGATAAACAAAAACAGCAGCAGTAACCCTTGAGGCGCACACACTTCAGTGGCATCGCGGTGCGCAATCCGTGGGGAAAGCGTGTGTGATTCGCCCAGAACTCAGAGATCCTTGGTTTGAAACCTGACCTCTGATAAGCCCCAATGCTACATTCTTAGGAAAGGCACTTTAACGACGTATATTTCACAAACAGCCGAATTCGTACTATACACCGAGGGTGTAAAGGGAATTTCCTGTTTTTTTTATATAGATTTGATATCTTGTTCCTCAGGAACGCCATACCCTACAAAACAATTTAAGTCTGAAAACACCCAATACACGTCATGCAAGTGGGAGGTCTACGAACTCTTGTTCATTGGAAAACCGTAAAACGTCACAATTCCCAATTTTCAGCTCATCTTACATGTAGCTAATCGTGATGTCACGACCTTTTACTGAATTTAGCGACAGGCATATAATCCACTTTACACAGAGTACAAGGACAGTACCAGGGGTAATTTGACTTTAGTATTGCTTCGGTGAGGGAGAGCAAATGTGTAGATGTCTGTTTTACACAGAAATAACCTTGTCAACAACGGACACGAAACATGTTTCAGAGGTGACTCTTGGTCTATTTCCTGTTCTCTAGGTGCATAAAGTTGCTAATGGCAAAATGGATATCACGAACCGCGGAGAGTCGAGAAACATGGACCTGCCACAGGGCGATATTGGCAACGAGATACAAACTCGTTTTGATGAAGGACAACTCGTTATGGTAACTCTTCCTTTATACTCCTTCAAATCTTGTTTCACAGTCTGCTTTTATTCAGCTGTAAAACTCTCCGTAACTGCTTGGATACGTTTGGAGAGACCCGCGGTTTCATTGAACAAATTAAAAGATTTTTGAATAGATTTGTCCAATGATTTTGCACAAGATTGGCACAACGAATGATTGGCACAATGAATTGTCCCAAGGAGGTTGAGAGAGAGGAAAGGCCAGATCACTCCACATCAGGAAAAGGGGTGTAAATATTTAAAAAAAAAACGAACCACAAAACTGCAGAAACTTCTAATGCAAGCTAAAGCACAATGGCTTACACATTCTACCCCCCCCCCCCATAGCAAAGGTAATCGCAATCCAAATATATAGGTCCGGAAACACAGACTCCAAAACATGATTGCTACCAAAAACAGTACCTGCTTTTTATCAAGCAGGTAATTAAGATGCCGACACCTGGGATCAAACCCTGGCCGGCAGTTCTCAAAACCAGCGTGCAAACCACTACCCCAGAAAAGCCCAATCAGCCGATTTGTGTGCCCCCCCCCCCCCCCCCCCCACACACACACACTGTTGGACAGTTACCAGAAAGGCTGTCGAAACAAAGGCCAGTGCTTACCTGGCAGGGTCGGGGCAAGCTAAACACCAAATCGCCAATCTCGAAAAATGGTTGCATGGTTCATTGTTACCGGTGTCTGATTGGTATGTACGCAACATGTACAAATAAAAAATGATTCTACATCTTCACTTATTTGTCTTTGATTGCATTTGTCATCTAGGTAAAACACAAATCTAAACGATTTTATAAATACACATACCGCCTTTGAGTTGCTGAGCCGAGAAGTGTCCTGTTTTTTAGCCAAGATACTGCCGTCTGGAGCTCGAAGTTGTGCCGACCTGCCCAGTTTGTGGGTTTGATACTGATGCGGTAACCAAAGAAAAATGCAGAAGAACCGCACTGGGCGGTCTAGGGTCCCTTCTGAGTAATCATTAAGCAAAAGTCGGTATTGTTTCACACAGAAAATATCCTAAGGCGATACGGGTGCTGTGTTATGTATGGCAGGGGGTATTTCTTCATTGTGTCACCAAAAGGTTACATCGATGTTTGCGATGTAGATAAATGTGACAACATTTAACATTTAACACAGAAAGCTCAACAAATGTGGATGCCGTCCGTATAAACGTATCAACGTGGCCCAACGGAACTAAGGCATCTCATGAAAATGAAATTTGCCGGTAACCAAACTATATCAACATAACTGAAAAACGTGACTACATGGTGTACGGGTTTAACTTCTTATAACTCCACTATATACCCTAGCTTAAAATCGCCACGTTAAAACTGACTGTGATTAAAAGAGATAAACAAAAACAGCAGCAGTAACCCTTGAGGAGCACACACATCAGTGGCATCGTGGTGCGCAATCCCTGGGGAAAGCGTGTGTGATTCGCCCAGAACTCAGAGATCCTTGGTTTGAAACCTCTGATAATCCCGATACTGCATTCTTAGGAGAGGCACTTTAACGACTTTCCTCACTTCACCCATGTGTAAATGACTACCTAGCTTCGGGTTTGGGCCGTCTTTCGGATAGGACGTGAACTGGAGGTCCCGTGTTTAAGGAGAGCCACACCTCGGACACGTTAAAGAACGCACATACAAACAAGTCAGGAGTCCTTCCCAGGGTCAGTGGCAAAACTCTCTTTCACGGCAAACACCCTTCCTCGGCAAACTCCCTTTCCCGGTACCAGAGAACCCAGCCAACGTTGAACAGGAATGAAATTAGAAAATGACAACTTCGCAATTGAAAATATACGACTTTCTTCACATACTAGTATCCCAGAATTTGACACCATTGACATGAGTTTCCAAAAATTTTTACTCGGAGTACATGCGAAATCATCAAATGACGGCATCCGTGGTGAGTTAGGAACCTTTCCCATTTCGATCAATGCTGAGATACAATTAATCAAATACTGGCACCGTCTAGCAAACTTACCCGAAGATTCTTTACTACGTGAAGCATATGATGTTGTACTTTCCGGCGAATACGACTGGACAAATCACGTAACTGACATTCTCAACTATAATGGTTTTGGACATGTATGGACAAACCCGAGGTTGTATCATGTTAATATGCTAACCGACCAATTACGACTCCGTTTACAGGATATATACATACAAGAATGGTATTCTTCTATCCAGAATAACTCAAAACTTTGCATTTATTCTACGCTAAAGGAAAGATACGGACAAAAGAAGTATCTTTCGAATGTACACAGTTTCGAACTTCGTAGAGCAATTACAAAGATGAGAATCAGTAGTCACAAACTAAATATAGAAGCCGGAAGATATACTAAAATTCCCCGTGACCAGAGGTTTTGTCCATTTTGCCCAAATGAGATCGAAGACGAACGTCACTTTGTTATGGATTGTTCTCGATATAATGATAAACGCACAGAGCTGTTCACATTACTTTCCGCTTGTTCTAAAGAATTTGCTACTCTCTGTTCGATAGATAAATTCAACTACATTCTGGGAGGCGATAACCCTCACTGTGTACAAGTAGGCAAATATATCCACGAATGTTTATACCGTAGAACTAATAGTGTTAATGACATGCTAGACCCTATATGTTGATTTAATCATACCTATAGATATCCATATATGTGTGTTTAGTTGTACTGTAAGTAGTTGTTATACATGTAGACCTTACGAAAGTCGCTGTACTTTTGTCGTGTCAATAAAGATTGCCTTGTTGAAAATCGCGAACCAACGCCCTCCCCCCCCCCCCCCCCAAAAAAAAACTAGCCCCGTTCGAAGACTGCAACGAAGTCTATTATTTTCCTTTCAAAGTGCAACATCATCTTGGGCTCCGTGGGATCACTGGATAGGCTAACGTTTGAAACGCCATCTTCTAAAACAAGGAAACCTAACATATATATATATACGGCCTGATGAGCGAACAATTAGAAGCTAATGTTTGTTATCCAGTCCTTTTGGTGGCTGGTACTTTTTACGACCTTCGTCATCGCTTGAATTTCAGACATAAAATTTATTCTATCAGAACCTTTGTTATTTACGCGCACACGCATCAGTTTCGGGTGACCTGAGAATGCCATCCATAAGATTAAATCATTATTGTCTCAAATTATGTGTCACATTTGAAGAACGTACATCAGAATATACACATTGCAATATGCTATTGAGAAGATCTCATCCACATTTATTTTACAACTTTTATATGAAGAAAAATGGCTCTGCACAACACGATGTTAAAAGCCATTTGTTAGTATTACAGACATAATATGATAATCGTACTTCACAGTATTGCTTCTTCTTGAACTAGTTTTATCCAACACAAAAGTTTTTGCTTAACATGACCAGTCTTTGTCAAGGAATGAAACGACTAAGGGAAGTAGATCAGACAAGTAGCTACAAGTAGCACCATAAATAATATTTACCTTTGTAATAGTTCAGGTCGCATTTACATAATAAGTGGCTCAGAGTATTAAGTAATATGACACCGGAGTGACCGGACTTCCATCTTTTTGTGTGGAGACTAGCACCGAACACACACGCCATATGTCAACCCCTCTACCGACAATTCTGAATTGAAGTAATTAAAAGAGCACTTCAAGTCTCCGACCAAGTTCATCTATAATTCAAAACCGTCAACAGGTCTTCAACAAACATTATCTGGGCAATAACTTCAAATAAAGCATGCAAAAAGTTTTTAATTTCAAAACGGTTGAAAGGTGCATCACATAATATGATCGAGAAAATATGGTTATGCCATATCCTAACATTTTGTACGCTGCTGTCTGTGAGACTGTACTGATGCCTAAAAGACATCGTATTGCAATATTTCAGGCAATCGGGGATGGCTTTAGCTTAAGCGTAAATCTGTAATGTGTGTCAGTGCACTTGGAACGCTGTGTGCAAAGGGAAAGGAACAATCAACTCTCATATTACGACGGCTATTACTATTATGCTGTTATCTAGACTCTCTCAAGACTTCTTTCAACATCTTGCCTCATACATATGAATTGTTCTTGTTATTGAGGGGACCAACGACTCTCTATTCGCAGCCAGGGGCTAAATTGCGAGGAGCTTACAATGGTAGGGCTAAATCACAAGGGTCAGTGTGAATGGTATCCTGTACACAGCACATAGTCACCTTAATATTTATATATGACAGAAGGGCCCCAGTTGTGGCCATTGGACTGTCAGGATATGAACCACTGACACCGGGAAGGGCTCCGACTTTTTTTATTTATTTTGATCGATAAGTGTCTTTGTCCGATTATTACTATATACACCGTTTTTGTACTTAATTATTTACTTAAATGTGTATTATGTTTGTTTCGGGGAGGCAACTTGTAGAGGTGACCTGTCACCTATTTTGTCACGCCCTCCACTTGATATGGAAAGTTCAATAAACAAATAAACAAATAAGGGCGTTCTTCAACGTGTCCGAGGCGTGGTAGTCATTTACACATGGGTGAAGTTAGGAAAGTCGTTAAGGTCTTTCCAAGAATGCAACTTCGGGGCTTATCACAGGTTTCAAACCAGGAATCTCTGAGTTCTGGGCGAGTCACACACGCTTTCACCACGGATTGCGCACAAGTCGATGCCACAGTTGTGTATACCTCTAGCGTTACTGTTCTGTTTCTCAGTTATGTTGATATAGTTTGGTTCCAGCAAAGTTCATTTTCATATGACATATGAGGTGCCTATCTTAGTTCCATTCGGCCACGTTGATACGATTATACGGACGGCATCCATATTTGTTGCGTTTTTTGTGTTCAATGTTCTATAATGTTGTCATATTTATCTACTTTGCAAACATCGCTGTAACCTTTTGGTGACTCAATATAAAAAAAATACCCCCTGCCATACATAACACAGCACCCGCATCGCCTTAGGATATTTTTTTGTGTGAAACAATACCGACTTTTGCTTAATGATTACTCAGAGGGGACCCTAGACCGCCCAGTGCGGTTCTTATACATTTATCTTGGTTACCGCATTAGTATCAAACCCACAAACTGGGCAGGTCGGCAAAACTTCGAGCTCCAGACGGCAGTATCTTGGCTCAAAAACAAGACACTTCTCGGCTCAGCAACTCAAAGGCGGTATGTGTATCATTTAGATTTGTGTTTTACCTACGAGGTGAAAAATACAATCGAAGATAAATAAGTGACGGTGTGCAATCATTTTCCTTTGTACATGTTGTGCACATTCCAACCCGACACCGGCAACGATTAGCCGTGTAACCATTTTTCGAGTAGGTGATTTGGTGTTTTGCTTGCCCCTGAGCCCTCCCATTATCATCATCATCATCGGTCGGCTGCAGCGCAGGCGACTGCAAGTTTCCCCAGTTCAGTCTATCGGCAGCGAAATGTCGGAACTGTTTGGGGGTGATTTGGCCGTAATCCCACAGGAGCCGTTGGACGTACTGTAGATAAGTAGTAGGTTGGCGCCCCCGTCTACGTGTGCCATGAGGTGGAACGTAAAGTGCATAATGACTGACAGGCTCATCCTCAGGCATATGCAGAATGTGTCCTAGAAAGTTCAGCTGCCTCAGGCGCACGTGTTGTATAAGCAGCTTTGTTTTGGTCAACCCTCCCAGCTAATCACTGGTCTTTTGTTTTGACAGCCTTTCTGGTAATTAACTGTGCAACAACTGGGGGATTAGGTAGCGCCAAACAGCCACGCATTTTCGGCTGATCAGCCTATTCTGGCGTAGTGGTTTGCATGCTGGCTTTGAAATTTTCCTACCCGGGTTCGATCCCGTGTGTCGGCATGTTGTTTCTTTTGTTTCTACTCATTTTTTAGATTGATTCCCACACCAACCCTGTGAGGGCTAGAGCAATGCCCCCCCCCCCCCCTTCGAGTAATAGGCTAGCGGATGTGCCATACTGTGAGTAACAGGCTAGAGTCGCCGTAAGATTAAACAGGGATACCGAACTCGGGGATTCGAGGACGAATCTTGAAAAGAAAAGGGGGAGTAGTGTAACAGCTGGGGGTTTAAGTAGCGCAAAACAGCTATGCAAATCGGCTGATCAGCCTTTACTGGTGTAGTGGTTGGCTCGGGTTCGATCCTAGATGTTGGCATGTTGTTTCTATCTGTTTCTACTCCTTTCTTACAGTGTTTTGAAGTATGTGGAAATCTTAATGAGGGATTTACAAATCGAATCAAAAGCGTCATGAACTCTCCCCAGTTCTGAACATCATTCCTTATTTTTTTCCCAACAGCTGATTTAATAAAACAATGGCAGATCCACTGCATGAAGATAATGCGGATTTTGATACTACAGAAGCAGGTGTGAAACCTACCACCACCACACTGGCCTTCTCACTGGAGAAGAATGGCTTCGTGATGCTGAAGGACCGTCCCTGTAAGATCACGGAGATAAGTAAAGCACGAGAAGGGAAACATGGCGCTGGCAAGGTAGAATTTTGTACTGGTGTTCTATCAATTACTTTGGCTAAAAATATGTTATATGTTTTCTATGCAGTTCGTTTGTGGGTCTGTCTATTTATTAGTGCGTTTGTTTGATTATGTGATAGTGGAGAGCATATCTCGAGAACTATTGAATGAATCTTTAAGATGTTTTGATATGTCATTAGGTGACGGCAAACCGGGCATGATAAATTACGGGTTTAATAATGATGAGAATAATCTTTGATAACAATAAACTTTATTGCAAGTTCATTCCCGATTGCTCATTACAGACAAAGCAATGTAGTGGCATACATAATTTTATACTTAACAGAAACGAAAATGAGATTTTTTGATAAATCAAAGGGGAAATAAGGTCTAATCTAAATCTAATACATCTAGGACAGCTTGTGTTTTTTTTTGTTCGAGAACATCATCAACTGAAATAATTGATAACAAAATCTATGAGAATTATTTCTAGTACGTCAGTTGTAAAGGTCAACTGTATTTGGCGAGGTTATGAGATCGTGGAACTCCAGTAGACAATTAATTTACTTGCAGCATAACCAAACCTTCAGAATGACTAACGTCAATTGTTGCAAAGGATTTATTCAGTCCTGTCTAGTTCTATTTTTTGGAGTGAAAAGATTACATTTGCTCTGTTCAGTGGTTTTCCAATGCAGGGTCTAAACTCTGCTTCTAAACTCATCCTAAACTCTCGTATTTAGCTGAAAATGATAGATGAAAAACACATTTGCATAGTAAAAATGGCCCCAATGTAGTAGGTTATTAAGTGAAGTTGTCAAACTCGTAAATGATACCAGTCTACCACACTTTTATACAGAAATAAAAGACTTGTTGAATGTGATGGCATGTTTTGACGCTTCAGTTCTCGTTACAACGTTTATGATGTCTTTTTTTATTAACATCTAGATATCTTGTTTGTTTTACCCATATCATCTTCTTTTTACTCCCCCCTTTAAATTTGGAGTCTGCAGATGATGTAATTAGTAAAATGTACTAGTTGTGGCCTTACGTAAATAACTTGGATTTCAGACTTTTTGGCATTGGGAAGTGAATATTTCTAAGCTCGTATTCTGCAATTCAGGACCTCATTTGATTTATAAATGATCATAATAGTCTTCTGTGCTAAAGTATGGCTCTCATGCCTGTGTACTTTGGGAAGAGAGAGATAACGCCATAAACAGACAAAGTGCCAGCATATTTTTAAACTTCTTTGCTTGACATAATTGTAAAAAGATTATCGTACCACCGTTGTGAATAATAGGGATATCACCCGCATGCAAAAACCATGTAAATGAGGTAAACATTAGTCTTCCCCATGGTAATTTTTTCACTGCCGTTCTTGTTTAAGGTTACCATAGTTGGAGTTGACCTCTTAACTGATGACGAGTACAAGGATGTGGTCCACGGCAACGCGATCATTGACGTTCCACATGTCTTTAAAAGCGAATATGAGGTAAGGTAATCATCTTTAAATGAACAACACAAACATGGAGGCACTCGACACACACACTATGCGACTTATCGTCGAATTGCAGCCCCAGATCCTTTTGATTCAGCAGTCATGACAATTGTAAGTTCATAGCTCGCAAATCAACCTTCAGCTGCACTACATAATGACAAAAATAGCAATTTTGTAGGTTAAGAAAGTACATCAGCTTATGTTGAATAAATAAAAACATTAAACAATGGTTACGTTGATTACAGCCATTATTGTAAAGCACTTTACGAAGGTGTGCTACAAATATCAGCACACAACCCTGTCTTATTACCCCTGTCTTGTTGCCCCTTTTTTGTGTGCGGGCGGCATTAGGGGCATCATATATTTATATTTATATTTATATTTATATTTATATTTATATTTATATTTATATTTATATTTATATTTATATTTATATTTATATTTATATTTATATTTATATTTATATTTATATTTATATTTATATTTATATTTATATTTATATTTCCAGGACAACTATTGTAAATACACTGAGGGTGTAAGGGGAATTTTCTGTGTATTTTAAAGATTCAATATCATGTTCCTCAGGAACGCCATACCCTACAAATTAGAGTCTTAAAACACCCAATACACGTAGTTCTGAGGTCTACGAACTCTCGTTTATCAGGAAAGGTAAAAAACGTTGTCAACAACGGACAGAGGTGACGTTTCGTCTATTTCCTATTCTAGGTGGCTGATATTTCAGATGGCTTCATATCAATTATAATAGAGGATGGAAGTCTGAGAGAAGTAAAGTTACCACAGGGTGATCTTGGCAATGAGATACAAACGAGATTCAAAGATACGCCTGAAGAAGGAACAAGTCTTTATGTAAGTTTTGGTTCATTATCCTTCAAATATTGTCTCACAGTTTGCCTTTATTCAGCTGTAAAACTCTCCGTAATTGCTTGGGTGCGTTTGGAGAAAGCCGCAGTTTCATTGCACAAATGTAAAGATTTTAAAACTTATAATAAATAAGTTTCTTTAGTTTTTCAGAACCTAAAGATGATTTGCATAGACAACTTGCCAATGACTTTAGACTGGGCCGCATTTGTAATCTACATCAACGGTACTCTGCTTCAGTGTCGAAGAAAACGAAGAGTTTTATACATTTATCAGCTCGGAGCATACTGGTGCATACGTGTATTATTGTACTGGTGCAAAAGGTAAATATGATGCCATATAAAACTAACGAGAACCTTCTTTTGTCCCTGTAGGTTACTGTTCTGTCCGCCTGTGGTGAGGAGAGGGTCGTTGCATTTCGCAAAAAGAGGGTAGACCTGTAGTAGACCTGAGGTAGCGGTGACGTCAGAAATAGCAGAAAACCAGCCCGTACACAACGAGCTAGGAAGGGCCATTTTTCCAGGGACCGCAGCATAACTACAATGGGTGTAGAATGTAAAACTGTGCTATCATATGTAATGTGGCGGCTACTTTAATAATGTTCTAAGTATGTAATGGTCTTCTTATTGACATAAGATATTTCTTTGTTTATCGTGGTGGTGGATAATTTGGTAATAGGAGTTTTACGTCGATGAAGTTTAGAAATCCAGGTAATAAGATACGCCAAAAAGCAGTTACTCAAACAACTGTATATGATTTTGGGAACGGTCAGACATTTCGGATAGTATTCATTATCTTTCGTCAGATGGTGGATGCTATCTGAAACGTCTGACCGTTTCCAAAATCATATTCAGTTGCTTATTACAATAAAGTAACTGCTTTTTGGCGTATAATGGGAATTTTACTTACTGATTTGGTATAATCATCAATTTGTGACCGCTGTGAGACAAACTTGTCTATTTACCTCTAAAATATACCACGCAGGAATACAATAAAGCACATGAATCACAAGGCGAGTTTTGACTGTTTGTGATAAGGTACAGAGAAAAAACCCAAAGGTAGTCTCATAGTATTCTTCGAGCAGATGTTGAGTCACGAAGATATAGTAGTAGCCCAGATTTTTACCGGCTCGCTCCTCTCAAGGTAAAAAACTCTACTACAACTATATCTCCACCACTGAACCTCTGCTTGGAGAATAGTCTCATATCCTTTTTTGGGGGTCGGTAGGCATCCACTGTGACCTAGGCACGGTATTGGGAGGTGGAGTCCAACCGAAGTCAGGTACCCAGACCAAGGTGGAGTGGGTGTCTTTCATTGTTTGTTTTGTTTATTTGTTCGCACTTAGAAGAAACAATAAATACAAGACAATGAATTATAAAAAGAAGATAACGGTGCAAGGGAGGCCAAAAGCTTCTGCTTATGAGAAGGCCCCCCTTTACTAACTTATTAGAATTCATGTGAATTAAACAAAAGTACTAACTATAGATAATAATTAACGGAACCAATGGAAGGAAATAAAAACATATTACACATAAATGATTTACCTTAGGTAATAGTGAATAACTAAGTTATGAATTGAAATATGGGCGATATACACTGCCTATAATGCTTTTTCTTGTTCATCTTGTTTTGCTTCCTCGCAGAAAATATATCTTCCAAGAAGAAAATTACTATGTCCCCAAGAAATCTTCGAAACATGTGATTGTCCATGGGTTAAGCTTTTGAAATGATTTGAGATGTGTTTTCTTGTATTTCCCAAAATGCTTTTTCTTGTTCATCTTGTTTTGCTTCCTCACAGAAAGTCCTATCATATTCAGAGAAAGGGAAGATAAAAATCTTTAAAAAAGCAAGATAAAATTTCTAGAATTTTCCTGCATTATAAGAAAAAATAGGAAGATTTTGCTTAAATCTCCAAAATTTTTGTAGTTTCTAGTTTTGCTTGAATTTTATTCCACATTTTCTTCTTGCAAGAATGTTTTTCTTCATATAAGAATTGTCCATGGGGTAAGCAAAACAAGAAAAAATCAATTTGAGCAGTGTATATATAAATTCTATATAGTGTATAATGAATATCGGAGCAAGAGGTTACTGTATAAAGTATATAATGAACACTGGGGCATTGATTGTAATATTTTGAAAGCCACACAGTATCTGTAATGATGTCAGTATACAGGCTCCTTTTGCACTGGATTTAGAAAAAAGGATTGCTAGGCGGCGCTTTTGATCCATGAGAACGACGCGTCTACACAACGTTAGATGATTCCAGTACTTGTAAGGCTTACATCACATTTCCAAACCGGGGTCAGGTCAGGCATATTTCAGGAACGAACGGTATGATATAAAAGACACCAAACTATACACAAGACGTAATTATAATAGTCGTGAGCATTATCTGTATATATTTCTACGTATCTAATTCTATTTTTTCTTTCAACAAACAGCCCGGCCGGGCCCTAGTTACCTTCGCCAAGAAGGTTATATTTTGGGTAGCGTTTGTTTGTATGTGTGTATGTATGTATGTAGAAGACCAGAATAACTCAAGAACGCCTGGATGGATTGTATTGATATTCGGTATGTGAGTAGGTCTTGGTGAGACCTAGAAACGATTAGATTTTGGACCCCCTAGCGACCTGTTATGGTACTGCAGCAGAACTTCCTGGTTTGATATATCGAGTTCTGAACATGCTATGGCCATGATTTTTTAGTGGTAGATAGCTATTGATGCCGAGAGTAGGTGGTGTATGTTTGGGTCCCCTAGCGGCTTGTTTTGGAACTGCAGAGCAGGTTTAGTGTCAGACTTTAAAAGGGAATAACTCAAAAAGAGGTTAACGAATTGTTATGATTTTTGGTATGTGGACAGCTTAAGTGATGCTTCATATAATGACATATTAATGATGCAAATATTTATCTAATTTACATAATTGATTATGAAATTTTATGAACATGCTCAGTTCCAGTATGGGACCATTGCAACATGTGACACCTGTAACTGAGAAGGAGAAGAATATTGATTGATATATATTATGCAAAATAAATACCTAATTTGCATAATTAATGAGAAAATGTTACAATTTTATTGTCGTAAACGACAGTAACTTCTTACTTGTAGCATTTGGAAGTTATGTACGGGTGAACATCGTTGAACATTAATTATGCAAATGAGGGTCTCATCTTATTTGCATATTCAATGATAAACAATTAAAGCAGCAGTTGTAAAGAAAGGTAGGATTATTTGGTGAAGGTATGGGGTCGTGGAACTCTAGTTTGGAAATGTGACGTTCAAGCCTATGGAGTTATACCCCGGTGCTCTCAGTGGTGGTGATACCATATATGGACTCCCGCGTGATATATACGACCCGGGGACGTATGCAAATTTATGCTATCGCTCTCTATGAAACATCTGATGAGCAGTTTGTCTTCAACAAAGTATACGTATACTTTCTCAAGCGCTGCATGTATACAGCTGAATGAAATTGTCATGGATGTAGTAAACTCTTTTTCACAATCAGTAGGTACTTACTTGGCTTACGTTTCGATGTCTCTCAGACACCTTCCACAACGAAGAGAGGCATCGAAACGTGAGCCAAGTAAGTACCTACTGCTTGTGAAAAAGAATTCTCCTATATCCTATATTCTTCCAACTTGATGAATTTATTTTTGAATGAAATTTGTCATGTCAGTGCAGACTGAACCTGACCCAACAATAGATCAAGTTCGATTTGCACTGCATATGACAATTTCACTTAGCACTGACAGAGACTGTTCGTTATGCACTGATAAAGACGCCAACAGAGTCTTTGAAACGCGTACGTCTACAGAAAATAAAAGGGGTCTGTGTAAAGAAGAAGACTAAGTTCGGCCCCACAGACCCCTTTTAACAACGGATATAGGTTACCCCGTGAATAAAGGTCAAGTAGCATTAACGTCAAGTTTATATGAACGAAAACAAAACAGATTCGTAGTGAGTTTAAACCGTACCATGAACAAAGCCATTCTATAACGTTTCTATTAGAAATCCCTTTGAAACATACAGGCACGGAAGAAGAGGGCATGAATGGGAAGATTGTTCCCAAGTAGGTCACGGACCTTACCCACGGCGAGGACAGCAGGAAGCCTCAGCGACGCTCCCATTGGTCCAATCGCTAATTTCCCGTCTCCCATTGGTTGAGCTGCTAATTGAGATGGACAGTCACGGATCGGTGTATTGACAACCACCTGCGCAGTAGCAGCGGCAAGTAAGCGGTCATTGACCTCATGGTGTCAAACTGAATAATGTCTGTGTCAATGGCATGCACAGGGCTGGCGTACTTCCACAGGGTACGGTCATGGTAGTGTTTGTGTGTCTCTCTCTCTGTCTCTCTCTGTCTCTCTCTCTGTGTCTCTCTCTCTCTGTCTCTCTCTGTATCTCTCTCTTTCTCTGTGTATGGTGTATTACTTTATTTTCAAGTTTTTGTATGAGAATTACTGTTGAAATTCTGTAGTGCTCCTGGATTTATCTGTCCAACATATATTGATTGAAAGAAGACGAAATATACACGGCACAAGTATTTATAATATTCATTCCTCTATTTTTACGTTTTTTGATGAGAATTGCTATTTTTCTAAATTTATTGAGTGCTCCCCTACTGATATATATATTCAACAGATATCGAACACATGACATGAGATAGTAAGGTCATTGACCTCAGAAGGCATGCATATGTACCGAAAAAGGCCGATGTCCGAGTGCACGTACAAGGCGTGAGGTCATGGTCGTCACGTCACCAACGTCCTTAAACTTGCATTTGTTCTTACATCAAAGTAAAGGTCATCTACTGCCTCAAGACGTCACACTCACGGTCAGACGTTACAACGTCTTAACCTTCACTTGACCTTACAAAAAGGCCGATCCACCAGACCCGACCACCTCCGTCATTGAAGCCCATCTCTCATTGATCGAACGGATGATTGCTGTTCTCTCATTGGCTGAGCTGCTAATTGTGATGGACAGTCAGGATCGGTCTTATGGTAGTGGCATTGAGTGTACTTCTGGGTTTGGAGGGGAAGGGTTAGCGTATTGTGATGACCAAGGGCGTGAAATCTGATTTGTAAGCAAGTTTGACGAATGATTTACTTCTAAAGGTGAACTAATGTTAGATGTACTAGGGACGACATCGTTTCAAAGGCACAGAGAGTGCTAGAGAGTATGATATATTTTCCTTAATATTTTCCTTAATATTTTTCTTCCTTCGGGATCTGTCATACGTAAGGTTAGAGACTCCTACCGTATACCGTGTGGCTGAAAGGTCACTAACCCCTGCTTAACAGCCTGACCCTGATATTAAGCGATGTGACAGAAATAAGGAGAAAACAATGTAAATAAAAAGCAAATTTAGGCGATCTGACCTTTTGACCTTAAAAAAAGAAACCCGAAGGTCTCACCAATAGCGTTGCTCTTTGCTCACCAAGAGGGTCAAACGAGGTGATACACGAGGTGTTCAAAATCAAAGTCCTCTCGGCCTCACCCAAATTGCAAAATCAAAGGGTACAACTCAAATTCCGGTCAACACTCTTTGGTACTTGGGCTGTGACCTGATCAAGTGCTAACGTACGGCTCAACTGAAGGTCTCATTGATGTATTACTCAAATTGGGCACCCTAAGCCTAGGATAATTCGAGCCAAAAAAACGGCTGAACGGCTTCAAACTCCCGCGCTAACTCAAAAGTTAGATTGGTGAAAGTTTGTTTGTACAACACGTGTTATAGCATAGACGTCTATGGGAAGAAAAACATAACTAATGAATGAGCTAAGGGCACAGCCTGCCGTACGTGCAAATACGTGCTATCTACGTGTCATAACGTAGGCAATCTTTTGGGATCCGTAAATCATTATCGCCTCCGTACGAACTCGCAAGTATTCCGACGAATTTTGGAGCACGCAGACACGCCGTCGAACTTTACGTGCAGGCAAAACTTTGTGTGACATCGGGGATTGGCCCCCGCCCCGTACCGGCGTACGTGCCATTACGGGCAACGCGCCTGCCTTTACAGCATGAACGCTCTCAGAGAATGCGTTGCGGACGTGGCCTTCCAAAAGAATGTACGGACAAGTTGCAGGGGTTGTGCTCTTTATACCCCCCTCACATTAGGCGAAAATCGATCGGACGACGAGTCTGCGATCTCTAAATTACGAGGAGGCATGACCCTGACGGGAAGGGGGGAACTCTGCCATTTCATCGTCGGCAGCAGGGTCATGCCTCCTTGTAATTTAGAGATCGCAGACTCGTCGTCCGATCGATTTTCGCCTAATCTGAGGGGGGTATAATACCCCCTCAGATGTAGCGAAAATCGATCGGACGACGAGTCTGCGAGCTCTAAATTATGATGAGGCATCATCCTAGTGCTGCCGACGAAGAAATGGCAGAGTTCCCCTCCCCCCTTCCCGTTATGGTCATGCCTCCTCGTAATTTAGAGCTCACAGACTCGTCGTCCGATCGAGTTTCGCTACATCTGAGGGGGGTATAACTTAACTTTGGGCTCTTATTGCTCTGCCTGAAGTCACCTTGTTGTTTCTATCCGGCTTGGATATCGAAGGATTCCTCTTCAAACGTTTTGACAATGTTCTAAGAATGGCATGATTTTAAATGGCGTTGCCTGCAAAGTAATGACCACTCTGACTAGAGTTTTGTGTGCTGTATTTTTTTAGTTCATCTTCATACACCGAAATAGGAGTTGTTTTTTTACCAAGCGATTTGACGAAGCTAAAAAAAATCGAATACTTTCCCACTTTTGTTTTGTTGCCTTTTCGATTTCAGTCGTGCTCTACATTTTATGACTTTCAATTATGTAGTTAAGGGTTACGCATAAACGATATCGGTCACAGTGAGTGCGCAGTGCGATCGCCGTCTATTGTAACAGGAGGGGGTGGGGGGGTAGCCGTGCGATGAGACATTTATCCCCGTGACCAGAGGTTTTGTCTATTCTGCCCAAATGAGATAGAAGACGAACGTCACTGTGTTATGGATTGTTCACGATATAATGACAAACGCACAGAGCTGTTCACATTACTTTCCGCTTGTTCTTAAGAATTTGCTACTCTCTGTTCGATAGATAAATTCAACTACATTCTGGGAGGCGACAACTCTCACTGTGTACAAATAGGCAAATATATCCACGATTGTTTATACCGTAGAACCAATAGTGTAAATGACTTGCTAGATCCAATATGTTGACTTATTCATACCTATAGATATCCATATATATCTGTTTAGTTGTACTGTAAGTAGTTGTTATGCACATGTAGACCTTACGAAAGTCGCTGTACTTTTGTCGCGTCAATAAAGATGTCTTCTTTATCCTATACAAATGTATTCCCACGTCACCACAGCAGAAGAGTTACGTGCGTCCTTGTCTATAAGACTTGCCAGATGCCTTGAATCGTAATCACAAATGACCTTGTACTCAAAAGCTTTCTTTACCCTCACCCCTAACGAACAAAATAAGCAAACCGCCCGTTATTTTGATTCCCAACCTTGGCAATGATCTTCTCTGTAGACCAAAGAGAGCCTAGCTCTGACGTCATTGCAGGCGATTGTATCTTTGCGTTGCCATGGCGACCTACCAAAGCGGTTCCATGTGAGACTTCCGCCGTTTATACGAGCTAACCAGGGCCACGTGGTAGTTCGCTTGGACTCGCCGGGTAGCGCTGCCTATGACGTACGAGTTTGATTGCAACCAGGCCTCCGCTAATCTAACTACAAGTCCAGGGATACCCACATGCGTCATAGCAGGCTATTTTAGGAAACAGTGGCGACCTTCGGTAGTCCCGTGCTCGAAAAATCACCTGGAACGGATGAGTACAAATACAGACCACACGGTGCCAAACATGCCACCGACAGATCGCTACAGAGTTAAGAGGGACCACAACAGTTTTTAAAAAATGCGACGGTTAGATCAAAAGTAACACTAGCTTGACAAATTATTTAAAAGCGTGGTGAAGAATTCAGGTTATGATACGATTACTATCATGATTTCACCGGGGCCCATAATACCACCACATTTGAAAAAAAAAAAACGTTACGTTGTTAAAGAGGCCTTCTCAAGATTGTCATGAACACGTAAATATCTGAATTGTTTATAATATAGGATTACTGATCAGGGCTCAAAATACCACCTGCATATGCAGTTTAGTGCAGGTAAAATTGGAACTGTTCAGGTATTTTTGGTGTCTACCTGCACCTAACCTGCACTGGGCCGTGTACTGGGTTTTATACATAAATGTCCTAAATGTAGCTGTATATTGATTGTTATTAGCTGCCTTGACTGTTACCACCATTTAAGTATAAATTAAAGAAAAAAGTAGCTATCATATGGTTCATGAACAATCTTAGTATGATCAATACTTCTTAAGATTGTCTTGAACACCTAGATATCTGAATAGTGTTTAATCAGGACTACTGATACTGCATGGGTACGTCCCTTTGAGTCACTTTAAAATCGTGTATTTATTCTCATTTGGCGGTATTATAGATCGGAAATATGCACACATAACGAAGGAAGATATGTTCAAATATCTTATGTCATCATCTGACCACGATATACTGAAAAATCTACAAATATTCTAGAAATAGAGAAGATGCATGTAAACTATAGTATAATGTTTTTCAAATGTAAGGAAATACGCCCTCTAACGCAACAACAACAACAAACGAAAGAACAAAAGAAAAAAACAGCAAGATAGAGAGGAGATAGAAAAAACGAAAGAAAGAAAAAGGAAGAGAGAAAAGAAAGAGAGAAGAAAGACGGACACAGAAAAAGGAAAACAAAAAGAATGAAAGAAAGTTCACCATATTACACTGAACGACCCGTCACACCTAACTTTTGCACATTTATCTGCAAGCGTTATTTAAAACTACCCAGAGAAGATGCTCCTACTGTACTTGGTGATAACAAATTCCACTCTACAAAAGTTTCGGGAAAGTACGAATTTTTGAACACATCAATTCTAGGTTGGTAACTCTGGTACTTGCAGGCATGACTTTTTCTAATTCTTTTTTTGAGCTGGCATTAGATACTGATTAGTCGGTACGTGCATCATGCAAAGTCTCGACATTTTCTTTCTGTCTTCAAGTGATGTCCACTGCAGATCTGTTTTCATTTTGGTAACACTAACAGCCCTGTGGTAGTTTTTTTTTTTTTTTTGTACAGAATCCGGTGGCAGCTTGGGTCTGTACCCTTTTTAGTTAATATCTTTGTCTTTCTTTGTATACGGATCCCATACTGTTGCAGCATATCCAAGGTTAGGTCTTACCAGTGACGTCTATGCAAGTGTTTTTACCCTGGCTGGGCATGCCCACAAGTTGCGTTTGATCACTCCTCATGTCTGATTAGCCTTGGTTATTATTTTGCAAACAATAAGGGACTTTTGTTAACAATAAGGGAATGCTATTCGTCCGTCATAGAGGCAAGTAAAGTTGTCAATAATCTTGTTTTCAATCTGCGTATGATCTTTTCAAAATTTTAGGAATAATGCCAAACACAAGTGAAAAGGGCGCTTGCCAGTATGTTTCACTTGTGCCAGCCAAAAAAAATCTACGTCCGAGGTAAAAATAGGCTTTAATAGGTTAGAATTCCATTCGCCTGGGGTTTCCATTCCAGGTCCGTACGGCTGCAAATTTGCTCTAACAGGAAAACCAATCGTCTCCAGATTTTTGGGGCGAACTCGTGGCCGCCACCCCGGCACAAGAGGTTGTCGCCAGGGAGAGCAGTGCGTACAGCGGCTACTTTCCTGCGTCACTGACTGTTATTTTTCACCTGGGTCGTATCAGTGGGTGGCTCTCTGTCGCGGAGGGGTTGTGGCGTCTACGGACCGATGATTGAAATCTCATGCAGCGGTCGAACAGGAGATGGTTGGCGTTGCGGTCAAGTACATGTGTGCCCCCAGGGTGCATTTTCGATTCAAGGATTTTAACAGGGGATTGGAATACAAGAGCAAGACATAAAGTAATGCAAGTTGTTTTATTATTGTTTAAACAGTTTGGTTGGGAGGGGGGAGAGGGGGTGCTAGTAGTGGCCGGGATTTCGTTTCACCCCCTCCCATCAAATACCGAAAACGTAATGAGGCAGCTGTAAGAATTCTTGGTCACTATTAGTACTGTCCCTGCCGACTGAAACCTGTACTTGCAATTGTTGATCTCTGCTTTATAAGAAGCTTATTTTCTTGACAAAAGAGATGAAACATATCTTCTTGACGCTGAGATTTCTCAATGTGTAGTTCAGATTCATATATGAGCGACTAAGTTCAAGATAACCACAACCTTTGAAGTATGGAAAGAGATAAGTTTTGGAGGAGAGAAATTTATCAATAGGTGTTTTGGTCTGTGGTGCTACGATGACATTCTTAACCCAACGTTTGTCGCCTTCTCTAGGCAAACTTGTTGTATAGTGTGGTCTAGAGGGTTGGCCTGCGACTATCACACCTTTGTGTGTGTGTGTGTGTGTGTCTATGTGTGCGTCTTTGTTTGTGTGTTTGTACATGTGTGTGTGTCTGTGTGTCTGTGTGTGTGTCTTGTCTGTGTGTGTGTGTGTGTATGTGTCTGTGTGTGTGTGTGTGTGTGTGTGTGTGTGTGTGTGTGTGTGTGTGTGTGTGTGTGTCCTTGTTTCCGGATATTTGTGACCAGCATAACTTTAGAACCTCTACATGAATCCTATCCTTGTGACCTTGGTACTGCAGGAGAACTTCGGGTTTAGGTATCTTTTCCCGGACATGCTATGGCCTTGATATGTTTGTGGCAGATACATTTTAACATTTTATGTACACAATAACTTGAAGATTATGCAAACAAAGACTTTATTTGCGTACTAAATAAGGAAAATGTAAAATTCTAGCTAGTTCTCATAAGTTGTACACCTACATTAGCCCTACCAAGCGTAAAGATTCTATGTCTTCCCTCCATCCAAGATGATACCTTTGAGTACATCGAGGATTGGATTTTGTTCCGTGGTACACGTAAGGAATGCGGACTTCTGTACACCTACGCACCGCACATAGGTAAACATTCGTTATAAAGCATGGCTATTTGAATGTGTCAACACCTCCTAACGTAGCCCCACCCAAATGGTATTTAGGTTCAATCAAACTCATGCTAATAAAAAGGTTATAATGATATGTTTATGCATATTTCTGCTAGTATACAAGTGAGGAAGCTATATTTCATTCTCCAAAGAGTGGCAAACAGAGGATTTCTTACATTTTTGTTCAGTTCTTTTGCTACACCAGGCGACGCTCTGGACGCCGAAAGTAGGCCAAATCACTGTGTCCTTGGCTCGGAATGGTGTCCCACAAGCAAGGGCGTCACCGAAAGGTCATAAACCTTATGACCTATATCTTATCCTAGTCATATTTCCCTCCCCCAAAAAGAGATGTGAAACATATTCATTTCGTTCTCCTGTCCATTCTACTCTTTTCGCGATTTTTACATGTTCGCGTTTTTTCCGTGATCATTTTTTATCACGAGCATAAAACAAAAGTTGTTTAAATTTTCTGCCCGCCTCTCTATTGTTTTTTCGCGAACTTAAGAGCACACTTTAAGGTATTTGTGCAGCCTTTTAAAAGTTGTTTTACATTTAAGACTGCATATTTGGGGTTCCAGCCCTCTTCATTTCTGTGCTTTCGTACCGTACAAAACTCGCAACTATCTAGTAAAACAAACGGGAGGAAAACATTCTGCATTTGTTTGCAAATCTTTCATTCAAGCTGTACTTTGGTATGTGACATTTGCTTACTACTAGTCCTGTCAACAAAGTTAAGTAACGCGCGTGGTGTGTTCCTTCAGGAAACATACATGTTTGGACAACAAATACGATTAGTACACTCAGAAGCCCAGAGGTAATAAAAGCGATATCTCACGTGTTTATTAAATCAATGAAGTTAGATTAATTTCCGTCATGCAGTGTTTGTGGGTGGCAAGGATTTTGTTGACATGTGTAGCGAATTTGGGCACACCCTTTTACCTAAAGGTGGGGTCACACCTGCGTATATATTTAAGTCCGTATGAAGCGCGCATGGGAGTATTTGCCTCCAGCAGGCCCCACAGGTCGTTGGGAAAATAATAGAAATTGGACAAACGTAAACAGGTAACATGTCAGACGAGTTAGCTGGGTCGCTAACCATAATTCTCGGTCAGCTAACTCATCTGGCTTGTTATGTATCTATACTTGACCAATTTGTACTATTTTTCCCGCGACCTGTGGAGCCTGGTAGAGACTAAGAGCCTCATACGCACCTCAAACGGACTTGACTATATACGCATGTGTGACCCCACCTTAACGTAGTCGCCAAACATAACCTTCTTGGCGAAGGTATGAAGGTAAAGGTAGTCCAATAAACTTTTTATGAGGCCGTAGGGGCAGTGGGTTATTATTAACTGGATCTAGTGTAGGGTCCGGTATTAGAAGGCGTCACAAGTATGAAATTCCTATCGTAGAAGTTGAGGTATTTTATTCTGTTAAGTATGCACATTGGGGCCTTATTTGCATGTTTGGCATCGCCATTTATTGCATGTGTTACTTGTACTGAAATTTTGCTTCAACTTGAAAATCTCTTTCGTCCCATATGACCAATAAACGATTATATTATGGCTTTTCACGTTTTCGACATACAGGAAAATACGCAATACGCACATATACGTGGTGGAAACTTGCAATAAGAGATGGCAGACTTCACCCTCTTAGCCATATATACTGCATACTCCTTTTTGGAGTCCCACAAGCAGAAAGCAGCACTGAAGATATATTGTAAGGCCGCTTTTGCATAATGTGAATAGGGGCAGGCAGACACACAAATACACAAAGACAGACAGACAGGCACACACACACACACACACACACACATGCGCACACGCACACACACGCACACACACGCGCGCGCGCACACACACACACACGCGCGCGCGCACACACAAACACACACACACACACACACACACACACACACACACACACACACACACACACACGCCACACACACAGGCAAAGGCTAGGGCCACAAGGAAAGGCCCTGACCGCGAGAGGCTGTGTAGCGGACATAATCAATGTCCACTGACCTAAATCACTAACTATTGACTCGTGTAATGACACACATGCCCAGACTATGGGTGCACAGAACAACCACATCTATGGTTACTTCTTGTCTCAGAGACTCACAGCACGTATACAAAAATTGTTAGTAGGAAACACACGTGGCATCAGAGAAAGACTAAAGCATCCGAAAATAATTTCATCAGGTTGGTAGAATATAGGATATATGAGAATTCTTATACACAACCAAAATTGAACTTACTTGCTGACGTTTCGTCTGACAGACATCGAAACGTCAGCAAGTAAGTTCAATTTTGGTTGTGTACAAGAATTCTCATATATCCAAGACTAAAGCATGATTGAATTTTTTTTTAAATTTTAGTTGAGATTTGATGATATGTCTTGCTACATTAAGCTGGTTTTTCGACCTTACAAGTCGGCGACGTTTTCTGTGTTTTTTCAGTGATAAGGTGAACAAGGGAAAAGGAACGTTCAAGATTTCACGTACGTTGAAGAGAAGATTGCAGCGATTGTCTATCAGGTTTTCCTTTGAATGAAGTCAAACCCTTTGTTGAAGTACTGGGTAAATGTGCGTGGGAGTGGAAAAAAATCGGGGTACTGTGACGACTATGAATGATCGTTGCTAAGTGTTTGGAATCGTCCATAATGAAATGCGGCTTTCTAAACCTTCGCACATCCGGTAGGGGTCAATGACATCGGGCAGTTGTGGCCCGCTTTCCGTCCCAACCAGTCAGTTTTAGACTGTTTATACACGTTCTGTTTACACACACGTTTTCTCTGTTTTATAATGGTAACATGGTGAATTAAGCAGTTTATTATACAAGCTTTGGGTACATAAACTGATAGAGATAGCATCGTGGGTAGGTCGTTTGGTTGCGGTTAGTTGCACGTACTGTAATCAGGCTAAGCGCGGTCATTCCCTGAACGGTGGGGTCAATGACTTCTAGAATATGGCGCTCGCTGCAACCTGCTCGCTGATTGGACGATGGCCTGTTTTCTCCTCAGTGAGGCGGGACCTTTGTCGATTATAAAAGGCGGGAGAAGTGGACTACCGGCTTCATTCACCTGACGATCTGTCTAGAAGCTCACAACTGTCTTCGAGAAGATGATTCAACCCAAGACTCTGACGGCGAGGATCACGGAGCGGGTCTTCATGACTCCCGAGCCGGCCTCCCTCGTCCTTTTACTGGCCACGTTCCTGCTGATGGTCCGGTACCTGACGGGCCGTCCCATCGGCAAGATGCCCCCCTGCCTGCCCAACGCCTGGCCGATCCTAGGCCACCTGCCCTCCATAGGTCTGCGTGCTGACCTGGCCTTCACGAAGTTGGGGAAGAAGTACGGAGACATCTTCCAAGCTCAACTCGGCACGTGGAACGTGGTGGTTCTGAACAGTTATCAGGCCCTGAAGGAAGGCTACATCGACGGCGGCGACGCCTACAACGACAGACCACACTTCTACTCCTACCAGCTCTTCTCCGATGGAGGAAAAGGTGGGTAGAAACCGTCTATTTCCAAATTTGGCTTTTGTGTATATAGTTTGCGGCTCCAGACGTGCGTGCGCGTGTGAGTGTCTGTGTGTGTGTGTGTGTTAGATCTAGGATGACACCGACCACCTCTCGCACGTGCACGTTATTTTACCCGCTCTAGCGTCCACGTTTAATGAATGAATGAAGACCTTTATTGTACATTCATACCCACTGGGTTCAGTAGGCAGACATCGGGAACTTGTCACTGCAACTTTGTGGCCGACGCAACACGCATTGGGTCTGCAAACGACATAACTTTTGTCGCACAGTTTTCCACCCTACTTTATGGCAGTTGCATTTTCTCGTCCACGGGTCTCGCTGAGAGCACTGTTTGTCACATAGGCGGGTCCACCTATATATGAGGGGGCTGACAAATTGAACAGGGGCGCGTCTAAACATCTAGGCGTTCCCTCCGGTTTAAACCGGGCACAGCCAAACGTAATAATCTAAATTCTAACTTCAGCATGCCTGTACCTTAACGAAAGACACTCATTGTTTTCTTACGTCTTAGCAGTAAAGCAGGAGAAATTTGTATTGCAATGGAATTTTACAAGCGTATGTCAGGGTATCTGGAAAACTACAACTGGTTTGCTGTTATTGTTTTTTGTTAGAGCTGGGAAAACGCTTGTACTCTACATAGTTTGCCCCGAGTGTTGTGTTCGTCGGTGGCGCATGAAAGTAAATGCATGCCCACGTTCACTGACACCCAAGCCGCGATCAGTTCAGACTATTTTTGCGCAAAGTACCTGTCGGTATGATCGCTATCTCCGGCGGCGCGGTCTTTGATATCTACCTTCACCTGGCTGAAAATAGCGTTACCTGGCTAAAAATAGGCGCTATCTAGTGTTCTGTCTAAAAAGTTGGCAGTCAGCCATGTGGGGTGTATTTACACGGGCGTTCTACCTGGTCGCCCCAACCGTACCCGAGTATTCTTAGTCCGGACGGGTTCTGTTTGCAAAGCTCGCCTGCTGACTCTAGTAAATCAGTGTCGGAGCAAAACTGGCGGCGGCCCAGTTTTGTGATAAGACACATAACCATTAACCATTTGATATAATGCCCTAGACAACACCGTCTAGTCAACACAGTTACAGTCGCGAAAGACAAAGGTTACACAAGCGACTGGCTATATAGAGAGAGTTGTGGATGGTCAGTTGATTCAGACAGAATACATTGTCTATTTGTCAGTCTGACTAAGCCAGGATCTGGAGTTAACAGTTTTCTGTACATTTTTGACGAAAAGCAATGGACGCTGTCTAAAAAGTCTGACGATCTAAAAGTCTATATCCAGATGCATGCAATTGAGTAACTACTATCTAACCTTGATTGACGTGCGTAGACTTTTGAAAATTTGGTGAAGCTGTTACGTTGATATACGCTCTAATAAATGACAGAGAAATTTGCAGAATTTGTCCAGAACTGTCCCATTGACATAATCCCAGTGTTCTTTCTCCGTCTATCCAAAGTGTACACGAACGGTCCTGGGTTGGAATTTTCATATAACGTTATAACCGGTGTTTTTCCATTGTGAAATGTACTTTACCCAACTTATTACCTCACTCCGCCCAGGTGTAAAAATGCGCACCCTCTTTCTTTCTAATTCTTTCTTTTTGAGGCTACCAACTTCAACTTGCTGAAGACTTCTGTAGCCTATATACTCATTTGTCACTTGAGTGAAGTGAGGAAAGTCGTGTAAAGTGCCTTTCCCGCGGGGTTCGAACTCAGGACCTTCTGGGCCTGATCGAACTGCTGCCGATTGCGCCACCCGGTCCCACCTGACTTCTGTCGCGGAGGTTTAAGTCAGTGGAAGGAGAGGGGTGGGTTTTACCTTCCAATACCGTACCATAGACGCGGTGGATGACAACTCACTGCCCATACAGCATCAAAAAGGCCTTTACCTTTTTACCCCCTCCCCTTCTCTCGGCATACCGCAAACGCTAACCGGCATGACAAATTCCAGGACATTACCTTGTTTACCCGTCGCAAGACAAACACCAGAAAACAAATACTCAGCATTTAAAAATAGCCTCTAATCTCAAATCAAACGGAACAAAGGGTGGAAAAACACCCCCCGTAGACCCAGGTCAGCAGGGAAACCTTCCCTAAACTGCCAAACAGTCAGAGACACAACAATGATACATCAATCATTTTTCTTCGTTGTTGGTTCAGCTACTATATTGGTCAAATAGTGTCGTGTTATGCAAATGTCAGAGATCGTCCTTTAGCTAGGTCGTTGACCTCTGGGGCGCCTCATTAGCATATCATGAGTGCCGCCTTCTCCAAATAACAATTAGGCTCCGCGCTAAGAGACAAGAATAAAGTAGACTCTGTGTTTGCGTATTTTAGACAAAAATATGTCCCTAAAGTCTGAACATTTTCTTGGATTTCTGTAGATGCTGCTAAGTTCTGTTTTGCCTTGTCTAGTCGATGCGGTGGCATTGAATAAAGCTTACCTTGTCTGACCTACACCTGTATACGAATATCAATGTGTATGTGTCACGGTGAGAGAGTGGAGGGAGGGGGGGCGAAGTTCAAAAACTGTTGTTGCGTGTTACCTCAGCTAGGTCGACGACCTCTAGAGACATGGTGTGAATTTTTAAGTCATGGTTATAACGTTACGTGCCTCCCCGCGGCAAATGAGTAGTCTCTGTTGACACAACTGCCGCCGGTGGCTGTTAGAATGGCAAAGGTAAGCAAAGGAACGGTGGCTCAATTTCTTAGAGAAAGTAGGCGCGTTGTCTGTGGCTCTGTTGGTACTTTGTTTATCAGGATATCTGCACTGTGGCTTGCGGCATTGAGCGCAAAAATGCGTAGATATCTGATAAAAAGTTAATGGTAGTTCCATAGCACTTTTAAACCGTAGAGGCAGTGGGTTGTTACCAGCCTATCTGCACTGTGGTTTTCGGTGTTGAGCGCAAAAATGCGTAGATATCTGATACAAAGTTGCGTATAGTCCAATAGGCTTTTTGAAGCCATTGGAGGAGTTTGTTGTTATCCAACTTTGTCTGGAGAAAGGCATTTGAAGGTGGAGCCCATCCCTCTCTTTCCACCGCATTTTACCTCTCCAACTAGAGTGAGGTACCCATTTTTACACCTGGGTTGAGTGAGAATTGTTGTGTTTTAACACAACTTAAAAGTGCCTTTCCCAAGGACGCAACGCCTTGTGAGGAATGTAAGGAAAATCAAACCGTTGCATCTCTATCTTGTGTCCACTTAGCTTGGCCACTCGGCCATTCAACACCACTGGAGGATCTCTTAACATTTCATTATCTTGTCATCTCTTCAGGGACAGCCTTTGCCGACGACTCGCCCGCCTTCAGGAAGAAGCGACAGTTTATGGTGAAGGTGTTCCACCACTTCGGCAGCGGGAAAGCGTACCAACAGCTGGACACGAACATTGCCGAAGAGGCACGAAAGCTGGTGGAAGTTAGCAAGGGCTTAGAGGGCAAACCTTTCGAGTAAGTAGCAATAGCAACATTTTAGGATTTTTTTTAGTTTCCGTCCTTTTTTTATTTTTTATTTTTTATTTTTTTTTAGTTTAGGACCTGACATAAATAGAGTCGGTAGTAAGAGATTCTGTTTTTTTTTTTAATTTCATGCAAAATTATAGAAATAATCATTTTTAACAAAGCTCTTGGAAAATTGTTGTTATTTTTTTTATTTCCATCCTTTCTTTTTTAGGTTTTTAGTTAATAGGCCCTGACAAATACGGTCGCTAGTTAGGGATTCGTTTTTTTAGATTTTATTTTAGGCAATGTTATCAAACAAAATCATTTCAATTAAAATGCTTTAGGGCAAATTTTATTTTCAATATGCTATTGTAATTACATTTCAAAACTAATGTACCAGCAAAAGAACATTGATAAGCTGAACAACGTCAATTGCTCATAGCCGTAGTCTGTTAACAAACTTTAAAATTGCAAGACTACTCCAAATTTAATTTTGCTTTATAACCTGTTGCGATACGTTTATCACTGTCAATTTCTATATAGAGTTCTTATCCTTGTGTTTTGTTTTTCTACAGCATACAACCCTACGTGACTGTGACCACCCTAAACATCATCTGCTCCATGGTGTTCGGAAAACTGCACGACTACCACGACGAGGGCTTCGCCCGAGTGATGAAGAACTTGGACAACGTCACCATGAACATGATCAACGTCGGTGTCCTGAACGTCTTCCCCTTCCTTCGACACATCCCAGCCATCAACTCCAGCGCTAGGGAGATCCTCGAGAACAAGAGGAAGATCATGTCCTTCGTCAACGACATCATCGAGGAGCATCGCGCCACCTACGACCCCGACCACACGCGGGACCTGGTGGACGCCTACCTGAGGACCCAGAGCGGCGAGGGCAGGAGCGAGTTCCTGACAGATGAGGAGCTGGCCCACATGGCTGTAGAACTGATGGTCTCTGGGAACGACGCGTCATCTTACGCTCTACAGTGGGGCATTCTCTTCATGGCCCTACACCCGGAAATACAAGAGAAGGTGAATGATCATTCTTTCTTTCTTTTTTTCTTTCTTTCTTTCTTTCTTTCTCTATTTCTTTCTTTCTTTCTCAATTTCTTTCGCTATATTTCTCTTTTTCTTTCTTTCTTTCTTTCTTTCCTTCTTTCCTTTCTTTCTTCCTCTATTTCTTTCTTTTTATCTTTCTTTCTTTCCTCTCTTTCTTTCTCTATTTCTTTCTTTCTCTTTCTTTCTTTTCATCAAGTGTATTATCTAAATGATTGCATCTTTCGACGGCAATAAATATACTTATTTTCCTTTTCTTCTCTTGTTGTTCATGACAGGTCCAGCGCGAGATTGATGACGTCATCGACCCGAGCACCAACGTCAGCATATCCCTCCGCCAGCATCTACCCTACACCCACGCCACCACTCTCGAGATCCTTCGATACAGACCCCTAGCCCCGATCAACGGAAGGAAAACGAAGCGCCCAGTCAAACTAAGTAAGTTCAACAACTGTTCTATAGGCTTTATTCGACTTATCAAACTCAATGTCTGCCGGGTGGCGGTACATAAAGTGGTGGTGGAACTACTTTTATGGCGTTTTGCGTTTTTGACCACTAGAATCAAACTTGACTCACATAGTCTTGTACTAATGGTTATATGCATGTTTACAATACGCAGTGCGCATGTGCAGAAATAGGAATTATGGGTAATATGTCAAAGGTGGAGGCCCCTGAGACATAAACAAAAGACGCCTGGACATTGTTATGCAAATCGAAACTTTGGTCAAGACGTGTAGTACTCAGGGCCCGTCACCTTTGACATATTACCCACAATCCTTGTCGCTGCATATGCGTAGTCGGTATCCAAGTAACAAACTATGGTCATATAAAAAAAGGCATATTCTTGGCAAAAAAGGCCAATTTATCGAAATTCAACTGTTATAACCAACCAAAACAACGATTGCTCACAAAGTTTCCTCTCATATCTGTCTCTACAGGGAACTATGAGCTACCAGCTGACACCATCGTCTTGACCAACGTTTGGAACATCCTACACGACCCGGAGACATGGTCTGAACCCGAGACGTTCAACCCCGCAAGGTTCCTAGACAGCGAGGGTCAAGTGTTCGTCCCACCACAGTTCAAACCGTTTGGCGCAGGTCAGTCTTCGAATTTTCAAACAACCGTTACAGCCTCACCTATTCAATATAAAACCTTGGATGGACTGCTAAGCCAGCCTGAGGTTTTCACGTTTTTGGGGGCGTGGACTCTAACTTGCTGTCAGCCAATCAGAGAATCGCATAAATGTTTTCTTTTATATTCATGTAAAGATGGTTCTCTGATTGATTGACAGCAGGTTGGAGGCCACGTTTACAAAAATAAATATCTTAACTCGGCCATTCCCCTTTGCAATCTGTACTTATTCCCTAAGCTCTTGCATATGTTTCGCTCCTTTTGATTGGCCAATGCCTGCATACCCCTTGCTTTCTTGTGCGTATCGCTCCTTCTGATTGGTCAGAATGAATTTACACCGGCACCGGTGTCGATTTGAATCGACACTGATACCGGTGTCGATGCAAAGGTGTCGCCTGGCTATATGATGATAGAACATATCCCTTGCCACAAAGCCTGTTGAATGCAACATTCTTACCCATCATTCGTTGCTACTTTTTGCCTTCGCATTGTAGTCAGTGGTGTAATAGGATACTTGGGGACTTGGAAGAATGTTTTGGCTCGTTATTCATTAGAGTAACAAACTGATCGAGTTTGCTTCTATCTATGTTCTCCAGGTCGGCGGATATGTACCGGACAGCAGGTTGCCAAACAGATGCTCTTCACCATCTTCACCACCCTGATGCAGCACTTCACATTCAAACTGCCAGAGGGCGCACCTGCACCGGACACAGAAGGCACAGTAGGCATGATGCTCGGACCAAAGCCCTTCCAAGTCTGCGCTATACCTCGACACTGATCCATCTTATCGGAACAAAGCAGGCATTAGAAATATTGAAAACAAAGTTGACTGCACACCATACATTCCAGTAACAACTCAAAGAGATTTGTTGCAATGTACTCATTTTACATTTTTGTACGAATATTTTATGCATTTTTTTCAATATATCTGTTGCAAATGTATATTTTGTAAATACTAACGACGATTTTTAAAGGTTGGCATTCAAGACATTGCATAGATATGTACCTGTGTTAACGATTCGTATCGAAGTCTCATTACACTACCACATGAAGCTAAGGATAAAAAAGTCAAGGTCCGTACTGAGTCGGAGGCTCGACCTCTCCAGATGTATTGTATTATTGTGTATATCATGAGAGTTTTATATATGACCAGGCAGTGGTTATAAACTATGGCGGTAATTTGTGTCAGTTTTCTAGTGTTTATTGTTAACTTCCAGATATCATGTGTTAAAACTTTGCGTTATGAAAAACAATGCAATGACAATACCGTAAGTACCAAGCACGTCCGACTTACACAATGAGTTTTACCATTGTAGTCTTGATCTATACTGTCGTACGATTCCATGATGTTGTAAATAGACGGTTCGAAGTCAACTTGTCGAGTTTCCTTCTTTTTTTCAAAGTCTCGTTTTTAATTATTGGTTTAATTTACATCAAGGCAGTGGTAAGAGCGAGTGCCTACTTACCACTATTCTGTAAAAAGGTGTTGAAACATCAACATAAGACATCGAAGCATACAAGAACCCTGCAATACCATTAAGAATTCCATTGACCTTTGTTTTCCCAGACCGATACCAACCTGCCAATTAATATTACAAAGATGTATTTACAGCTTCTTGAGTTACCCCCCCCCCCTTCACACACACACACACACACACACACACACACACACACACACATACGTTCACACAAACACAAACACACAAAAAAGGTACCGATATAGATATCACATTCTTCGTAAAATGTAAGAGTTGGGAATGAAAACAAGAGAAACAACGATAGAGAGATGGTACACAGTGGAAAGGGAGTTATTCAGTTCTACACCGTCACTCTGAAGTTTGTGCACTCCCTCTATAACATCATAGGGCACCAATGAATGATTGAATGAATGCATGGATGGATAAAAGAATGAATGAATGAATGGATGTATGCATAAATTCGATGCTTTGCATGCAATCTAAGATAGCCTTACCCGAAATACAGTACGTTTATCTTAATTTAATACCAAGGCAAGTGGTACGCAACTTGTACCTACTGTACAAACCTCAGGAGTGTTACGCCTATATATATAGGTGGTTTACCTAGCCTCCATAGCAGGCTCTCTATGGGCTTTTTTGGCACTTTTTGTACTGGGTCGCTGATTGCTGGCCTCTCTCATAAAATGGGCGGCTATGAGAGAGGCCAGCAATCAGCGACCCAGTACAAAAAGAAATGGCCAGCAAAAGTGCCAAAAAAGCCCATAGAGAGCCTGCTATGGAGGCTATGGTTTACCAGTTATGCGAGACAAACAAGCAAACAAAGTTATCAATAGAAGAACATGACGCAACAGTAGACAATATGCTGTCGGCACAACCAAACGAATAACCGCTGACAACACGGTAAACTAGCCGACGACAGCTATTTTGATTTTGGCGGGTCAGAGTCTTTGTTGTTCCCGCCCGGAGGCATGCATAACGGCGCTTCACTGAGCATGACAAACAACATCCCAAAAATAACTCCAGATAAGAGCAAGATGTCAGGTGGGCAACCAGGTGAGCAGGTGAATCACAGGTACTAACTGATAAGCACGTGGGGTCACTGAACTCTGGGTGAGCGAGATACGGGCTAGTATAGTAAATCCCGGACTTATTGAAAAGATTTAGGGACCTTCCAAGAGTGAGTGGTTCGTATACAGGCTTTCCATTGACATAATGATAATTAGAATTTGAATCACATGTAGTTCATGTTGTTGAATGATTGGATTAAACACTATCATCATCATGTGTTGTACAGACAAACAATGTAGTCTAATATGGCGCAGCTGCATTCCTACTGTTCGATGGCCGAAACTGGGGCAGTTACTGTCGTATTGAGGTCACTAGGTGCTGTATATAGGATTACATTACAGACCCATGCGATTGTAAGCTCCTCGCAATTCAGCCCCTGGCTGCGAAGAAAAAGAAGTCGGCCTACCCAAAACGAATATATCATCATATATCATATGTCAATTGTAACTTTCTAATGCTATGATTCAATAAGAGTATGGCTATGTATGTATATATCAAAGAATACGTAATCAGCCGACATCCTGTAATTAAGCGTGTTTATTAAACAATAGGATATTCAATAACCGTGTGCAGACCCTACCCATGCTTCCCTAAATGTATAGACACTTCATTCCGTGAATATTTTAGCATGATTAAATGCGGGGTACTAGTAATAAGCACACCAAGAAGAACGATATTGTTAGTTAGAAATCAAAGATCATAACAAGACAATCCCCCCCCCCCCCCATAAAATTATCTTTGTCACCTAATTTTTGTCAGGGAACATATTTTTTAGCCATAAGCTGAGAATTCATGTGGAGGGTAGTTTATTATTATAATGAATGCTCTTTGATGCGTGCTACTTTATAGTATACTGTTAGGTAAATTAAATGTACATTTTTTACATGTTTTTCTAAAATTGTAATCTATTTGGACAAAATTATTCTTCTTTTGACGTTAGAGGAGTGCAGTGAATCTGGAAGCCACCGAGGTCTTCCTCCCTCTAGCATGTCCAAAATGTCTTAATTAAGTTAATTTGGTTTGAGAACTTTCATCTTCAGCTGGGTTGAAATTTCGTTGCTCATTCCACGTAGATAGACCCTTGCGCCATCCCCTCGGGTGACCCCAATCTTGAGTAATTTCGCCATAGACCACGTATTTGGCACATTTCATTTTTTGTAGGCAGTTCATCTTTATTATGTTGATGATATTAGCCTAGGAAAGGGAGTGTAAACCATTCTTTTTTCGTTGACTCTGACTGGAGTCTATTTGCCAAGCTTTATGCAAGTGAGTCTGACAAAATAACACCCCTTTAAAATGGTGTTTTGTACAATGGCTGTAGTGTATCAGTGTATCAAAGTCTATATTTGTATTGTACCCGGCAGATCAATGAATTGCCTTCAACCCTAAAAGCTTAGAGGTGACTGACCGACCAGTGACTCCATGACACCGATGGTAAACAATAAGTTATGTAATACTATGTAAAGCTAGAATCTTAAATTTATTAGTTTTTGAGAAGAAAAAACGTTGGTATTTTTTCTATAGACTGACACCGAGTGACACGGTACAAAAATAACTGACGTGATTTTTTTGGATGGCACCGAGGTATGCCTCACTTTGTGGTCTGGCGTAAAACGTTTATTTTTGAATACGTAATATGAATGGTGAGCATTAAGGTAAAAGTTGTCAAAAATATCATAAGAGTAGGTGAGTGGTAAGAGCAATAAACCGTAGCCCGCCAATAATGCGTATGTATACGCACCATTTTATGATAGATCGACAAGTGGAATATTCAGTGATGCTATATGTAACAGTAGCGCCGCTATGCGGAATAAAATATCATTGCAGGAGCTTTATGATGTTTCTAGGATGTACGTAATAAGCTTAATAGTGATTCGCCAAAAATAGTTACTGTAATAGTTAATGAAAGAAGTTAGAAACTGCATTGGAAGCTAGTTATAGGCCAAGCAGTATCAAGATATCGGTTACATAGATCAAGCATTAGATCCATGCTGATTGGTTGATGTATATTCTCGACCAATGATTACAAACAGGTTAATCAGATTAATACATATTTTTACAATATTATTATTATACATTTGGCATGTTTGGCGCTAGTGCCCTTTCCATTTTGTGTAGATGGCAATTAAGTCATCTCTGACAGCGTGTATTCCACCGAAAAGAGAGGGAAGTTTTCTAGATGTTGTGTACCGTCTGTTGTAGTGACATCGTATATGGTCTACCTGAGTGCTTGCAGTTATAGCTAGGATCGATAGGCGACGCTTTTGATCCATGGACTTAGCTCGGCTATTATAAGTTAGACCTGCAGTTCTTGCAAGGAATGCCAGGTGGCGCTTTTGATCCATGACCACAAAGGTGGTGTTGCACTGATGCCTGTCACTTAGACAAGTCATTCGTTCCTTTAGTTTGCAAACAAGTGGCAAACTTTCAGCACACGGACAAGCAGATTCGATTGTGTAAGTTGTCGACAGGCAAGCGACCTGTTCCTCGTGCTGAACACCATCTGCCCACAAGAAACACACCTGTCCTTGGTGCTGAACACTTCCCACACAGGCACATATTTATTGGTGAATACTACAGCTAAGGGTGGGTACCGGGTCTTGGTATCGTTACAAAACCTATATTTCCTGCTGGAAACATCAATGAACTGGTTTTTAGACCAAATAGAAAATGTATACAATAACGGTACCGTTACTGATCTGTGATTGGTTGGAAAAGGGCGCAATTCTCCCCTTTTTTGGCCCGAACGGTCATTATCATAATTCGATTTCTCTTAAAACAGTCGGCACTACGGAAAATGACTATCACGACTGTTCCAATTTACAATTGGAACATCATGTGTAGCACTCACAAAAAGCTTTACCATTGTTTCGCTCCCCAAGTACGATACAGTCCTACTGTACTACTATAGTCGGGGCTTGCACCGTTCCATGGACCCGATTTCTTTGTACCATTAGCAACCCTAAACCCCTAATATACATGAACTATTCCGTATTATAATATCTACACCAATAATAAAGGAAACCTCAATTAGTATAAAGATAAAGTTTATTCTATGCATCCTTGCTTACAAGTAATCGCAACACACACATACACAAACACACACACACACACACACACAAACACACACACACACACACGCGCGCGCGCACACACACACACACACACACACACACACACACACTGTACAGACATCAAATAAGACCTCAGCCAACCTAGAAATCTTTAAAGGAGTTATTAAATTCAAGAATTCTTTTCTACATTGTGCACGTGTTGCGTAAAACAATCCACCATCAGTGTTACCACTGCACACTCAGATATATTATTCCATGCATTGAAATACAAACGTCTAAACCATATGCACGTCATAAGAATTTACAAACATTAAAATTTTCCAATACGTAAGAAACCAAACAGGATTTTAGAACGAGAAACGTCAACAAATTTTCTTATAACATGAGAATACGATTAGAAATATTATTCCCCTATGCCCAAATAAAAAAAAAACTCGTCAACTTGTCAACTCTTAATCAAAATGAAGATGATGATGTTTAGAGTAATGGAATTGTAATGATATAATTAATAGATAAGTAAACAACTTTGTATGTGACACAATATCATTCATCTGCATTACATTCATATGTAATAAGCGTATTCTTCATATGGATCAAAGAATTACGAGTAAAAATTCATGCAAGGCTTCATGTGCAAAGGATGGGGTCTTTACTCTAGTGAGTTTCTTACGTCCACATAACAAAAATGGTGTGAAAAAAAACATTCTTATCAACACCAAGATTTCAAGCTAAGAAACCAGAATATGTGATAACATTTCAAAAATCACAAATTATACACAGGTACAAACAATAGATTATCAGACTCACTGAATGATCAACACAACCTGTCACTTTGGAAAGACATCTCTCTCTCTCTCTCTCTCTCTCTCTCTCTGTCAGTCAGTCTATACAGACTATGACACTTGTCTACGCAAAAGGAACCCAAGCGACAGAGATAACTACAATGCAAAAGTGTACAAATTAAATACAAAATTAATAGTAAGACATATACAATGCTGTAAACAGAAGTGATAGGACAGCAAGCATATTTCAATTCAGGACTGACTGCCGAAGTCTTCAAAGATGTATGGATTTTCCAAGGCGCGCACTGCTCCCATGGAACGGTCCGATGCCCCTGGCAGTTCTGCGAGAATCATGGAGTCATCTATGACGTCGACTTTAGGGTGGACGTACTTGAGAGCCGGCATCTTTGCCCTACGTGGAATATTTGAAAAATAAAGTAAAAGCAAATAAGATTAAATAATTTAACACTAGGGTGGTTATTAGCGGTGGGTGTCTGTCAACTTCCTCATGGCAATACTGACTGGTTATGTATTTCGCAATGAAGCTTGGTGCCGCATAAACTGCTTCTCTATGTATGTGACGGTATATATGTAAATATACTGTACGTTTGAAACCGCATCTCTTAGAAGCGACACCTAGCTGCAGTGCGGAATACAGCCAGTAAGTATTGCTCTGAGGTCGTTGAAATGTGATCACCAAAACGCCACTTTGAATAAGACACTTTGAACATACATGTAACATTAATTTACCTAATTTCCTACAGGAAAACAAAAATACATAAAGGAATAATTGGTAATCGGATGACGTGAGAGAACTAAATCAACAGCCTGCAATGTCCCCAATTACATGGCGTATAACTTATATAAGTCATGTTGCTATCTCAACGAATTACCAATTCTTACATTTCTCTATTGAAGTCTCTCAAAAATCGCAACCAGGACGCTAAGAATGTGTTGACACTGGCTCTCATTTATGAATTCTACTTTTAAGTCAATTTATTGTCAGAGATCTAATATTACATTAATCAAAGTTTGAAACAAGGAATCCCGTTAAGATCCCTAACGGTAAAACGTCTACGGGTATGATCAGCAATTCTGCTAGCCGGTGTAATGAAAATCGTCTGTCCGTGGCTAATTGACCATTCCCCACAGGCAATGTAGGACGGACCATAAGAAGCGCGATTAAATCAGGCTACAATTATACCATATTGAAGTCTCTATCTAGATAAAAAAAAAATTCTGAAAAAAGACATCGGTACTGCTTGCACGTGTAATGCTGTATACTCACTTTCCAGTAGACGGTTTACAAAGGAACCAACTCAAGACAGCCACGACAGACAGGGATGCTATGCCGCCAGCGACGGACCCTGCTATGATCGGCACTGTCTGTTGTTCCTGAGCGGTATTTCCGTCGTTCATCTCGGTTGACGCTGTTTGTGTCTTAGCCGTGGAGACATACGGCTGTGTAGTTTGTGGAAGGTTGGGAAGAATCACCAACTGACATCTGTAACCTGATGATAAAAGGGATGAAACCAAAAAAGATTATTAGACCATGTGTCCTGTTTAAAAAATATGCAGTGTTCTGAGGAAAAATCATAGTTTTGAAACATTTACTTAATAATTGTATAGCATATAGCCGGTATAACCGCCCCTCGGCGTAGCACACCAGGTTATATTACACTGAACGACCCGTCACACCTAACTTTTGCACATCTATCTGCAAGCGTTCTTTCAAACTATCCAGAGAAGATGCCTCTACTGTGCTTAGTGATAACAAATTCCACTCTACGATAGTTCTGGGGACACAGTAATATACAACATGCATTGGTATAATGAGATATTGAAAGCATGTCCCTGTAGCTCAACTGGTAGGAACCCTTAAAGTTGAGCTCATGGTCCCAATTAGTATCTGGGAGACCAAGGTTCAGTCCTGAAGTTCAAAAGTTCAAGTTCTGAAGTCACATAAAATGGGGTCCTGATTTCGAAGAGGTGCCTCACCATGTAAAGATATATGGCTCGTTCTCATTGAAATGTCAAAAATGGCATTTTTTTGGTCGAAAAATAAATCGGCTTTATTTTCACTGAAAACTACGTAGTTGTTTGGGAAAATTCCTCTTTTAACCATAGCCAAAAAATGGCAACTTATTATTTTCGGTCCCATTGGTAATGCATTACATGGCAGGTAACAAACGTTACCGGTAACGTTTGTTACAACAGTAGACTTTACCCTGTTTTCTTCGAAAGGACTTACCTTATTAACTACATCATTTAGGTATAAGTGGATGTCCCTAGGGACATTTGAAAAGTGGGCAGCTTTTTACACCAGGTCAAATAGAAAGCTTAGACAGCATCGAACAATGGTAACGTTTGTTACAGTCATTTCTGTACAACATTTTGTTAAGCAAGGTGGGATACAAATGACAGTCAACAATCCTTTCTTGTTTCTTTAGAAAGCCAGAAAAACTGTACAGCGTCACAAAAACGGCCATTTCTAGTCTTATACGTGGTAGATATAACCGTGGCAACCATCGTACTAGTGGTGGTAACGTTTGTTACAGAATCTGGCGACAGGCATAAACCACCTCACACAGCCTCCAAGATCAGTGACAGGAGCGATCTGACGTGATCGGGCAGAGGGTCTGGGTAGCTGGTTTCACCTGCCGAACAATCATTCTGGGAGCTGACTTGTTACATTTTTGGCTACTATTTGAATTCTTCGTTTCTTCTCAGGCGACAGCCATTTTTTAGGGTGTGAAATCCCACCCGTGGCTATAATAATCTTCTAACCCGTCAACATATACGAAAGTTGTGGTGAATCTTTTGTAAAACATTACAGGGGTTGTGGAAAGATGAATGAACCAGTGCTGTTGTCTATAATTTGCTCCATATCAAGGCGTAAAGTCAGGCGACAGCATTTCGACATTTAAATGAGAACGAGCCATATACGTATACCCTGATACAGACAATGCAAAGAAATATGCTGCCCCATATATGTACCATTGGCCGGGGAAAGATGTCTTGGTGCGTAATTAAAAGAAAAAAATCGATTTCCAATCGGATGATTTGTTAGTGAGATATTCCTGATCTTTGGCTTAAGGTTGTGATTTGAACTTTGGTGTCAAATTCCGACCGGACAAACTTGGTACCATTGGAAAGGTGCGTAGTTGAAAGATGAAAACCACTTTCCAATCGGATGGTTCGTTTGCACTCTTGTCTTGGCCTAACCGCTACCCTTAGCCACTATTATACAAGGGTCTGAATTCGAACGAACGAATAAGATATTATTTTACCTGTGAACATATCAGGGCAATCGCATGTGTACGAAGCGACACCGTCAACGCAGGTGCCACCATTTTCACACGGGTTCCCGTGGCACTCGTCGATGTTCGTACCACAGTGAGAACCGGTGAAGCCAGCTACACATCTGCAGGTGTAAGCTGCTATCCCATCCTCGCAGGTGCCGTTGTTCATGCACACGACTCCTTCGCATTCGTCAATGTTGATTTCGCAGCTGTAGCCTGTGTAGCCTGCTGGGCAGGTGCAGCTGAGGTGACGTATGACAACAAACAAACAAACAAACAAACTTGTTAGGACACAGAATTTTCAGCCTGAGCCTTAAAATTTTTTTAGTGATTTTAGAATTCGCGTTTTTGCTTTTTTCAATCTAACCAATATAGTCCATAGACCTATTGTGTACCGTCGAGAGGGACTAGGGATTCTTCTTAAATTTTTAATAACTAGAATAAGTATTTTAATGTATGATAAAACACAAAATGATACATTTTCGTCTATACCTTGCATGTATAGGAAGTTATATGAATCTCCAATAAAGTCCGTTTTTGTGTTAACTTCTGTGCAAAAAAAAAGCATTGCTTATTTAAGACATAGCAGAATTGACTAATAACAGATGTGATATCACGCTTGATATAAAATTGATAGTTATTTACAAATAAGGCAAAAGATCTGTAGTTAACACTAACCTGTAGTCGTTAGTGATTGGTTGGCAGGTCCCGCCATGTTGACAGAGGTTAGGGTTACAGTAGTCCACTTCCCCATCGCAGTTCTGTCCGAAGAAGCCGTTAGGACAGTCGCAGTAATAGTCGTTGACCATGTCGACACAGGTGCCGCCATTGGTGCAAGGTCCTGACGAGCATTCATCCACGTCCACTTCACAATCGTTTCCATCGTACCCTGGGCTGTTGACATAAACCGATATCATTATTGAACTAGCTCGTTTAAACTGTAATATCCAACACAAAAATGGAGTCACCCAAATTTTCGACTGAACAGCACCAGTCTTTGTGATGGAATTAACAATTCACTGCTGTCGTGACGTCACGTTATGCAGATAGAACACGTGACTCAGCAAACAGTCGACCATAGGTTGCAGGAAGTCGATGGCGCCCACCGACTCTGTTCAGGGATCAATGGTGCTGTTCAGTCGAAAATTTTGAGTGAGTCCAAGTTTTGTGTTGGATATTACAGTTAAACTAGTTTAATAATGACTTCCACCAACACAAATGCACTTTCAAGCTGATAAACCGATACCATAAGGGAACTGTCGCGCAATCAATGAAATTCAACTGAAGCTAATGATCTTCAGAAGGTTGTTGTATTTAAGAATTGCCGGAGACTCGAGTGTTCATTTTATACCTCAGAAAATCACATTGGAAGGAAGTTAAGGGGACCTGTGAACATCGACTGATCTCTTAAAATCACGCGACAAATGAGAGAAGACCGGTGTGGCAGCGATCTCGCCCCCCCGTGATCTCGCCCCCCCGGGGGCGAAATCACTAGCGATCTCGCCCCCCCGGGGCGAAATCACTAGCGATCTCGCCCTCCCCGGCTAGTGATCTCGCCCCCCTACCTCGCCCCCCTTTAGCGATTTCGCCCCCCCCCCCAAAAAAAAAACGGGTTTACATGACATTTTAGAAGTTGATTGGTATAAATCACAAAATGCAGTTTCAGAATGATATAAGTACACGAGTTTGATACATCAATATTAACGTAATTACATGGTAATAAGATAGTTGAACCTGTTACAGACAAGGAAGGTTGGGTCCCTTGTATTCCCATTATTGGATATACCTGAGTCTTGACATAAGATGTATTTCATTGTATTCACCTGTCCTCAAGCAACCTATATATCTCCAATATGAAGTCTCTACCATGAAGTGACCACAAAAGAACTACTAGTATGTAATGTCTTTATTAATTATGCAAATATTAGGTATTAATTAGAATAACGCACATTTTGGTATATGCACCTGGACAAGGGATATCTTCACCTCCAACATGACTGCTTTTTCTAGTATTTAGGAACTGATGCATTTACCCATGTTTCTTAAGACTGGTACTTTACCAGTGTTTGTGTAGCATTTAGCAACAGCTATATCAACTTGCGCGTAGATAGTGTTTATAATGAGAAACTATTATTCACGTGTGTTTTTGTTAGTGCCTTGGAAATGTTTCCAGCACAAGAAAGAAAACACTGTGACAAATTGAAAACATATAGCTGACGTATCCCGTACCATAGACGGTGTTGATTTATACGTTCGCAGTAGCACTGTTTTTATGCCACCTCAGCTGCAAAAATTGTCTTTTTCATTTCAATGTCATGTTTGCACCGAACAATATAGTATCGACTTTAGAGGTATGACATCTTACGGTACGGTAATAAGGTGCCATATAGGTACCAGGTAACACACCATATACGTAACTCCCCAGGTGCAGTATAGTACCAGGTAGCGCACCTGTAATATGTAGTAACCAGCTGCTTTTGGGGGGGGGGGGGCGAAAACGCTAAAGGGGGGCGAAAACGCTAGTGATCTCGGGGGGGGGGGGCGAGATCGCAGGGGGGGCGAGATCGCTGTCACACCGGGCCTCGATGTTATTTAGAACTAGCCGAGTCGTCGGCCGATCGATGAATCACAGGGGCATATAAGAGCTGCAGCTGTTATCTGAACCCCGTATGTACAGTCTTTGTCCTAATCTCGCTCCGTACATGTCCATACATATATTGCTCCTGTCGGTCCGTTTGCATAACATGTCCATACGTGTTTTGTTTGTCTCCGAGGTGCAAAACTACGAAAGCTTCAGCACTAGTTTCCAGTGCTGAGGATGGCTCAGAGTCAGAGGTCGTAACCTTTGACCTGTACATGCGCACTTAATCCTTCAAAGGGTTTATTGAACCTACCTGCACGAACATGAGTACGTGCCGCCACCAGTCTCAGTACAGTTGCCGCCAAGCCTACATGGGTTCGGGCTACATGTGGTCACATCCAGCTCACAATTCTTGCCGTGGAAAGCAGGTAGGCAGGTGCAATAGAAGTCGTTCACGAGATCAACACACGTTCCTCCGTTGTCGCATGTCGTCCCAAGGCAATCATCTATGTTGACTTCACAATGGACGCCTGTAAAGCCGGGGAGACAGGAACAACGGTATCCCCCGAGGTAGTCCGTGCATGTAGCGTTGTTTTCACACGGTGACGACAGGCATTCTTTAGTATCTAAAACAATTAATTGATATAAGTGCAAACATGCAGTCGTGTCAGCCCGCAATAGGAACACTTGAACAGCAGAAAATTGCATGGTTTGTGTGTGTGTGTGTGTTTCAAGTTTTATTGTACCTGTGCCAAGAAGGTTATGTTTCCGGGTGCGTCTGTCTGTCTGTACAGCACAACTCGAGAAGTCGTTGATGTTTCTTAGTAATATATAGTGTGCTTGTATGGGATAGCAAAAAGAAAAGACGATTTAAGTTAACCCTCAAACACTCGAGTGGGGTCCATTTGGAACCCAGGCGTACAT